>BJFM01000053.1:0-19911 GCA_016586285.1 Arothron firmamentum
GTGTGTGTGTGTGGGGCCTACCAGCCAGTCGGTGCGGTATGGAGTTGGAGTGCTTGGTGAGGTAGGCCTGGTTGAAGCTTCTGGCGTTGCTGTCTCCAAAAAGCCGGGTGATCTCCTGCTTGAGCACCGTCCTCACCACCTCCGGCAGCTCCTGGCTCTCCGACACTGGAGGAAAGAGAGAAACACACATCTAATCACCTGGGAATGAAAGGAGGGTGTGGACAACCACAGGCCTGGTACCTCCTTTGAAAAAGCGAACTAGACACTGGTGCAGCCACGGGTGGTCCGGGTCGATGGCCAGGGCCCGTTTGACCGACTGGAGCATCAGCATGTATTTCTCTGAAGAGAGAAGAAGAGGTTGGAACTGGGAAACGATGAGGAGAGGAGAGCAGGAGCAGGAGCAGGAGCAGGAGCAGGAGCAAGCTTTGCCCACCTTTCCTGAAGTAGATTTCAAAGGCCAGAAGGTGTGTGTCTATTTTTTCCTTGACCAGATGTTTGAGAGGCATCAGGAACTTGACGGCCTCCTCCAGTGGATTTTCTACCTGGAAACACAAAGCAGAGCGAGTTCAGGAGGCGTCCTCCAGCTTCCACCTGATCCTGGTGGGGACCTCTCTAACCTTGACCAGTTTTTCAGGAATAAGCTCCTCTTTGGGACCTCCGATCTCCTCGTCATCGTCCTCCTTCTTCTTCTTCTGGTTCTTCAGCTGCTTCTCCTTCTCTGCGTTCTTCTTCTCCTCCTCCAGCTGGGCCTTCTTCTGCGCTCTCCTCTGCTTGTTCCTCAGCTTCTTCAGCTCCTTGTCTGAGAGGTTAGCTGGTGGGGAGAGAGAAGGCGTCAACGCTGTCCCCCCCCGCCGCGGATCCGCCCCCTTCACGCCGCCTCACCGGTGTCGGCCTGCAGTTCTTTGCTGTCGTCGATCAGAGGGTTGTCATGGAGACTCAGGTACATCTGGATGGCCGTGACGGCGGCTTTGTAGTAGAAGGGGTGCATGCGGAGGACATCCTCGAGCTTCAGCAGGTCCACGTATGAGCGCAAGGTCATCTTCCTCATGCAGTAGGTGTGGAAGTCAAACTGGTCGTCCGTGATCTCCACGAAATGCTGGAGCGACAGCAGCAGCGTGTGGTTAAGGCCAGCTGACAGCAGCGCCTCAGACTGCTGGTCACATGGGACAGCTCACCCGTTCAATCTCATGGCATTTCTTCAGGGCCTCCCCAAACTTGTTCATGTTCTTGTAGGCCAGCGCACATTCCGTCTGGAACCACATGCACTGCATCTCATTGAGGTTCTCCACAGCTGAGGCCCCTTCCTGCACAGACGAGGAAGAAGATCAGCAAAAACAACAAACTCGCAGGCGCTGAGGCGTCTATCTCCAATACGTCTATTAAGCTAGATGCTCAGACAGCGGTCTGGAGGCGCCCTGCTCACCCGGGTGAACTTGGAGCACATCTCCTCGGCCTCTTTGATCATGCCGGCCTTCAGCATGTACTTGGCACACTTTGAGTTGATGAACCTGTCGGCCGTGTCCAGAGCCTGGGCTTCGTCCATCCACCGGACGGCCTCGCGGATGTTCCCAGCATGCTGCGGGAGAGGAGAGCTGGATGCGCTGATCTGGGCGGCGGCCGCGCGCCTCACACACACACGTTACCTTGTAGATCTTGGCTTTGATCAGGAAGAGCTCGATGAGCGTGGGCGTGCTCTCGATGGCGGCGTTGATGTATTCTAAAGACAGCGTCTGCTGGCCAATCACGTCGTAGTGCTGCGCCAGGAAGTACTGTACCCACAGCAGTGTGGTCGGCGGTTCCTCTTTACCGTCGTCTGTCAAACAGCAACAGTTTCCCGAGTCAAACACACACACACACACACACACCCTTCTCCTCCACGCCGCTTAAAGACCTCCCACTCACCGTTGGGGTTGAACATTCGACAGCTTTTTAGCGAAGTCTCGTAACCGACGACCAGCTCCTCGATGATGGTCACCTGCGCGCACGCACACACACACACACACACACACACACAGAGTTTCCGCTTGAGTCACAGTCAGGCGGGTGGAGGCGAGGCGCCAGGGTGGTGGGCTCGCACCTTTTCTTTGGTGGTGTACAGTGATTTGAGGGTGGTGAAGACAGGCGGGCAGCCTTTGCTGAAGTTCATCCTCAGGTATCTGTCCAGGCACTCTCTGAACTTCTCACCTGGGCACAAACGCCACCGTCTGGGTTTAACTCAGACTTCTCAACCTGAACAAACCCAACTCGGCTTTTTGTCGCGCGCGAGCGGCCACACCTAACAGGAAGTTGAGGGGAAGTCGGCGAGGTACCAGTCCTTTGGGAAACTTTTCCCAGGCTTCCTCGTAGATCTTACACTTCTCCTCCGTGCTGCCTGAAGGGGAAGAAGGGAAACATCTTCAGCTGAAAGGGCCTGAAGTCAGCTGCTGCTGAGCTCCAGACAGGAACCAACATACTTGGTTTTAGAGCCTTTTCCAAGCCGTGATAGTAGGACCAGTTCTCTGGGTTGCGCTCCTGCAGACAGTGGTAGACCTCTGTTGCCTCTTCCAGGCGTCCCAGCTTCAGCAGCAGCTCTCCTGCGTGCAGAAGAAATCACAGAGGACCTCGACAGCAGCTCAAAGGTCCAAACGGTCCGGACAGCGTTCTGCTGGACCCACCTCGCGTCTCCTCCACAGCCAGCTTGTCGCAGATCTGCTTCTCGTAGTTGGACAGATGCTCCAGAGCCTCCTTGTACAGGCCCGCTTCCCTCAGAACCTGGTTCTGGTACAGCAGCAGCTCGCTGTACTCGTAATCTACTTTGTCTGGAGACGTCTGCAGAAAACCAAACCACACAATAACACACCCTCACCACAGGGGGGGTCCGCAGCTAGCAGGCAGAAGCTAACCTGTTGTGTTTTCCTGAACTCCTCTATGATCTTTGCAGCCATCTCGTAGTCTTCCAGGAGGTGATAAGCGATGGCGTAACCGATCCAGGAGGCCCGCTGAGCCGGACGGAGCTGCAGCAGCTGGTACCGGGTCTCCTGGGGACAATCGGAACACATGCTGGAAAAAGAATGAATTTAGCTTGCGTCTTCTCCCGTCACTGACATTTAGCTGGGAGGAGAAAGGGGAGGAGAGGGGACGAGTGACCACAAGGAGGAAGAAGAGAAACTCTGCCCAGTCAGGATTCAACACCTGGCTGCCTAAAAACATGCGACTTACTCACGTCTTCTATGATTAAATCACTCCACACGCCTGCACCTGAGCTGAGGCTTCCATCTCTGTCAATAGACATCTGAATTCCTCAGCTCTGAAGGCTTTTTATCCTGCATTAACCAGCTCCTGACAGACAGGTGTGGGAGCGGTCTCCACAGGTGAATCCGGCAGAAACTCACCCGGTAGCCCTCCAGGTCTCTCATCTGGATCTGCAGCAGGGACAGGTCCCGGAGGATCTGCAGGTTGTCTTTGTCCCACTTCAGCGCGTTGCGGTAACACTTGATGGCCTCGTCGTACTTCTTATCCGAGCGCTGCAGGAGGCCGTAGACGTGCCAGCCTGGGACACGCGCAGTTACGGAAACAAACAGTCTCTCCCCAAAAGAAACCGAGGTTCTAAAGTGTGTGTGTGTTTGTGATGCAGCTGCAGCCCAGTGGTGCAGGATTAAACGGTCACCCCTGCATCTGCGTGCAGTGGCGTGAACTTTAACAGGGTTTTGAATCCTTCAGGGGGGGAAGTCCTGAGATACAACATGAACACTGGACAAACTGGTTTCTGCCGGAGACGTAACGTGACCAGTGAAACCAGCAGCGCTGGGCGTGCGCCATCTGCAAACACACATGTTGACTTTGGGACTTCAGCCAAGATAACATTTATGTTGTGAAGTGCACAGATTTGACTTTGGTAGCACTGAGAGCTTCTCCGAGACATCAGGAGGATACAGACGTGGCTCCTGAGGTCGTTGCGCAGGCCTCTTCTCACCAGGTCGTAGGCCTCCTCCTTCTTCCCCAGACAGTTCAGGGTCAAGCCCTTCATCGCCAGGGTCTCTGGAAGGAGCCGCAGACACATCATGAGCTCAAACCCAGACGACACCAGCGTTTTCCAGGTGACTGCTTACCTCCATGCTCTGCAAATTTGGGGTTTGACAGGATTTGTTTGCAGAACTTGAGCCCATTTCTGTACTGCTTGTGCTCGTAACATCGCTGTCAAAAGAAGCATCAGCGTGTCAGCAGAGGAACCAGCTCAGCTTGACGTTTCAAGCTTCCGTCACCCGTTTGTTATCTACGCTGAAGCTGCACCGTCATGGAAGGAGGTCCTGACCGACGCCTCAGATGAAGAGGAGGAATAAGATGGACGTTTTATACCTTATAATTTGAGCGAGGTCAAAAGGTGGGAGCACTCAAAAATGCACAACCCTGTATTCCTCAACAATAAGAATGAAAATAAATACACAAAAACATCCAGCACACAATAAAGGAATAAGCAGCTTTTTGGTTAGAATTCCTATGTGGCTGTTGATCTGTTTTAAGGAGCATTCTGTCGCCCCCACAGCCATTTTAACCAACTGAACTCACAGATGACCCACGAGTCTGCTTACTGACACTTATTTGTTTCTTTTGAACTATGCAGAGGCAGAAACAGTAAAGTTTAACTGCAGTTTACATGTTGTTCACTTTAGGCAGTTAGAGAAAAGCATACTGCGTCCCATGAGGAAATGTGCTGTTTTATTAAGGATAAGGCAGATATGCAGCTTTGTCTGTTGTAAATGATAATTGTCCTTAGAGGAGGAGTCAAATTCTCGAGTTCTCCTCGTCACCGACCCTTTTTTTAACTAAGATCCTAACCTTTGCTTTCTCTGCGTTGCTCCCCCCAGTCTGACCGGTCCCTGTGTCTCTCTGGGGGCTGAGTTATTTTAGGACAGGGACAGAACTTGCTGGATCAGCACAGCCGGTGATGTAAATGCTGCTAAATTTGTAATAGATGCACTCCACCGGGCTCATGCACCGGAACCATTCATGTCCGACTCTGATCTAATACCCGTTTCAGACGTCACTGACAGATCTGTCTTTTATTGCCTGTGCGTTATTCAGTGACATTTGCATTATTTGTTTCCTATTAATATGGCGTCCAGTTTCCCTGTATCCTGGCCACAATCACAAAAGGTGCACGTCTACACACTCTGCTGCAAAGATCACTGAATTAACAGAGATCAGGGAGAAGCTGCTCACTTAAACTGGATTTGCCTGAAGCTGCCTAGAATTACAATAAGAAAACAGGGAATTTAATTCGTTTAATGGTGCAAGTTCCTGCTTCACTTTGACATTATCCAACTCCAAACAACAAATATGAACCCACTGTCATGCACATGATGGAGACCTGCTAATTCCTAATGGTGCATGTGGGTTCCGCTCTGGGAAGGTAAAAAGAAAGAGTGGTCCTGCCCTGACCGCAGGCAGCCACACAACTGTATCAATCTCCCCCAGAAAATCATTTATAATATTTTGAGCATAAATAAAAACCCTGTATTATTAGCGTTAGTTTACAGTAAAATGAAGACTTTAAACACAGTGACAATAGTAGTTTGAAAAAAATAAGCCAGGTATGAAATAAATGTGTCCATCTTGTCAAAATCACTCTTGCACATAAACATCCACTATCCTCTAGCAATGCCCTCCAAACAATAGCTTTACTTGAGCAGATAATTCCATTTAACTGGTCATTATCATGGCACTTGACACGTTTCCTGGAAGGTGTGCAGCTACATGTCTATGCAGACATTAAAAAAACACTGATAAACTGACCACAGACTGCAAAAAAATGACCAGAAAATTGCAAAGAGGATTAAATACAAACCTGAAAGATAAAATAATACATTTACAAAAGCCTGGAGCAGCTAAAGACTTGCTGACACAGTCGCAGCAGGACCTCCCTTCAAACATAACCAACCACTTTCACACTCACATTAAAATTTGTAACGAACGCAGCTTCAGTCGTAGTTTAAATGTACACTGGTATGACGCACACAATTCCATATGTCACCTATATCTCAACTTATGAACGTAAAGTGAATGAAAGC
This sequence comes from Arothron firmamentum, assembly GCA_016586285.1. NCBI lineage: Eukaryota > Metazoa > Chordata > Actinopteri > Tetraodontiformes > Tetraodontidae > Arothron > Arothron firmamentum. The sequence goes on from BJFM01000053.1 coordinate 6,048, forward strand.
TAACGACGAATAACAAGCCGGCGGGCTGTTTAGCTCTCCAGCTAAGCATGGCCCATGTTTCAAACCAGACGTGCTGGCGTATTCTGGCCGACATTTTTATGTGTTCTAACAACCACAAACAAGCGTTAAAACATATTTAAGAGTATATTAAGACGTTATTTCTAGAAATATTTGAGAGGCAAATAGGGTTAGCGAGCTAGCCATCGTGGAAATTAGCGGACGTTATACTGAACCAAACTGCTTATCCCAACTAGCTTACTCCGACGGCTGAAAACAAATATAACAATTCAAGTTAGGCGCTACACCATTTCCGTCATGCTTCTTTCTGACACAATAAGAAAGTAATGAACAACCATTTTGACTTTACGCTACAATGACAGCGCACGTCAGGGTTGGACTAGCTAGCTCATTCAATGATGCCATTTTGCTAACAAACTGAAGCTCTGCTAACAGCCGAAGAGCTAAACTGTGCGCCGTTCAACCTTTACTTTGGTCAGCAGACTATATTTACGAGAGCAATCATTGTGTATTCTATTTAACACTCATCTTACCAAAATTCTTTTGAAGAGAGCGTTCTCCTTCGGTGGTAAAGTAACTGTCGGCATTGTTGCAGTTGAGATCAATTTCCCCCTCGACCTCAGCACATGTAGCTAAAGTTAGCCCAGGAAGTCTTAACGTGTAGAGCTAAGAGATGCCCTGGTCCTCCTGCTCCGGCCGCTCCGTTCGATTGCTCTGCGATCGACTCATACTCGCCCCCCCCCTCACACGGTGACGTAGTTCCAAACACCTTTCAAAATGGCCGCGGTGGGAAAGCAGGGCCTTTAAAGTCAGTGCGTAAACTTTAGTTTGCTAAAGAGACACGCACGGACAGAGATAACATCCAGGCAAAATAAATAAAGAAAAAACGAACAGAATTCTGCATTTAAAAAATGCGATTATTTTGATTTATAGAAGTTAGCACTGAATCTGGTTGGCTGACGTCTTTCAAACGCAGCCCAGTAAATGCGTAAATGTTGTTTAATATTTAGATTTTACAGTTTGATGACTAATGAAAGGTGTGCGTGTTCATCCAACCCCCAGGCCTGGCCTCATATGGCAATAAAACCAAACACTCAAACAGCCTTCAAACGGAACTCTCAAAGTGCCCAAAAATTGCAAATCAATCAATCAATCTATCAATCTATCAATCTATCTATCTATCTATCTATCTATCTATCTATCTATCTATCTATCTATCTATCTATCTATCTATCTATCTATCTATCTATCTGCCATGATAATTTTCACTTTCCCCAATATATAAAAATTTTATTCAACGCTCAGTATTTACACCAAGATTTAATTCAATTGCTGTACACACACACACACACACACACACACACACACACACACACACACACACACACACACACACACACACACACTCCACTAAGGTCAGAAAATCCAACCATAACGTTCACTTCCAGTCAGATACCTCTAGGGGGCGCCAGAAGAGCAGGGAAAAATGGCAGAAAGAGAGAGAGTGCGTGTGTGTACGAGAGAGCGAGAGAGAGCGAGAGCGAGAGAGAGAGCGAGAGAGAGAGAGAGAGAGAGAGAGAGAGAGACAGGGGGGATAAAGCGGGAGGAGAGATTTCATGGTGTTGGCAGTGAGGCAGTGAAGACCTTCCTCTGTTATCAGGTGGCCTCCTCCTCCTTCACCACTGTGGCTGCTGCTGCCACATTTATCAAGCTGACGCCATCTCTCCGTCTTTCTGTCCGTTCTTCCACTCTCACGTTCTTTTCACCTTATTACACCGCGAGAAAGAGTGGAAGAGTCTTCAAACTCATCTCCAACCATCATCCGGACGGACTGGTGCCACCATGTAAACACAGAACATGAGCAAACCTTCACGCCTTCATAGATGACGCTATATTTCAGTAGAAATGTTGAGCATTAAAAAGCATTAATAACGCATTAATAACGCCTTAATAACACATTAATAATATCAATTCCTTGGGCGCATTTGCAGTTTTTCCTGCTCTAATCAGCAGCAGCAGATCTGCTGGTGGAAGCTCGTCGCTTCTTTCTGGACTCCTCAGCTCCTCCAGAAACCTTCTCATCCAGGCTCGCCACCGTTCCTGCTGTTCTCCACAGCAGCGTGCTCTGCGGAGGCGCGCAGGCGCGTGCGTGTGGCCGAACCGCAGCCTCCCTCCTCTTCCTCCCGTCCTTCAGTCTTCCCCTCGTTCTTCTCCGTCCTCGGTGGTGTCGCTATTGAACATGAGTAATGATGTTGTCATCTCTGTTAGTCTCCATTTATCAATGTCAGACGGGAAGCAGGAGTGTGTCGCGCACGCGTGCGTGTGTGCGCGCGCGCGCGGCTGTGACAGATGAAGAAAATGGGTGTGGCCAGCAGAGGATGAGGAGCGCTCTCGTGCCGGGTGGATGCTGGGATGAGATGAATAGGTCCGGGCCCCGCACGCGTGCGTGCGTGCGTGCGTGCGTGATTCATCGACACCATTACTGCCAGACAGGATTAAAGCTCTGCTCTTTAGCATACGCACGTCCAATTATGCAAATCAGGGCTGTTAGACGAAACATTAGTCAGTCTGGGTCTGCGTGGATGTGCGTGGGTCTCAGGCAGCCCCGAACTGACTCCAGGTCAGCTGTAACCAGAAAACTAATCAGCCAGCACAAATGAAACCGGGTTCCATCGAATATGATCAGCCAGAACACTCTCTCTTTATTGTAACTTTTTGGAAAAAAAAAAAAAAAAAAAAAGTCCTTTGTAATTCTCTTTTGTTAACATTTCAGAATTCTGTACAGAATAAAAAGAAATAAGCACTGCTTAAGAACAAATCTCAAACTAGAAAAAAATGATCAAAAAAGGAGGTTTATAATAGAAATTAGTAGTAAGACATTGTCTGAAGTGCAATGGCATAGCTCAGATGGGTTAAACGTGAAACAAACAACCTTCAAAATAAAAATACTTCTCTATTTTCCAACAAACAGTAAATTCTTTACAGAGTAGAGACTGTATTATCTGATGTATTTAAACCTGTAAAAACATATTTACAAATAGCCATTATCTTTTATATAGTTTTTCTCATAATCACATGTATGTCAGCACCAGTAACAAAAACAAATAAAACCGAACAATGAACATCAACGAGAAGGTTTAAAAGTGTACAGACTTGGTCCCAGAACGCGACATTTGGAGACCCGGATGGTGAACTCGCACTTGACGAAGACCAAGGACGTCGAGCGGACCGTTTCCTCTTCACCTCCGCGTGGATCGCAACCAACCAATTCTATGTCTCAGGACTTGCACATCCCCAAATGCACAGAATGAACGTGCAGAAGCTCCACTTTGGCCCCTGCAAACGCGGCGGTGGTCACACGGCGTACGACACGGCGGCTATAACGTCTGTGTTTAAAGGGCTGAATCACACAATATCTACAGCCGTGAGAAGAAATGCGTTGATGATGAGGAGTTAGTTTACAGAGAAGAAGGCTTTTTTGGTTTGATTACAGCGTCATCCTCCATACGTTCGTCCTGATGAGCTAAATACAAAGTGATGCAGGAACAGAGAGGCTCCTTTCCTGAACTGAAAACCAAAAAACATAAATCGACACACTTATTTCTCACACGCAAAGGCAAAAACCATCGGACAAACGAATGAATTAAAGCCTTAAGGCCTGGTGTGAAGCCAACAAAGTTAAATAAGGAGCACAGAGAAGGAGAGACGCGCCTTCGCTGGAAGCACTGACTGTTTTAATGCTAACTGATGCTAACCGATGCTAACCAGCCCCAGTGACTGGCTGAGGTTCTCCTCCAGCCTGGAAACAACCTGGAGGTTTATCAGTGGTTCAGGTTGTGGATGGGGGACACCGTGTACTTCTTCACAGCAGTGTTACAGTGTAGGTGATAAGGAATCCGGTGGTGGTAGAAGCATAAACGGAGCGCGGGGCGATGGACGGGACAGACAGGCTGTCAACACAAACTGGAAAGAAGCCGTGTTCTAACATCTCATCCTCTTTCAGCCCCACCAGCATCGCCATCACAACCAAATTGTTTTATTTAGGAGAAGTCACTTGTGGTGCTTGAATACATTCAGTACCCAGCGATCATTACGTCTGACTCGTGTGTGTTTGTGTCACGCAGGAAGAAGGTTTCGTATGATATTAGCTGCCTCTTACACATCCATTCATGCTCTTGGTGTGTGTGTGTGTGTGTGTGTGTGTGTGTGGATGAGCGTCTCCATCTGAGTGCTTACTTTAGCTGCCTAGTCTCTCCTTCGTGGACTCTTCTTCCTCCAGCAGAAGCTGTGTCATCCACAGCTTCGCTCTGAAAGCGACCCCCGCCCAGCGAAAGGCGGGGAGGCGGAGTTCAGCCGCGCCGCGCAACCAGAAACCCATCATTCTGTCTCTTCTGATGTTGACGGTTCAAACAGGAAAGGGGTTCGGGGAGAAAGGGTTTCTGCTCGGGAGTGAGGGATGAGAGAGGGAGAGAGAGAGAGAGGAGAAGGACTGAGAAGGCGTGAGGAGGGAACGGGTGGAAACCAGAAAGAGAGTTCTTGCTGCTCCTTCTGCTGCTCACACGGGTGGGAGATGCGAAGCACCGAGCTGGGAGGCACAAACACAGCAACGGAAATAAACTGCTGGGTGGAGGACGGCGTCTCCGCCCTCGTCTCCCGCCCGTGGAGGACAACCAAGCTCTGCAGCCTGAATGGAGGGTGAGGAAAACCAGTCCCATGAAGGAGGAGGAGGAGGACGTAGTGGCCCACACCTGAACCTCTTTACTGGTGCTGGGAACCAAAGCACAACCTTCACCATCTCTTTCTGCAGCCGAGCTCGCCTGGCGCGCTCGTGCACGCCCGACAGGAGACGGGGACGCGCTGAAAACTTTGCTCGTGGTTGACGGCCGTGAGCGTGCCGGTCGGCCTGATGTCTCCCCCCGCGTTTTAGCGTCCGTCCCGGGTTGAAGTCGGTTCAGTAAAAGCTGGACACCATTTGTTCTGCTGGCTATTGGCTCGGGAAAAACTCCTCCATCCAACCGCTGCTGGAGTCCAGCTCCGCCCCTGAGCCGTCACCCAATCCAAAGGTTCCTCCTCCTGAGGGCCCGCCCCCATAACCATAGGATGACATGTCCTGATTGGCTGTTCTCTGGTAGCCTGGCGGCTGACCTCCGACCCCCGCAGAGCCGTACGGCCCGCCTGCTCCTCCTCCTCCTCCTCCTCCCCCTCCACCCGAGCCTATTCCAGGCCCTCCAGGTCCTGGCCCAAACCCTCCCATCCCGGTCATCCCGTGGCCCATGACCCCCTGGTTCATGACCATGGGCCGCGGCTGGTTGGTCCTGGGCTGTGCGCCCATGTGAGGCCCCATCATCGGCCCAGCCATGCCGGCGGCAGGGTTCCCCAGCCTGGGGTCCATTCCCTGGCCCATCCCCTGGCCCGGGCCCTGGAAGTGCTGCTTAGGAATGCGTGGAGGTTGTCCCGGCTGGATCCCATAACCCTGGGAGGAAGTGAAGCCCACCAGGTCTCCACCCGCTCCCCCTGTAGTCCTCCCCACCCCCCCCATGGCCTGCAGCGCCTGCCCCTGCTGCTGCGGCCAGCCGCCCGCCGCCATGCCCCCGCCGCCGGCTCCTGCTCCCAGCATGCTCTGCAGTCTCTGTGCTTGGGCTTTGGCATTCTGAGGTCCTTTCAGAGACTGCTGGCTCATGGAGTTCATCAACATCCCCTGCCCCCCGTACCCCCCGGCTCCGCCGGCTCCGGGGCCCGCGGACATCCCTCCAACAGCAGGCCCGACACCGGCCTGTCGCGCTGGGCCCCCTGCAGGGTTGTGCTGCGGTGGAAGACCCATGGAGGCTTGCATGCTTTGGCTCTGGTGCTGCTGTTGGTGGATCATCTGGCTCATGGACGGGTTGAGCCCGTACAGGGAGCCCTGGCTGGATCCCTGGCTGGGGTACGCCATGCTCATCTCAGCCTGGGGCCCCACAGAGCCGGCCTGACCCTGAACCGTGCTCATCTGGACCATCTGCTGCTGGTTCTGCTGCTGCTGCTGCTGCTGCTGCAGGAGGCGGGCAGCCCGGATGTTCTGCAGAGCCTGGCTCCTCGACGCCAAATCCTGAGGGGCCCCTGGAAGAGAAGAACATGCAGGTTTGGTGGGGGGGGGGACTTGAGGTAAAGATGAAAGTTGAAACCATCCTGATGCGTGGCGGCCGCCTGTTTCTGCGAGCAGCCGCTACGCCCGCTCCCGTTTGCCTCCTTCCTCTCATCCATCTCTCTGACTTCACCAGAACTCAGGGGGATCCAGGACAGACAAGTTGCCGTGGTAACAGGCAGAACAGCTTTTTTTTTTTTTTTTTTTTTCAACAGAAAGGAGAGGCAGGAGAGCATGAGATGTATCTGACAGAGAGGGACGGAGAGGACGGCGCTGGTGTCAGGGAGAAGCTCTGTCAGCGCTGCTGTTAGCGTGCAAATATCGCCAAGAGCAAACTCTGAGATGGGCTCATGTCCCGTTTATCAGCAGAACCTTATCAACCCGACGAGGCACATGCTCTGCACATGTTCTGCACATGTTCTGCACATGTTCTGCACATGTTCTGCACATGTTCTCCACCTGCCCCAGGAGATAAAGGTTGGCCAAGCAGCCGTCTCACCTTGGTACTGATTGACTTGCGGGTATGGATTCCTCTGGCCCTGGCCCATCTGCCTGGGAAGATGCTGCTGCTGTTGAAGCTGCACACACACACACACACACACACACAGATGATATGAGATCCCAGGCAGGGTAAAATGCAACACAACGCTGGCTTTCTCAGGGTCCTGTTTGTCAGAGATCGCTCCAAAAGAGCCCCAAGCAGTCCGAAATGTTGACCTCTGAGCAGCTGTGCTGTCAGACGTCCAGGCTGGACGGTCAAGTCGATCCAGAAGCACACAACCGGAAGTTTCCGTGCCGTATTAACGCGTGTGTGTCTTGATCCGAGGGCTAAAACGCCTGTCCTCTGTTAAATGCTGTCGGCTGAGGCGTGTTTCCTCTCAGAAGCCCGTATTTGTGTGTCTGGGCACGTTGTTGCTGATCCAATTAAACACAGCGTAGTAGGTGGCGACTTCAGCATTCAGAACTATTTAACACTTGATTCCCTCACACAGCGTAATAAAAAACATCACATTATCACAGCTGGTGACGTGTGGATAAGTCACACACCAACACATGCACGCACACACACACACACACACACACACACACACACACACACACACACACACACACACACACACACTGAAGATAAAAGCGGGTTGGGAATAATTATAGCAGCAGCCGGGAGGAGGACATCGCTGCTGACACGCACACGTGCTGAAATATGGAAGAAGCCGAGGGTGCATTCACACCACCTGTAGGCTGCCCTCACAGGACGCCGACACCTCCCTCCTCCCCGGTCCCCCTGCAGGCCCGCACAGCTCCAGAACCAGCCGGGTGTGGTACCTGCTCGGCCAGAAGCTGCTGCTGCTGCCGCTGCTCCCGGAACAGCTTCTGCTGCTCCAGCATGTGCATCTGCACCCTCTTCTCCTCCATGGCCATCATCTGCTTCATCATGGCGGCCTGCTGCTGGTTGCCCACGTAGCCGGGCGGTGGACCCGAGCCCTGGTTCGGTCCCACCCCCGAGGCGACTCCACCAGCGGGGTGAGGGGGCGGAATGGCTCCTGGTGCCCTCGACATTCCCGCCATCCCCTGTTCCTGAGGAGTCAACCAGAGGACGGACGGTCAGTCAACAGCTGAAATAAGCGCGTTTATCCTTCTCAGAGGTACAAAAATCCCAAATGAACTCTCATAAACAGACCGAGAAGCTGATTAGGATCAATTAGCATCAGGAATCTGCATCTGCTTCTACTCCTGAACTAAAACAACCGAGACGGGAAGATTTCCATGTTTCCACCACGGAGCAGTTACGAGCTCGGAGGACGACCGGAGCGGTTTGTTCAGACTCCTGCAACCAGAGTGAAGGTGTCAGATGGAGCAGGTTTGGCACACAGCAGCAGGGCTGGCGTGGGCGCTGGGGGTAAATGCGGGGCTACGACACTAGCTGGTGACGTAGGGACTCCGCTAGGGTGGCGAATCGCTGTGAGAAACAAGATAAAGACCCGGCTGGTTGAAGATTCAGCCCGTCAGGCCACCCTGAGTCCTCCCAGCGGGGCGTTGCACGCTGCTCTCTGCATACATTATCTGCTATTAGCATATAAAGAGCACTTCCTCCTCCACTCAGCCATATGCTAATGGCTAATAGGATGAGATGGCCTCGCTGGCCACCGGGAGGAGAGTGTTTGTAAATCTATTAAACGTAAGAAAGCTGAGTGAGTGGACATGATTCAGGCCGACAACCGTTCACACGTGCATGCGCACACACCCCACAACGTGCAGACGCAGACGGAAGTGTTGGAGATAAACCCCAGATGAAAGGAAATAAGAAAGAGCAGCGCCGAGGCAAGGCAGCGGAGGCGCAGGGCGGAGCAGCGACCAGCAGGTGGCGCTGGCGGTCCTCACGCACGGATACGTGTGTGCGGCGGCGTGTGTGAGGCGCGCCAGCCTTCCCTCAGCAGATGGCTCAATCATGACGGCTCTGATTTACGATCCCCCCCACCCACAACCACGCTACCTCTCCGAATGGAACACCATCACTGCTCTCCACACTCCTCTTTCTGCTGCTCGCTTTCCTCACGACGGACTCCGTCCACACAGTTAGGAGGGAGGGACGGTTTAGAAGACGGGTTTCGAAGAGAGCAGAGGAAAGCGTTGATCCAGCGTGAATTTGATGGAGGGAAAGCATCTGTCCCTCCTGAAAGAGGAGTGGAAGAAACAGGGGAAAGGAAACGGGCGATGAAGGAGACGAGCAGAAAAGCAAATGGGTGACAGAGGATGTGATAAAAGGGGAGGAGGGCAGAGCAGGCAACAGTTGCCGTGGCGAGGAGCAGATGGTGCTCGGTGGAGTGGTTACGGCTGCCGTGCACCGCCGCCGCCGCCGCCGCCACCCTCGGAAGCTTCGCACGCCCGACTTCCCCCTGGCACTCTGCGCTCGTCCTCCGCGTTTGTGCGCTGGACACCGTCAGACTGATTAGGTTAGGAATCACGCAGAGCTGGGGTGATCCGATTACCGCACAAGTGCACGGAAGTGCACGTGTGCACGGCCGCAGATAAGAGCGGGACGGGTGGTGACGGAGCTTCCCATGTCCTGGAGCTGGCACAGGTGTGCTCACACACTCCTGAGGTCACCACCAAACACAGCTGCAACACACACGCGCGCGCACGCGCATGCAAAGATGAACACACACAGACAGGAAGACGACTGCAGCGCTCTGTCATTAGACGTGAAACGCATCCGCTCGCCACAGCTAAACACACACGTTCAGCCTGTTAGCGTGTTAGCGTGTTAGCGTGTTAGGGAGGAGCGCTGCCTGGCAGCGGCGTGCCGGCTGCTCTCCAGAGTGGCTCACATCTGTCAGCCACTTGTGCAAAAGGGAGGGAGGGAGGGAGGGAGGGAAGGATGGAGGGAGGGAAGGAGGGAGGGAGGGAGGCGCTGTGAGGAGCTGGAGCAGAGCGAAGGCTGAATGGCTGCCTCATTAGAGCCCAAGAAAAAGGCTGCAATGGGCTGTGAAATGACGCTCTGCTAGCTGGGTTTGTTCTCGTGGTCAGCCCGGTCCAGCAGGGTTTTCAGAACCTCCCAGCCCGGGTCCAGACCCTGGAAAAGCTGCAGGAAGCAGCCCCCACCTTTATGGAATGATGTTTCCATGGCGATGCACAGGAGCGTACCTGTACTCCGGAATCAAACCAGCATCTCTGTGGATGAACAGCAGCTGCTTTTGCATCTGTGGTTTGAAAGTGTGTGTGTTCAGTTTCACGCTGAGGAAGAGGAAGAGAGGAGCTGGAAGAGGAAGAGCGGAGCGAGCGAAACAAACGTGCTGCGTATTAAAGGACACGTTAAAGACAAGTGTTGGACAGTGAAGACACCAGTGGGACAACAGGGACAATCACACACGCAAGCTAACCTGAGCAGATGCTTCAGCAGAGCTCAGCAACACAGCAGCCAAGACCTCCTTCTGACACACACACACACACACACCCTTCTATCCTTTTGAGGACTTTCCTAGGCAGAATGCATTCCCTGACCCCTGACCCTGACCCTTGACCCTGACCCAGTTCTAACCCAACCTTAAAACCAAGTCTGAACCCTCAAACAGGCCTTTGAAGGTGTGAGGACCAGCCATAACGTCCTCACTTTGCCAGTAGAAGGAGTAATTTGGTACTCAAACACGCACACACACACACACACACACACACACACACACACACACACACACACACACACACACACACACACACACACACACACACACACACACACACACACACACACGGGAGAAATATGAAGATGGTGGTTTGATCCACTAGTTGTGTAGAATACAACTGCCCACTTATCAAACACCAAACTAAACACACGCACACACACACGCACACACGCACACACACACTTACACCATTTCTCCCCGCAGACGGTTATATTTAAACTGATGGAGGGGAGTCGTGCTCCCCACAGAGGTCTGTTTAATCTCTTAACATCTCTCCGCTCTAAACCCTAACTGGCCTATTTCTAAATCTTCTCCACACACACGCGCACACACACACACACACACACACACACACACACACACACACACAGTGGGTTAGCAGGTTTTGTGGGGATCATCCTTTAACGGAACGGGCACGCTGCTGCTGTGAAACGCACGTGGGCGTGCACGAGCCAACCAATTAAGGTAAACGAATGCCTGCAGCAGGGAGAGAGTCTGTCTGGACGGGGGGGGGGTCAGGCGTCCCCGCTGCCAGCGACGCAAAACACGGGCGCATCGTGTTGACCAGGACGGGCCGGCGGGGGGCGGGGGAGGGGCAGCGGCGAGCGCACCGCCCTGGGGGGCGGGGGCAGGTGCTGTTGTAAATCACCTTGGAAACGGTCGCCACGGAGACATTAAAGACAGGCGTGTGTGTGGCATGTGGACGCGTTTCCATCACCCCATCACAGAGGCAGGTCACATGGTCCGGGAGGTGTTTACGTGCGTGTGTGTGTGTGTGTGTGTGTGTGTGTGTGGGTTTATTTGTAAGTGTGTGTTCCGGAGGTGAAGACGTTCCTCTCCTCTCTCTTTTGAAGCTATCCATCCAGCCGTCTCTCTGGTCGCTCCATCGCCCCGTGGCCCGTCCTCCCGTCTGCTAACTCGTCCCTCCTGTCCTCCGCCGGTCCTCCCGCCTGCTAACTCGTCCCTCCTGTCCTCCGCCCGTCCTCCCCTCTTCCCTCTTTGTCCAGCTAACGCTGGATCCTTCCCTCCATCTCCTTTGTTATTCAACGCTCGCTCTCATCCATCTTTATTCCTGCTGCTGCTCATTTAACATCTCCCCCTCTCCTCCCTCTCCTCTCTCTCTCTCTCTCTCTCTGACTCCATGTTTACCCAGCGGCCGTATAACCTCCACCTCCCTTTGTCTCTCCCTCCATCTCTCTCTCCATCTATCTGTGCCCGTGTCATAGCCCTCTCATTATGCCGTTGCCTCCCCTCCACTCCCTCCCTCTCTCCAGAGAAGCCATTAGGTACTGCTGTAAGGCTATCACTCTTCCGCTCTCTCCCTCCCTTTTCACTCTCTCTACCACGGTCTCAAGGCTCTCCCTTCCCTCCATCCCTCCTCGCTCTCTCCATCTCTCTGCTTCTCTCTGACCCAGCCACATCTTTGTCCATGGTGGTGCAGTGTTTCAGGGAGCAGGTGAGCGCACACACACACACACACACACACACACACACACACACGTACACCTCACACACTTGCTAAATTATCCTGTCACCATCCTTGCAGAGACCTTATTGCTGCGTTATTTCTGCCTTCATTAAAATTCTTCACGGAGCTCCTCAGTGAGACGACGGTGGAAGCCCCAAACCAAGATGGCGGCCTCCTCCTGCTCTCCTCAGCACCACCAGCGGTTGCTGCTGGAGCGTCATAAAAGACTGTCGCCTGTCATCAATTATTCATCAAACATCCCGGAGCGAAGCTTTGCGTCCACACCAGCGCGACGTCCTGGTGTCCCGCACGCTCAGACGGGCCTCCTCCAGCTATCTCCATCGCCCCCGACCGCCCCTCTTTGTAAGCCATTAATCTCTCTCCTCCTTTACCTCCTCCATCTCAGCCCCTCCCCTGCGGAGGACGAGTGGGAGCAGAAAGAGAGGGAGAATGACCATTATCTAAGCTAGCATCTGCAATCATTCCACAGCTCCTATTATCCACGATGGAGCCAGAATGGCCTTTGGTAATATGATGAAATCTGCCGTGAAAAGTAGAAATGGGACTAAAAGCATCGGTGTGGAGAAGAGCCTCCCTCCCTCCGCTGCTTTACCACATTATTGCATTCTACTCATCTCTCCTCCTGCCTCCCTCCCACATTCTTTCCCTAAATTCTCTCCGTTTCACTCCATTCCCGCCTTCCCCTCCGCCGGTTGGCGATGCTCCTCTCGCCCTCGCCACCCTCTTCTCCTTCATCATCACCCTCACTCGCTCCTTCTAGACGGCTCCTGACGAGCCGGTGAATGTCCTCAAAAACGGAGGAGAGAGAGATTCCATCAGTCTGGCTTTCTCCTCCAGACGCAGGAAGAACGACAGGAACGGCCTCGGAAAGAGCCTCCTGTCATTGCCGTGTGTGTGTGTGTGTGTGTGTGTGTGGAGAGCACACTAGAAGAGATCTTCCTCAATTCCTTTCCTCCCCTCCTCCACTGCATTGTCCCACGGGAGGTGGAGAAAGGTGATTTATGGACCTTCTCCTGATCACATGACTCAGCAGAACAGATGGACAAAGAGAGAGAGAGAGAGAGAGAGAGAGAGAGAGAGAGAGAGTGTGTGTGTGTGTGTGTGTGAGAGAGATCATCTGTTGTCAATAGGAGCCTCCACCCTGAACCAGGCTGGTGTGATTGCAGCTGCATCTTCTGCAGACCTGAGGATGGAGAGACCGTTCCAGGAGAAGCAGCTCTACCTGGAAACACATAGTGCACGCTCTCACGCCTCCACGTGCACGGAGAGCGGATGGAAGGATGGAGGGGAAGCTGCTGATGGAGCAGAGCGTGGCCCAGCGGAGGAGAAGCGTCGGGGGCAGAAAGAGAAAATGGTTTTTTTTTTTTTGAGGAGCCGACTGTTTGTCAGCGTTGAGGGGAAGCAGAGGTGTAAACAAACATGGTTTATAGGGATGAACGAGGGAGAGAAAAAAGGAGGGGATGATGGAAGCCGAGTGGGAGGAAGGCACGGAGCGAAAAAAAACAAAACAAAAAAAAAACAAGCTCGGCCGTGTGTTTAAGTCAACAACAGTCAGAGAAACGCAACAGAGAGAAAAAGGTGTGGGTGGAAAAACACTCCAGAGAGAGAGAGAGGAGACAGATGTAGAAGAGTAAGAGCACTGTGAAAGAGAGAGAGAAGAGGTGTATCAAGAGATTCAGAGAGGGAGAGAGAGAGAGAGGGAGAGAGAGGGAACAGAAGAGGAAGGAGTGAGAGAGTCAGGCTGAAGGCAGGAAAAGCAGTAAATGTCCTCCAGCTCCGTGACACAAAACTGATGGAGTGGGAGGAGAGAAGGATGTGGTGATGAAGGGGTGGAGGGTGGAAAACGACAAGAAGAAAAACTAATTGAGCTCTGATTCCTACTAATTGGGTCTGGCTTCCCTGACGAGGCAACAGATGCTTCCTGGAGGATTCACGCTGGAGAGAGGGATGAGGAGACGAGTGAGGAGGCAGAGAGGACCAGGAGGGAGGGAGGAGCAGGCCAGGTGGAGGGAGGGAGGAGCAGGCCAGGTGGAGGAGGGAGGGAGGGAGGGAGGG
>BJFM01000054.1:1666-17733 GCA_016586285.1 Arothron firmamentum
GGAAATGATTGAAATGTGACCCTCTAACTCTGATACTGCCCCCAAAAACGAGCCTGACGGCAGAAAGAAACCTGTCGCAGGGCAGAAACCAGGGAGAGAGAATTCATTTTGTAAAGCTAGCCTGAGCTGGAGGAAGAGGCTACGTAAACACAACGCGCGCGCGTGTGCGTCAGGCGGTCACGCGTTCACGCGGTTCGGCTGTTTAAACGGTTACAGGAAGGCCCGCTGGTGCTTTATATGAGCTAATGTTGAGTGATGTCAGGATTTATTGCACGTGTCGTCTCTCCTGAAACCACACCAGAAAAGAACACCTAAACATTAACAGGTTTGTCTGATGCATCTATGAAAAAGAATATGGAGGAGTGGCAGGCATTCCAAAATAAAACTCAAGACAAACAAACAGATGAGTTTCAAAACCTTGTAAAACAAGAAAAAGAAAAAACAACAGTCAAGAAACTGTAATTTGATGGTAAAGGTGAAAATGTTTGGGTTTCTGACTTTTACTTAGACTATTTCGAGTTCCTTGTGATCCATAAATTTCATTTCCTTTATTATAATGTGAGACGCCTGAAGTGAGGCGCTTCCCCCGGTCTCCTGCTTCCCCAGCCGGCGTCCCACAGCCGACAGACAAAGCGGCAAAGACAATTAAAGTTGTGCAGAGATATAAATCTTTCATTTGCTGCCTTAATGTTGCCCTAACATCCCATCATCCCAGGGGAAAGCCACCTTTTCTCTCTGATCCCTGAGGGACTGCTCAGTGGCTTGGGTAATCAGCTGTTAGAACACTCAGTGTTTGGGTTGGCGAAGGCCTGAGGCTCGGGGGGCCCCCGGTCGAGGGGGTATCATCTTTGTGTCCCTACCAAATGGAGCGTCCTCCTTCCACGTCTGTTAAGGTGATTCTCAGTGGGTCGTTGCCTCCATTGTGGAAGGGGCCCAAACTGATGAGACGATTGGGCCGTGATGAAGACTCGGTTTTTGCCCCCACCAGCATCCTCTCCTTTCTCCTCATCACAGTGCGTCTGCTTGCTATGTTTTGTCTTTGCCCATCAGTGTCCGCTTCACTCTTGTCAACACACGCGCTCTCTTTCTTGATCAGTTTAGCCTTTGCGGCCCCTGCGCGGTCCCAAAATGACGCGCACGCCGGTCGTCCCCTCCGCTCCGCCCTCGCTGCATTCACCCGCCGCCACTGCCGCGTTGGTGCGTAACGGGGCCCTGACAGACCAGAAAGATGCCCTCCGCTCCATCTGCCACACAGGGCAGCCTTTCATCTTGCATTGTGTGCACATGATGGGACCTGACAGGGGTCCGCTAAACTGCTGAGTCAGGGGATCCGAGGGTCCCCGATGAGAATGAGAGGAGGGCAACAAGTTGGTAAACTCACTGTGGCCTCACTAAGAGGGTGCACCAAAGGATCCTGAGCTTTATTTGCTCCGATTTTGTTCTGTTTTACGAATGATAGCAGTTAGCATTTGCTCACAAAAAAAAAAGATTGGGTTCTGAGGAATCTTGTCATGTGACAGATGCTGAATGCATTTTTTTTTCCTTCAAAGATCTTTTTTTTTTTTTTTAAATAAACTGTAGCCAACACATAACATTACGATTATAGCATTGTTAAACGAACTATGCCTACCTACCCAGTTACACCACTTGAGCTACAGTGAAGGTCAGACTGAAGGTCGAGTTCGGTAGCAGATGATATGAAAACAACCCTTATATTTTCATCCTTAACCCTTTAATTAACTTGATCCTTCATTTGTTGCGCTCTCAGACCCCACTGGGGGCCTGGGAACAACTCAGACTTCTTACAGGAGACACACTGGTTTAATTTTAGCCGCCTAATCCTCACCTTTCAGACAGGTATTTTTGTTATTCTGCTTATTATCTGGGTGAAGATTGGAGGATTTCACTCCCAGAGAAACCTGTCCTTCTTATTTCTTTTTCCCGGCAAGCTTTCTTTTTGTCTAGTTGATGCCAATCTGTGATTCCCCTTCTTTTTTTTTTACTGACTGAATCTCCGTGATCACATCCCCGGGTCTGAATGAAAGCAGGGCGCAGGAAGCGCTCCGTCTGGCAACATTCGCCCTCTGAGCTGGCTTCTCTCTCTTCGTGTTTGTGTTTGCAGGCGGTAGAGGTGGAGAGAGCCATGTCCAATGAGCTCCAGGCTTTGAAACAGGAGCTCCAACAAAAAGGAAGCCACAACAGGCTGCAGGATGAGGAGCTGATCAGCGCCATGAGAGAGCAGGTAAAACATCCTCACAAAAGCTCCTCCACGCGTGTGCGAAATCCAAAAAAAAGCCCTGGTCGAAGGGTGCATTCACAAAAAGGAGCGAAACACAAGGTGTTGGTGCATTCACTTCACTGCATATAACGCATTTAAATAATCTGAATTATTGGACCCGTTAGTTACCCCATAATATTGACTGCATTTCTGGTATTTGTCCTCTCAAACCAAGCCTCACTAGCGTCCTGTCTGACGCGTTATTGCGTGTCTTCTGCAGGTGCTACGGCTCACTCAGAAAGAGCAGGTGCTGGGGGAGCGTTTGGAGAGCGCATGTCAGGAAAACACCGAGCTGAGGGCGAATTTGGCCTCTTTGCATGCGCGCCTGGCTCGACACGACCAGCTCAACCAGCAGCGCGCCCAACAGGTACTCGCTATGCAAATCCGTGACCCAGTTGTGCTGAAACGCGCACGGCCGCCATGCAAAACGTGGAGAGGGTGGGTGTGCGTGTGAATGAACAGGCTTCAGTAGCGACGGGGAAATTCCGCTTATGTTTCGGCGCTACTGGATTCCAGTCATGTTTTTTAAGTTTCCTACTAGGTCAGAGAGCTGGAATCTGGCACCTCAGGATGTTTTCCAGCCGCGTGGCAGCTTTTCAAGCAGCAGCACCAAATCTCACTCAGGCTCCGTTTGCTGTCGTTTCATTCATCTCATCTCGTGCGGTGTCCGGTGTGTGTTTTTTTTTTTGTTTTTTTCAGCTCGCGCAGGCGTGGCAGGAAGTGGAAGTCGCCAAGAGTCGCGCGCAGCAGCTGCAGGATGAGGTTGAGGAGCTCCAGGAAAAGGTGCAGGTGGCCGGGAACCATGGAGACGTCTCCTTGCTGTCCGAGCTGGAGATCAGCCTGGAGGCAGCCGACCTGGGAGTCAGTAAGGAGGAGGTCAGTCATCCCTGTCACGGGTCTTCTTGACATCTGACAGAGAGCAAATTTGATTTTCGGCATTTGGGCGGCAGGTGGTGTTTGTTATTTATTTGTCCGCTGTATCTCAGTCAGTACAAATCCAGTCTGTAGCAAATAAAATGCAAACCATGACGCGTTCACGTGCTCTCTTCATAGTCGCATGTTGATCAACAGGGTTCGATAATGAGCAGCCCTGAGCTGTTAATCTGCAACATCCACAGATTTCACAAATACTGTGCATCAGAAAACATTCTGGTAGAGAAACAACAGCTTCAGAGCTGAGCAGCTTCTTGATCCTTGTCCATACTGTGTCAAAAATGTATAGAAATATGTAGGACTGATACATTTAGATGATTTATTCATTATTCTGTAGTTGAATTGTGTATGCGCTGTTGTGCATTCATCCATAAATCATGATCTGCTGTTTTTCATAATGCGTCTTCAAATTTCGATATATTTCAGCCGGCAGGACAAGTACAGTATCTTTCACATAACAGGTAGTTGGAGTAGAAAGTTGTCTGCCATTATGAAGAAAGCATATTAACAGTGTTGCTACAGAAACATTGGTTGCAAAAAAAAAAAAACAAAAAACCTGGAGACATCTTCAGTAGACACAGCAGCAGGGAGAAGAGCACTCTGATGAGAACACTTTGTTCGGGTTCACCTTGACAGTGTGAGCCGCGCTTGACGTAAGGGCACGGGCTGAGGCGAAGGCGCCGAAGCGCGGACTGCTTTGCTGCAGATCAGGAGTGTTGACTGGAAAACTGGCCTACGGCGAAGCAATTTCTTCTCAGGTGTCTGTTGTTGTTTGGTATCAGCAGGAAAGTGTGATGTCCACCAGTGCTCATGAGTCACTTGTTTCATTTGCTGTGGGAACCACAGCGCAGCGGTTTCCTTATGTTAATATGTGCATAGTTCCAGCACATGGCTGTGTATTTAACCCTTCCTAGTGTGATTATTTGTCGTAACTTTTAAGACCTTATGATTACCACCTCATCTTCTTGGTTCAGATATTGAATGGACGTGTGTTTCTCCTGTGCAACACCCCAACATGAACGCACTGGCCTAGTTTTTCCCTTCTCATTAGCAATTGTTAGGCTCAATGTACCGAACTTTCCTCGGAGCAATTCCCATTGTGAGGCTGTAAGGGTATACCCTCACACCCGCGTTCTGTCCTGTTCCACCTAGATGAAGCAAGAAATGGGGTCCATTCTTCAGCTTCTGCTCCCGCTGGCACGGGACCTGAGCAGCTCGGAGAGATCGGAGGGGGCGGGTCAGCAGGAGGACCTGCAGATTATGTTGCAGCAGCTGAAGGGGGTGGCCGTAGCCCTCACACAGACAGCCAGGACTCAGGTGAGCAGCAGTCTGAAACGAACACACCCGACTCCCAATGGCCGGCTAAAAAGTACAGCAGAGATCGGTCACTTAATTACATACCTCTGTGCTTCTGAATTAAGGAATTATACACCCGTGTCTCTTTCAAAAGAAAAGTCTATGCATAGAAAAATGGAAGCCAGAATTTCAATCTTACACAACAAATGTATTGTAATGTAAGACAGTGTAACATCACATTATTGTGATCGCAATTAGTGTATCATGTATGAAGCATGTTTTCATACATGTTTCCGCCATGAAGGCCACTGAATGATTGTAATTGATACTTTGTGTCCGTGAGCAAACATATAAAGTTATCCAGTTATGTCACTTGGCCTTTGTATTCCAGGTAGATCAGTAACAGGTGTTTATCCTAGCAACCGAATATCGCTGCCCATCCCACCTCTCTGCCAGCGTCAGCACTGAAATAGGCCAACAGTTCCGTTTTTGTGTCAATCTGTGAATCCTATGGCTGATACCTGATCCCTATGTTGGTTTCTATGTGTCAGGGACTGAATCAAGCTTTTGTTGCCTGTCCGGGCGATCACTGTGGGAATCTGAGAGCAGCACAGGAGCTGAGAGATCAGGTTTTTGGTTTTTTTGGTTTTTACTTTTCTTTTCTTTTTCTTTTTTTTTTTTTTTTTACAAATAGTTGTCATATTTAATGTCAACTGTCATATTTAAGCATTTTATTCATTTAAACAATTATTGTGCGGAAAAAATATCCACATGTTTTTGTTATATAAGAACACTTTTACTCAGTGTTCTGACCTTAATTCCTTCTTCCTCTAGAACATCTTGCTGCAGCAGGAAAACACTGAGCTGAGGAACAACCTGGCAAGCGCACAGGAGAAGGCTGCAATCGTCCAACAGGCGATCAGAGACCGCGACGAAGCTATAGCAAAGTGAGGCTCTGACCCCCATCCCCAACATTACTATTAAATAGGGTGTTTAATAATATCACATCTGGTTCCATGTTTGTTTTACAAGAGGAGCCAAATTCACATTTTGTCTAGAACGTCAGAGGATGCTAGTTTGAAATGTTAATTTTCAGCAAATCCCCTATTTAGTCCTTTTCTTTTGCAGCCACACTTGATTGAACTTTTACCTTTAATTGGCAGGAAAAACCTGATGGAAGTCGAGCTGGTGAGGAGTAAAAACGACATGATGTCCCTGAACAACCAGTTACTAGAAGCCATCCAGCGTAAATTGGAGTTGTCGCAGGAACTGGAGGCCTGGCAGGTGGGTGGGGGGCCTCTGCTTTTGCCTTTACGGCATGTTATTATCATTTATAGTGAGGTAGAAATCTGAATTACAGGCTCAGCTCTAAAGTACCAAACTATGTAAATACACTCAATAACAACAAAAATCTCCAGAGTTAATAAACTCAACCATAACAACATACTGTACTTTAATTGAGTTATTGTAATCAGGGAAGATGTTAATTTTCTCCTCCCTTACGCCAGGACGACATCCAGATCATCCTCAACCAGCAGCTCAGATCCCAGCAGCAATCAGAGCTTCCTCAGAAGAAGTCAACGCCCAACGGCTTGTCCTTCTTCCGCAGGCCCAGCAGGACACCTTCCGCTGGGACACGACAGGCCTCTTGTTCCTCTTCCTCCTTTTCCTGGAGCTCAGACACTCATCCAGACAAAAGCCAATCCCCCTGGAAAGACTGGTTAAGGAGAGGGAAAGTGGCAAAGTATGGAAAGTAATGAGCAGCGAAGAGAGAGCTTGTGGGACCTGTGAGGACACTTGAAAGCCAGTATCGAACAACTCATCAGTTTTGGACAAAACATTTTTTTTGTCAAACTTAAACCCATCTCACCTCTTTAAGGCTGAGCTGTGACAACCTGGATCACACACTGTTATGTTTGCTGGTGGCTGTAAGGATCTTTCCTATTTGTAAAGCTGTGAATGTTTGTTTTTCTGAGAATTCATCTACTGTAATGTGTGTGATGAATGTGAAGAGTTAATATTTCAGTTATTTAAATGTTACAAATCAGAGACAGAGGAGTACTGTCAGGACACTTTATTCGTCATTTCAACACCTTCACATGCCAAGTTGGATAGGAGAAGTTGTAGAATTGTGCAAAAGCAAAAATGTTAATTATTGTTAAAAACAAAACAAAACACTGTGTTTTCATGTACTTGGAAGATTTTTCTATTTCATTTTCTTTGTTTTTTTGAGTAAAACTTATGTTTGCTCTCTGATGATAACTTGGTGTGCTGTGTCACACATCTATTTTCAGTGGCTCAGTATTAAAATGTTCTTGGATCAAACCATTTTCAATACAATTCCAACATTTAATCTTATATATTTTTGCCTAATAATTTTGTTTAAAAAATAGAACTTATTTTCAGTTCTTACATTTGTATGTAATATGTAATAAAGCATTCACAAACAATGCATTTTAACAGATTATTTAAATGTATGTGAAATGAAATTAGAAAGTTAAGTAGCATGATACAGAAAATTTAAGGACTACCCTAAAATCATTTTCTCTATGAGTGGGTCACAGGTATGGATGCTGTATGTTAAGTTCATGCCAGCTGGTTTCTAATATCATGAATTTTAAACATGACTTTTTATTTTTTTTCTTTATACCGACCACACCTAGTGCTATAACGTGACTACGGGTATATTAACTGCAGATATCGAATGAATGAATTCAAAGTTAAGGCTCTGTTGATATTTAGATGAGAGGCGATCATCTGCTGCCCTCTTGTGACCATTAAAAAACTCGCCAAAAAATCACTCTACAGTGGAGAAAACGAAAAAAAAGAAGTGGGTCTGAGAGAAAAATATGAAGTCATCGAAATACAAGTCATCAGTAGTTCAGAAGCGATTGGTAGAGGTTTTCATGGACTAGTTTAACGCTAGATTCTCTTGTCGCCTTTCGATGACGTCACATGTGTCAGAAAGGAATTGTCACAGTATCCGGAAATACATTTACAATCAGTAAACACACACTTTCCCTGTCAGAAAGGTACGTCATCCCTTTTTATCATATGTATAGTATGCTTAGGTTAATGTTATGATAAATAACTATAATAATCACTAAATCCAATGTTGAAATGGGATCTTAGTGACCCTTGATTGCTCCGATAGCTCTTTAGCTAGCTAGCTACTAGCACCTGGTCCTGGCCCAATGCGTACGTTTCTAAAAGCGAATAGCAGCTTGTTGGCTAAGTAGTCATAACCACCTAAAGCTGTTACATATGCGAACTGATATTTTTGAAATTAATAAGGAATGAGTCATGTCACTATTAATTAAATATGTTGAATATGCAAAAATTGCAAAAGAGATATTATCACTCTTATGATATTTATTCTGGTTAAACGTCATGCTGTAGCTAAAAGTCACAAGCGCAAGAAGTGAGTCAAAATGGTGGTAAATTCGTGCATTGCTGTTTATGTTTTCCTTTTAAAAGCTATACTAAATGCTATGTTGAACTTGTAATGGGGAAAATCAACACTAAAAGCCGCCGATTGAACAAACCATCGAAACCACATTACATTACATAGGAAATCCTACGCCAGATGCTTCTAAAGGTGTAGGTATACCTGAGCTGATGCCTTGCTAACACTAAGCTGAAGCACCTAGTGATTGCGATTCTGGCTCTAAATCCCTTCAACTATACCTTTGAATATTGTATCCATTATGGGATGTTATGGTGTTAATGTGGAAGGTAATGCAGTGAAATGCAAGATGTGGTGCATTTGTATTTTCTCTAGTCATTATAGAAAAACTTGTGTGTTGCCATGATCATGTTAGTAGTGAGTGGGTGGGTGGGAGCATGTGTTCACTAGAGTGTATTTGTGACTGTAATTATGATTCCCTAAGTTATTTTGCCCTTGTTGCTTCTGAGGGCTGGGATATTTAATGGAATAAGTTGCGCCCCAGTGAGATGACTGACCAGGGCAACAACAACCAGAACATCTCCTGCAACCCATTTGCTGCCCTTTTTAGCTCCGTGGCTGATGCTCAGCAGTTTGCATCGGCTCAGAAAACACAACCACCATCTGCTCAGCCATGTGAGTAGAGTTAAACTTGGCTTTTGCAGCCTTTTAAAAATATGTTTTGTCAGTGCATGTGATGATGGTGTATGGTAAGTTAGAAGTAATATCAATGGTCTTTTCTTTTTTCCTTGTATGTCTTAATCACAATGTATCTTGTATTGTAGTGGAGGACTCAGGAGATAGCCAGTCAGAGTCAGAGAACTCTGTGTCAGACAGTGTTGATGACAATGATGACTCTGTGGCAGAGATCAGTCGCTCCTTCCGCTCAAGACAGGAGCTGTGTGAGCAGCTCAATGTCAATCACATGATTCAGCGAATATTTCTCATCACTCTGGACAACAGTAAGTTCAAGTGGGGGAAAAAGCACACATTGCTTTGTAATTTGGGTCCGGTCACTCTGTCAACTCCAATAAACAACCATTTAAGTCTTCTGCAGTGTTTTGTAAATGTACACATGCTATAGCTATTAACAGCTCGTCAGCCCATTAGTGTTGCAAATACAAAAATCCTTTTAAAATTGACCCGCAGTCCTATTTCCAACAGCCTCACTGTTTTGAGCTTGAATAGTGTCTTTCTCCAATGCCTTGTGTGGTGTGGTCAGTCGGGTCTCACCCTCCAGAGTCAAATTTAAGCTTCCAGTAAACCTTGCTATAAATGAGTCACCAGCCTTTAAAACGTCATTGTTCAAACACTGAGATAGCGTTGTCTCTGCACCATTAAGACAGCTTCAGAGTGAGTCATGGTGTACAAGAAATGCAGTATAAAAGACCCTCTCTTTTCAAGTATTATCTTTAATAAATTATCTTTAATACTTAAAAAGCATTTAATGTCTTATCTTTTTTAGTTTTATTATCGGTGCTGGTTTTCTGCTCATTTATTTGAAAGTTTAAAGATTTTGTATAACTATATTGTCTGATCCTGCATATTTGTGATATGTCCTTAATAAATGACCATTTGCAGTTTGGATTTAAATGCCTTATCTTTATAAAGCTTGGTTGTATTTTAATAGGTGACCCAAGTCTCAGAGGAGGTAATGGGATCCCTCCCCGCTGTGTTTACTTGGAGGAAATGGCAGCAGATCTTGATGGACAGGATTGGCTGGACATGGACAACATAGAACAGGTCAGATGTCACCAGCATGCCACCAAGTCATCCTGCTCTTCTTGATTCTCAGCTGCTTTCCTCTTTATATGGCGCAAGCACTGCTCGTTTGACTTTGAAAAATCTAGAGTTTTTGACAGATCGATGTGTGGAAATTTGTTAGTTGAAAACTCCGTTGTGGTTTCCTCTGCTTAGATGATATGTGACCAAGTAGCAGATGTAACAGTCAGACGTGTGATTGTTTCCCTGCTGTCTTCCAGGCTCTGTTTACTCGACTGCTGCTTCAAGAGCCAGGAAACTTTCTCATCTACATGACATCATGCAACACTTTTAACCTGTCTGCTGACCGTGATGCTGGAGAGAAGAATGCCATCCCATACCTTTTTGCATGTTACCAGCGAGCCAAAGAAGAGGTGGGCCTTTTACCTCCAGGGGTGCACGTTGACGCAGTTATTGACAGTGGCTTTCTCGCTGTTTCTGGAATTTTAAAAACAACCCTTCTTCTTCCATAATTCAGGTATTTGATTTCTCTGCTCACCAGGTAACAAAGGTCCCAGAGAAGTTACTCTCTTTTGCTGTTCGTTGTAAGAATCTAACTGTTTCTAACACACGGACAGTCCTGCTTACCCCTGAGATCTATGTCAGTCAGAACATCTATGAACAACTTCTGGACCTGCTGCTGGAAGGTTTCAACAGATCACGTAGGTTAAGACCGTTGAGGCGCGATTTCGCCGCTTTTCCCCTCATTTGCTTGTTTAGTTCTTTCTTGTCTTTAACAAAGTCTCCGTGTTTCAGAACAAAACGAGGTTGTGGAGTTTGTTGAAGAGGTCATTGCTGGCATACTATCAGACCAGGAGGTGCGTACCTTCGAGGAGGTGATCATACCAGTGTTCGACATCTTCCAGGGGCGCATCAAAGATTTGGAGCTGTGCCAGCCGCTCCTTTACACCTACCTAGATATTCTGCTCTATTTCAGCCACAATAAAGACATTGCCAAGGTGAGAGGACAAACAAATATTTTTGTAAATTTATAGAGAACCGTAGTGGTTACAAACATTTCAAATCCTCAAAATCATTTCCAGGTGTTGGTCGAACATATTCAGCCCAAAGATCCAGCTAATGGTTTGCAGTACCAGAAAAGCTTACTGGGAAGCGTACTGAGTATCTCTTGTTTATTGAAAACCCCTGGTGTGGTGGAAGGACATGGTTACTTTTTGAACCCTTCACGTTCCAGCGCTCAGGAGACAAAGGTACAGGAGGCCAACATTCACCATGTAAGTATATTTGCTTAAATGTTACGTTGGTTTGACAGGTTAGCAAACTACCGGCGTCTCAGAATGAGAGAAGTCGCATCTCTTTTGTGTTGCAGTTTATAGGTCAGTTTCAGGAAAAGCTCCACCAGATCTTTAAAAACTTGCTCCAGCGATCTGCAGAGACACGCCACTCGCTGCTCTCCTGGTTGGGCAACTGTTTACAAGCGAATTCTGGCCGTGCCAAGATATGGACCAATCAGATGCCAGAAATCTTCCAGTTGTATGCATCAGATGCATTTTTCTTAAACTTGGGCGCTGCACTGGTGAAGCTGTGCCAGCCTTTCTGCAAGCCACGCTCACCCAAGCTGCTCACATTCAACCCCACGTACTGTGCCCTCAAAGAGCTGAGTGAAGAAGAGAGGCGCAATCGCAATGTGCATGCAAAAGGTGGAGTGCATAAATTAAACAATAAGTCACCGTTAATGCATCGAAAAAATGTTTTAAAAATGTCATGTCCAAGTATTTGACATTTGCAGTGTTTGTTTTTTTTCCCCACTAGGCCTTGAGAAAGAAACCTGCCTAATTCCCAAGCCCCCGCAGCAGCTGGTAGAGTCTGCTCAGTCCTACACCCTGCTGACGGAAAACCTCATCTTCACACAACTCACCCAACATCTTGGCTTCCACAGGTACATTTACCTTCAAATAAAAACCCGCCAGACCTCCAAGAAGTGATTAGCGGTATATCTGTTCCACAGATGTTCTGTATGTTCCTTGTGTTAGCGCCATATGTCAGCCATTAACTCGTGTTGTCTTGTTCTGTTTGTGCCCGCCCCTGTACGCATCCATATTGTGCTCGTGTAGACTTCATGAGCAGATGGTGAAGATGAATCAGTCTCTCCACCGGCTCCAGGTGACGTGGCAGGAGGCCCAGCGAACTGGCAGCCCAATGTCAGAGCAGCTCCTTGAGCAGTTTGAGCGTCTGATGATCATGTATCTGTCAACCAAAGCTGCCAGCACGCAGCCTGCCATGCTGCAAAGTTGCCTTACCCTCCAGGCTTCCACTGCTGCTCTGCTGGTTCAGTTCGGCATTGGAAACCAGGGCCCCGAACACGCAGCGCTCACTTTCCCCCTGCCCTCCCTGCAGAATACTATGCTGTGCTACATACCAGGTAGGTACACCACCCAGGTTTTCCAATTGAAAGATTAAAAAAAAAAACTTTGCTTTGACCTATTAAAAAGAAGAATTCATTCATTCATTAAATCATATCTTACCCTGTAAATCTGCTGATGCACCTAAAATCTTTGCATTGTTGCTAAAATATGTTAAACCATGTTTTAAAGTCAGTAGAATTATTGAACAGCAGTTAATGATTCATAGTAAAATTGCTCATTTTCTTGTGGTATTTGGCTTCTGTTTGTCAGAGTTTTTTGCGGAGAACCTTGGGGACTTCTTCATCTTCCTGCGTCGATTTGCAGACGATATTTTGGAGACTTCTGCCGAATGTCTAGAAAACATTCTGAACTTCATCACTGTCTTCATGGGGAACCAGGAGAGGTCAAAGTCTCCCTATGATCAGCAGACTGAACTGTGCAGTGCAGTTTGGACTCTTTTACGAAATAACTTGATCTTTGTTTGTTTCCCTGCTTGCACAACAGAATGAAGAACCCCCATTTAAGAGCAAAGCTTGCAGAGGTCTTGGAGGCGGTGATGCCTCACATGGAGCCAATAGCTCTGGGAGCCGTTCAACCAATCGTGTTCCAGCGAGAGAGAGTGTTCTGCTCTTATCGACATGCAGCTCACCTAGCTGAAGCCCTCATGACTGTGTTTGTGGACATTGAGTTCACAGGTAAAGCAATTATATTCCTTGTGTTGAAGTTCCAGAGCTAAATTAATAAGCTTTCAACATTTTTAATCGTATTTTCTAATCATAATGAGGCCTGCTAGAGCTTCACAGTTGACAAATGTCATGCGAGTCCCACTAGTATGACTAATATTTGCGCACCTGTGTGTGTTCTGCAGTACTACAAGTGTCCTAGAAAAAGATTATTTTAGTTTTTCCTTTTATATTTCAGGTGATCCTCATCAGTTTGAACAAAAGTTCAACTACAGAAGGCCGATGTATCCCATCCTCAAATACATGTGGACCAAGGAAAACTATAGAGAAAGTATTAAGGTAGCAAGAAACAAGTGCCTCTGTTGTCACGAGAGCTGTGTTTTCACACTGTGTTTGAATTATGATGAAAGTTTAAATGTATGTACAAGTTTAATGTATCACCTACACAATGGGGCAAAAAGATCTAATATTCCAGACCTCTTTATTGTATTTGTATTATCTCCTAAAACTGTTCTCAAAAGTCCTTCAACAATGTCTTGTTTCAGCATTTGGCACAATATGCATCAGAGAACCTGGAGGCCATGAATCCCCCACTGTTCCTCAGGTTCCTCAACTTACTCATGAATGATGCCATCTTTCTGTTGGATGAGGCGATCCAGGTAATACATTCACGCATGCAAACTGCACCGATAAGCTTTTAGCTCACAATTATATCTGACACTGAAAGTCCCGAAAGCATCATATCACAGTTAGTTCGAATCAAGATCGGAAGACTGATCTTTTCATGATTTTTTTTTGTCTCGCAGTACCTGAGTAAAATCAAAATTCTACAGCTGGAGCGAGATCGAGGGGAGTGGGAAGGCCTGGCCCCCGATGTCCGAAGAGAGAAGGAGTCGAGCCTGCAGATGTTTGGACAGCTGGGGCGCTTCCACAACATCATGTCTAATGAGACTATTGGCACACTGGCCTTCCTCACCTCAGGTCAGACACAGAAATTTAACTCTTTGGGAGCAGTTGTCACCTTTTCTTGACATGCGTCTCAAGTAATCCAATCACAAGCGGTCAGCGCTGAGGAGAGATGAGAAAGCAGCCTGCTGGCATCGACTCATATATGTACCTTTTGTTGTCATGCAGCCAATCAGTCATTTTTCTCATTTCCAGATATCAAGGGGATCTTCGTGCACCCTTTCCTAGCCGAAAGGATCATCTCCATGCTAAATTACTTCCTGCAGCATCTTGTAGGGCCCAAGATGGGGGCACTCAAGGTGAAAGATTTCAGTGAGTTTGACTTCAAGCCTCAGCAGCTCGTATCTGACATCTGCACCATCTATCTGAATCTGGGGTACGTCGTGGCCACTTGCTCAAGCCATTTATGACAGATCTTTCCTCTTTAGGGTAATTGCGTGTTGGGGTTTTTTTGTGTGTTGGACAGTGATGAAGAGAATTTCTGCGCTACAGTCCCGAAGGATGGCCGATCGTACTCTCCTACCCTGTTTTCCCAGACAGTTAGAGTACTAAAGAAGATCAACAAACCCGGGGACATGATTGTGGCTTTTGGGTTTCTTGCTGACAAAATAAAGGTATCATTGTTTAACAGAGGAAAAAAAACTATTAAATTTGTTCTAGGAGTCGGTGTTTACTCTACAGTGAATAATAGTATGCCCCGAACACCTTTTGCTGGGGTGCTTCTGTTTTAGTCTCACGCTGACAGACAGCAGCAGGAAGAGGAGGTTTATTTAGATGCCCCAGATGAGTTCTTGGATCCAATCATGTCCACGCTGATGCTCGACCCTGTTCTTCTTCCTTCCTCCAACGTCACCGTTGACCGCTCAACTATCGCGAGGCACCTCCTCAGGTTGGTTACTTCTCACAAAGCCCAGACAACAGTCTGGGGATGATATCCGGCAGGCAGCACCAATACTCATTTGACTTGTATTATCTTACTCGTAGTGACCAGACAGACCCCTTCAACCGCAGCCCTCTCACCATGGATCAGATCAGACCAAATGAGGAACTCAAACAGCAGATCTTACAGTGGCTGGACGAGCATAAGCAGCAGAGGCTGCAGCTGGGACCCAGCGGATAGCGATGAGCTTCCAAACAGACAATGACTGCACACTTTTTCCTTGCTTTTTTTGGTTAACGCGAGACGTGTTTACCTTGGGTCAGAAATATTTGTCACATTGGTCTAATCATGATGCATTCACGCTCAGCGGATTCAGGCTGTGACAAGCCAACAAGCTCCATGACAACAAAAATATGTTTATTACACCTAATTGAGTTTTTTCTGGCTATTGTGAAAAATATATTCTTAATAATACCTACAGTCAGAAGTACTAGTTTAATAGGACTTTTTTGGAATGTAATATTGTATCTGAAGTTCTTACTGACCAGCTAGCCTGAACCAGATTTTATACTGCAAGGTATATTTTGGGGGAATTCTTCAGTCACCTAAGGATTGAGGTCCTTGTAGATTAAAAATGTTCACCCTCATGTTGATGGTATTCTGCACTGCCTTTTTGAGGAGTCTTTATCAACCTGCAGGCATATTGAAGTCCTACTTAGTTAAATCTCATTTCGTTAAATGAAATCAGAAAGAAAATATCCTTATTTAAGTGGAAAGATTTGTGTACAGTCATTGATTGTAAAATGTCACCTAAAGTACAAAATACTGTGAAAATTCTGTGAACCTTCTTTAATATGCAATTACACCAATTTAATTTTAATTAAACATCAATTTAAAAAGCCTTTTTCCAAGTAGTTTTGTTATGCATAAGTAACTGTAACTGTGGTGTGACAGAAACATGCGTGAGGTCAGACGATCTGACCTGTTTCCAAACAAGACACCTTCGCACACACGCTGTCAGAGTGCTTTAAATCAAGCTCAGAGTGAATAAACCCCAACTGGGGAAAAAACAGATGCTACTCGTCTAAAATATTGTTGACTGAGTGGACATTTCTATGGTGGATGTTCGTGAACTCATTTAATTTTTTGTGAGTAAAAATCACAATTTTAAGGCGGACTCTGCCTCAGTTACAGGCATATTTATTGAGTTTTGACAAAAGCACAAAATGTGGGATGTTAACGACAGCGTCATATTTGGAAACCCTGTGTACTCTGACCTCAATTTCTGAACCTGTTTTATTGTGTCTATCAGTTTATCAGCAGACCAAGCGTGACGTCTGGACCTAATTAGGTGTTTCCTGCAGGAAGAATCTTAAAATAAAGAACCAGGCACCACTCCTCACCTTCACAATAAAATCCCTGGTGTGTGGCGATGGCAGCATCGTGCTGCGGGGGGGGG
>BJFM01000054.1:31585-46584 GCA_016586285.1 Arothron firmamentum
AAGGTCTGGTTCTCTCATTCTCATCATACAGCCACAAGCAAGTGATTTTGGCATGATGCTATGAATGTTTGCTATAAATAGAAATCTGCATTTATACTCAAAGTGAAACCTGATCATAGGAAAGTCCCAAAGAGATTTTTGCTCAAGGGGAATTCTGTTAGCCCCATACATTATGCACAAACAGACTAAGGCTTTTATTTTCATCAAAAGTATTTTCAAATAACAAACCAGCTCTGCTATTTAATAATATCATTATAAAACATTGCACTAGTATTAATTATTAGATTGGTTTATTTTAGTGTAGGCCCCTTCTTTGTATTCCTCCCAAAAGATACTTTTTTTAAAAAAATGTGTTGATGTTTTTCTTCATATGGTGCTGATTGCATGTGTCCAGGGCCAAGAGAGTGACTCATCGGAGACCTCAGTTCGTGGTCCACGCATCAAGCATGTGTGTCGTCGGGCAGCTGTGGCTCTCGGCCGCAATCGGGCAGTATTCCCTGATGATATGCCCACACTCAGTGCCTTGCCCTGGGAGGAGAGAGAGAAGATCCTTTCTTCCATGGGGAACGATGGTTCGGGGCTTTCATACATTTTTAATTAAATCGCATTCTTCTTTTGGCTGTTTCACAATTCCCATGCAAATTTGCCTGCAATTATTGACTACTTCAGCCCACCCTATGCGTTATAGTACTGCTACCTACTGCTGACAGCATCAGTTGACATCTCATGGTGGTTTGGGCAATATATTTATGCTCTGTGTTTTGGTTATTCACCACAGAGTGTTTTATTTCCGGCTAAAAAAAAGTGTCTGAGAAACTGATCACAACAGCAGAAAATTCGGTCTTCAGTGAGAGTATAACTTTTACCTGATGACAGTGATGTGCATGCATGTTATACCCTGCCTGTCTTATTCTTTACTGTATCCTTCCCCAGACAAATCGTCCGTAGCAGGCTCAGAAGAGGCAGAGCCCCAGTCCCCTCCTTTAAAGCCAAGGGAAACACGGCAAAAGGCCATTCAGGAAGCTCCTCCCAAGAAGGGGCGCAGGTCACGACGGTGTGGCCAGTGCTCTGGCTGTCAGGTTCCAGAAGATTGCGGCGTTTGTACAAATTGTCTTGACAAGCCTAAATTTGGAGGAAGAAACATTAAAAAGCAATGCTGCAAGTGAGTCTTGACAGTCTTGACTCGGTGTGCTGTTTTTAATGAATGTTGTAGTTTTTTTTAATAATAGTTCTAATATTCTTCAGGTTATTTCTTATTAGAAATTTTGCAGAAAGTAAACGTCGCATTGTTTTTTTGTTTTACAGGATGAGGAAGTGTCAGAATTTGCAGTGGATGCCCTCAAAGATCTTTCAGAAACAGGGAAAAGGAAAGAAGGACAAAAAGAAGAAGTCCGAAAAGAAGGAGGGTCTCAATCCAGTAAAAATCCCCACATCGGATTCGGGCCCAAAATCCAGTCCTGCACTACAGAAGGAGGACCCTCTTCGTAAAAAGAGCGAAAGCCCTCCACTAAAGTCAGCAGAGGATAAGCTAAAACAGCAGTCATCGTCAAAGCAGTCGTCCCCAGCCCTCGACGCTTCCCCCGCCCCTGCCGACCCCTCGCAAGGCCCCGGCACACTCACAGCCCAAACCCCGTCTCCACCCCTGACAGCAGAAAAGAAGGGACACAAACCACAACAGTCCATACCAACGTCCTCCTCTTCCTCCTCCTCCTCCTCCTCGTCCTCGTCGTCTTCTTCTACTTCCTCATCGTCTTCTTCGTCCTCGTCCTCGTCCTCCCCGTCATCTTCAGCCCAGAATTCGCCCTCCCAGTCGACGCAGTCCCACTCACCAACGCAGCAGCAGCAGCAGAGGCCCGGGAACAGTCAGGCGCCTTCAAAAAAAGATGCTTCGTCCAAGATTCCCCTAAATGAGACAAGAAGGAAACCCCAGCAGCACTCATCGCAACAGCAGAGCTCAACAGCACTTTCGGACACAAGTAAAAAGAAAATGGATATTTTCTGGGACAGTAAATACTCTTTACTCTGTTCCTATCCAGTGATATGCTCTGTATTTTCTTTTGCAGCTTATTTAAAACAGTTGAAAAAGCCACATTCGTCTTCTGTTCCGCCATCTCCCAAACAGCGACCAAAAGACAAGGTAGATCTCTGAAACGCTTGATGGTTGTGTTGAAAGATCTCACATCATGTCTGATACTTAACCTGATACCCTTTTGTGCCTGAACCCAAGAAGCCCCTGATGGCAAAACCCCCCGGCAGCAGTACTTTAAACTGGGTAAACGCCCCCTCGACGGGGAACCAGAGTAGGTCCAGATCTCCCTGCGACGGCGTGCATCGAATTCGAGTGGATTTCAAGAGGGACCTTGATGTTGAGAAGGTGTGGGAGGCTGGCGGCCTAGGCCTGCTCACCTCTGTGCCTGTCACGCCCAGGGTGCTCTGCTTCTTATGCGCGAGCAGCGGAAATGTTGAGGTGAAAAGCAAAGCAACGACCTCTTCTGCATTTTCTTCCAAGCATCCTCTGGTTTTCCTTTGTTCTGAAGCCTCTTTTTTTCTTTTTTTTTTTACGTCTTTGTGTGTAGTTTGTCTTCTGCCAGGTATGCTGTGAACCGTTCCATCTCTTTTGCCTGGGGGAATCTGAGCGCCCTCTCCAGGAGCAGTTTGAGAACTGGTGCTGTCGACGGTGCAGATTCTGCCAGGCCTGTGGACGCCAGCACCAGAAAACTAAAGTGAGCCATTCAATAGATTTCTGTTAATTTCAAAGCTGTTTACAAAAGAAGCTTAGCACAGAGTGACAGTGTCTAAAGACTAAGGATTGCTCCCTAGAAAGAAGCTTGCTACTGTTGCCAGCAGACAGCACTTAATCAGCTTCCTGGATAGCTGCCATGATTTTATTATTTAAATCAAGTCTTGTGGAAAATGTGCATGGTGTGAGTCTTGCATGGTTGTCATTATCTGTTTGGATTTGATTTATGTGGTACAAACAAATGACTGTTTGAAGGGTTTTTCCAAATTGTGTTAATAAGCTATATGTGGTGGTGGTTATTAGCAATCAGCTTACCTAAATCATTGCTTCGATTATTTTTTTATTATTATTTTTGACTAAGATCCTCCTAAATAGAGATCCAAAAAGTGTTTGTCATCTACAGTAATAACACTTTTACCTTATATATATTATCACCATACATTTTCTCACGTTATTTTTCTAAAGACCACTCTAAATAGGCAAATCTCAAAATGTGTAAGAATTAATTCTCTGCTGGAACCTGGTTATGCTGCCTTTATCATTCTTTCAAAACAACACCATGAAGAGAAAGTGACCAAATACTGTTCACTCTTGGGTGACATATGCGTCTGAATTAAACTGTTTTAAGCTGCTGGCATCGTTTGACATGTAAACAATCTAACATCGTGTTGTGGCCTGCAGCAGCAGCTGCTAGAGTGCGATAAGTGCCGTAACAGCTATCACCCGGAGTGCCTGGGTCCCAACCACCCTACCAGACCCACAAAGAAGAAGAGAGTCTGGGTAAATGTACTTACAGCGATACCCCTGTATCGACCCCATCTAGGTAAATGAGCCATCTTCTTACTTCCCGTTATTCAAGCTCAATCTCCACCTTTTTTTCCAGGTTTGCAACAACTGTGTGCGCTGTAAGTGTTGCGGGGCCACTAAACCAGGGAAGTCATGGGATGCTCAGTGGTCACATGACTTCTCCATGTGTCATGACTGTGCCAAACTTTTTGCTAAACGTAAGTGACGAGCATGCAGGCCCCTCTAGCGCTCCAAACTCCCCCTAAATTTGTTCATTCCTTTTGCTTTTCTTTCAGGAAACTTCTGTCTTCTCTGTAATAAGTGCTACGAAGATGACGAGGCTGATGGCAAAATGATAGAGTGCGGCCGTTGCCATCACCGGGTTCATGCAAAGTGCGAAAAACTGACAGGTCAGTATTTGTCTGTCAGTGTTTATGCACAGCGATCGCTGCAGCGTGCGGCATTTGTTAGAGGTTAACAAATTGACAAATATGTCATGATTTGCACCGTCATTATCGGAAGATCTTAGTCGATCATGATAAATCTTCCATCGTTTCTGTCTATTCTACCTTCAGTCCTCTTGGACACCAGAGCACTGATAACACACCAGGAGCCCTTGTTTGCGAGTGTTTGTGCTGCTGCTACAGGAGCATTTTTGACCTCTTTTAATTGTCTTTCAGATGATATGTACGAGCTGTTATCAAAGCTGCCAGAAAGTGTCGCTTACACGTGCACCAAATGTGCTGAACGTTACCCTGCAGAATGGAGGACGGCACTGGAGAGGCAGCTTCAGGGCTGCCTTCATCACGTCCTCACGGCACTGCTCAACTCCCGCACATCCTCCCATCTGTTGCGTTACAAACAGGTTTGACGCCAATATTGCTGACTTTTCTTTGTGTTTTCATGAAATACTGCAAGTCCTGCACACATTTACATTACAGGTTTAAAAATATAACACCATTTAGGTTATTTTGAGTTCAGTCTTCAGCTCAGCTAAACTCTGGCTTTTGGCGCAGGCGGTGAAACCTCCGAAGCTGAACCCAGAGACAGAGGAGAGTCTTCCATCCTGCCATCAACTGGAGGGTCCAGATCCTCCAGTCCTTACAGAAGTCTCCCCGGCCCCTCCCAGTGAATTCCCCCCAGACCTGGAATCTGTTAAGAAAAAGATGGATCAAGGCCGTTACAGTTCGGTGGTAGGTTTCATCTTTGTTGCGTTATCTTTAGTCAGGAGTTTGTGATCAGTTTACCCGAGCTCCAATAACCTTAGATATGCCAAAGTCATATTATGTGCATCTGTCCAATTTCTTCCTCCCAGCTGGAGTTCAGTGATGACATTGTGAGAATCATTCAGACGGCCATTAACGGTGACGGCGGCCATCCTGAGAGCAGGAAAGCCAACAGCATGGTGAAGTCTTTCTTTATTCGGGTAAGAACCTCCAATATTTGTGGTTGTTCCTTACATTCTTTTTGATTGCAACAGAGGCACTTTTGGGGGAAATGTAGATCTTGATGTTGATTTTTTTTCTTTTCTTTTCTTTTTTTTTTCAGCAAATGGAGCGAATATTCCCATGGTTCAAGGTGAAAGAGTCCAGGTTCTGGGAAAAGCAAAATGTCTCTGCCAAGTGAGTCTATAAGCACCTCAAGTAAAATTTAACTCATTAAATCATCTTTAGTAGATGGAATCCCACTGTTCTGGGCAATGTGCAGTTAATATCTATCATCCTTTATCTTTGATGTGTTGTAAATTTCCAAATGTGTAGCTTTGTTTATAATTACACACTCAAGGAAAGTTGAAATGCAATACTGCTGTAATGTGAACCTGCGTTTGGAGTGGGGCTGGAGCTTTCAAAAACATCAGGCCTGTAATTATTGCAAGGAAGAGTAAAATGTGGTTGGAGAGAAGCTACACTGACATTTGAAGAATCCGGAGAGCAGCGAACTAATATTAATAAGCAATTCTTTGCTGACAGTAATGAAAACCTCTAAAAAAGAAAAAGTGTGGATGTTGGTGGCTGAGGAATGCTTTTTTAATTCATGATATCGAACACCAAGAACACCCTTGCAATTTCTGTAGTATTTTTCTTGTGACGCAAATTGCCTCTGGCCAATGATTGAAGGTG
Source organism: Arothron firmamentum (assembly GCA_016586285.1). NCBI lineage: Eukaryota > Metazoa > Chordata > Actinopteri > Tetraodontiformes > Tetraodontidae > Arothron > Arothron firmamentum. Next base: position 37,232 of record BJFM01000054.1, read on the forward strand.
CTTTTCAGCATTTCAAGCTGCAGTAATTAAATTAATTTATGTGTCCAATGGACAGCTTTTGGTCACCTTTTTAAGGACTCAGTTCTATAATTATTAGGATACAGTCAGTGTTTTTGCTTTTTTAGATTGAAATCTCTTAAAATTTTTGCCTTAATGTTAAGTAGAAACTTAAACAACTCAGTGTATGCATTTTTGTAAGTATATAATAATATGACCATAGGATGGGCCTAAAGCTCATACCCTTTAAGTATATCTTGAATGGTTTGTTTTATTGCTTTGCAGATTGCAAAAGATGATCACTCTCAACCATTCAGTAACTCTCATATATTTAGCTCGCAGCTTTCCCAGGCCATTTATGCTGCCCATCCTCGAGGCAGTGTAGGAGGTAAAGCCTAACAGTGTCACATTACAACTGAGGGACCTTTGATGCATGCTTGCGGTCTAATGGTGGTTTACTTTATGTATTAGAACGTGTCAGTGCTGTAGGCCAGGAAACCAGTAAATCCTGAGGCTATTATTGGCACACTAACTATGATGTTCGGCGTCACACCAGTTAGTTGGCTTTTCTTGGCAACGTTTATTGGATACGACCGTCTCCAGTATTTCTGATGTCATTGGCAGGCCCTGCGGGTTACAGTACACAAAAGAGAGACCCTAAAACTATGTCTAATCACATTTTCTTTTTAAATGAATGCAACAATAACATTACAAAATAATTACAATATCATTGGTAAATCAATAATGAGTAAAGAGAATGTATGTAGTGAAGCTCAACTAAACTAGCCTATGCTGATCAGGAGAGAAAGAGAGGGCGTCAGATTAGAAGACTAAATAACTTTGGATCAGCCCACCCAGGCCTTGGAATTTGAATCAACGCCTCCACCCATCATTACCTGCCAACAGCATTGACAAAAAGAAATAGACCAAATGAAACATCACATTTTCCACTTTTTTTTTTTACTTCAGTCACCAAAGAGGCTCATAGTACATACACTATTGCACCCGAATCTTAATGAGAAACAAATATGTATATTCACATCTTTATTTACATATTCAGAATCTGAGATGTTTTCACAGTTTTATTCTCATCAGTGCTAGTATGATATCAGTGTAAAAGCATCTGGATGCTCTTCTTCCTGCAGTGGGCTCCTCCCAAATGCAGTTCTGCCCCCATCTCTGGACCACAACTATGCGCAGTGGCAGGAAAGACAGGAGCTTTCACGTGCAGAGCACTCCCACCTCATGAAAAAGATCATCCCAGCCCCCCAACCCAAAACACCTGGGGAACCAGATTCCCCAGCCTCCCCTCCTCCTCTGCCTCCACCACCTCTGCTCCCACCACCTCCACTCATACCTGGTGAGGCCATCCATTACTATAAATCTATGTACTTGCTTATTTTCTTTTTTATATATGAATGCCTAGTTTTTAAATTCTGTCGATTTGTCATGCCCTCTCAAATCAAGAAGATGGCCCAGAGCTCCCTCCACCACCAGGCATTATTGATAACAGGCAGTGTGTCCTGTGTCAGAAGTATGGCGATGAGAATACAAACGTGAGTCCGAAATCTTTGACGACCATATTACACTTAAAGATATTTCCGTGGAACTCATGTCAGATATGTTCTTGATTCAGGAGGGGGGCAGACTGTTGTACATTGGGCAGAACGAGTGGACCCATATAAACTGTGCCCTGTGGTCATCTGAGGTGTTTGAGGATGACGAGGGGTCATTGAAAAATGTTCACGTGGCTGTCCTCAGGGGGAAACAGCTGGTGAGACGTGTTGTCCATCACCATTAAAGTCTTTCTTCTTTCGGGTATTATTTGCCAGACCGACATTTACAACCCGTTGTTGCTTTTCTTTCAGCACTGCGAGAAGTGTCAGTTGCCCGGGGCCACAGTCAGCTGCTGTCTCACATCATGCACCAATAACTACCACTTCATGTGCGCTCGTCATTGTCACTGTGTCTTCCTGGAAGACAAAAAAGTCTATTGTCCAAAACACAGCGACCTCATCAAGGGGGAGGTAAGCCAAAGTTTGTTGATGCATTCATACTGTAGCAAACTTGAATATATATTCATTATTTTTGATCTTCAGATAAGTAAATCGCATCTAAATGTATTCGATTGATGACAAAATGGAAACTGTGACCTGATGTTTTTACATTTCTTTTCAAGGTGGTGTCTGAGTTTGAAGTGACCCGCAGGGTGCTTGTAGACCTTGAGGGCATTAGTCTCAGGAGAAAATGGCTGTCAGGACTGGAGCCTGAAAATGTTCACATGATGATAGGTAAGTTGATTCCCAGTAATTGTGTGAATGACCCGTTCCTTCCTTCCATTATTTAGGGAATTTTGATGTGATACACATTTTAATGCACCTTCTTTGCAGGCTCCATGACCATTGATTGCCTCGGTATACTGACTGAGCTTTCAGACTGCAAACGAAAGCTCTTCCCTATAGGATATCAGTGAGTTTATTTAACCTTTTTAAGAAACACAGGTTTTGAAAATACAATTAACTGCTGAATTTAACTGAAGTGGGTCAGACTAAATAAAATCTCTTGCAGGTGTTCGCGAGTATACTGGAGCACTTTAGACGCTCGGAAGCGATGTGTGTATACCTGCAGGATTCTAGTTTGCCACCCTACAGTGCGGGAGTCTGACCTAAAAAATGTAATGTCTGCTGAAGAGAATCGCACAATAGCACACAGCCCACCTCCTATGACAGGTAACGTTTAGAACGTGTACATTTCTGCAGTCCCATTTATCAAGTTTTGAAAGATTACGTGTTCGGAAAAAAACAGACTATGTCAATTTCTTTTTTATATTTAGACTTTCCAGATCCATTTGAATCCCCCAGACGCTCTGATTCCCTTTCCCCTAACAACACCCCAAAGCTCAGGGTTTACACCAGGAACCGACACCCCAGCTACCCCCCCTGTCAGCACTCACTAGGTCCCAGTCCCATTCCCTCCCTAGGTACATACCTGTTTTCCAACTTACTTTAAACATTAGAAACAATTTGGAATCCCTTTCTTTAGATGTAATTGTCATGAATCCACACCAAATAAGCTTCTTTTACATTTTTCTTATGTTTCTTTATGTTTTTGTAGGTGGCAATACGCAGCCCGAAAGCCAAGAGAATGTGACACCGGGGGAGTCCCCAGCGAACCCCAGCATTCAGAACGTCAACTCACATCGCAGCAGCTCCGCCTCTCTCTCTCCACCCCTCCACCAGATAAATAGACAAAGAGGTGTTACTTCCCCACCTCATATTTTGTCACGACCTCTTACCTCACCCCCTCCCCTCATTCCGTCTCCTGCCAGAGACCCAGAAAAGTCCAAACACCTCAGCAAAGAGTTTGCAAAGAGTCAAACCCCGAGGGACGATGAAAGAGGAAGGCTCTTCTCTGCAGACAGAAACAGGCAGAAGTCATCTCGAGACCAAGAGTTAAGAGATGCTGACAAAGGGCAAGTCTCAAGTCAAGATCAGGCTATTAAGGATTCTGAAAAGAATCCATCATCCAGAGAGCTACAGAAAGACTCTGACAAATGCGAAGTATCAGGCAGGGAGCCAGAAAAAAGGACATCATTAAGTAAAGATTTAGATCACAAAGAATCTGAGAGGGGAAAGCTTGTCAGTAGAGATCAGGTTCGAGATTCAGAAAAGGGAAGACAAGTGAACCGAGGGCCTGATAAAGGGAGACATGGGAGCCGAGACCCAATTCATAGAGAATCTAATAAGAGTAAATCATTCTCTAGAGACCCCAGTAATAAAGAAATGGAAAATTCTCGGTCACTCAGTAAAGACGCAGGGCTGAGGGAGCCCGACAAGCATAAACAATATAATAAAGAGGCAGGGAAAGATTCTGGCCAGGTTAAAGATAGATTGTCCAGCAAAGACACCGACAAGAGTCGACCTCCCTCCAGAGATTTTAGTAATAGAAGCACAGAAAGAAACAAAGACTCAGGCAAAGATCGTAACACTGGCACCCAGTTTAAACAGGCTGGAGATGAGGCAAAGAACCCTGGTCTGGTACCTGCAAGTACAGGCCAGTACTCCCCTCCTGTGGGCACGGCTGCTCTCACAGGGCAGCAGCGGGCCGGAGGCACTAAACACACAGACAAGCAAGGGAAACACGGAGGCAAAGACCAGGACGATTCCATGAGCCCCACTTTGATGCCTCGTCACCGACTCAACTCATATGGCACCCAGTCTACCGGAAATGTACCGCAGGCTTCATTCCATAAGGACTCTGTCGTTGGGAAAACTGGTTCTCCTCAGTCTTCCATTCAGAAGTCTAGTGCACGGAAATCCAACGATTACTTACCTGGCCCAGTGACTGCAGACTCTTTGAAACCCCTGTGGCCCTCATGGACACCGGCAGAGGAGGATGTTGTTAAGCAAGGCTCCATACACTTGGCCTCACCTGCAGCCTCACTTGCCAAAGAAAAACAACCCAAAGTTAAGACAGCAGGCAGCAGAGAGGTTTCCAAAGACCGCGAAAGAGAGAAGACCCTCCAAAACAACAGCAAAATTTCCCTTCTTAACAATAATACAAAAACAACTGGCAGCTTCAGCACAAATGCTATAAACACCAGCTCTAACAACGGTAGCAATAGTAGAGTTGCAGTGCTCGGAAACAGCATCAAGGCCCATGGAAATGCTCAGGGGGAGAAGCTGGAGAACCAAGCGGGGGATAGGTCATCCTCAAAGAGCAGAGAAAATTACCATTCTTCTGAGAGAAGGAATATCTCCGGAGCGGACAACATGCAGCAGAGCAGTTCAGCTCCAGAGAGAGAGGTGAAAACCGATTCTGAGTCTCACGCCAAGCCGGCAACCAACCCGCTGCCGCTGCCCTCCAGGGAGAAACGGAAATCGGTTAAACTCCCGACAGTAACTTCTTTAAAGGCTGAGATGAAGCTTGACCCTAATGGGACCAGTAATGTTGGTGGCATATCCTCCTCCTCCTCTACCGTGACGCCTACCTCTACCATCTCTCCTGCCAGCCAGGGCACCTGTCGCTCCGCCCTCGCAACTCTGTACTCTCCATCAGGCAGCAGCAGCGATGGCTCTGAATCCGACAGCCAAACCCCCGCAGAAGAGGACCTGCGCACGAAGCACTTGCACATCAAACACCGGGACCACCACAGCCTCCTCACTCACGCCGCTGAGGAAGAGGGCGATGGTCCAGAGGACGATCATGACCGGGCCATGGACGACAAGCACCTCGAAGATGACAGCGACGGCTCAGGATCTGCCAAGCGGCGCTACCCCCGACGCAGCGCACGCGCACGTTCCAACATGTTTTTTGGCCTCACTCCTTTTTACGGGGTGCGCTCGTACGGGGAAGAGGACCTTCCTTTCTACGGAAGCGGCGACGGCGCAGGTGCCATAGTCAAGAGGAGGACCGGTATCCGCAAGAAATCGGCCGAGGGACAGGTGGATGGGGCGGACGACATGAGCAGCACTTCCTCATCAGGCGACAGTGGCGAGGATGAAGATGATGGAATGAAACAGAGCGGTAAAGACCCCTTCTACTCCAGTTTCACCAGAACAATCATTAACCCCGGTGATGGCTTACCATCGATCGAAGGGATCGACCAGTGTGTGGGTAGAGGTTCCCAGCTTCAGCGCTTTCTGAAAGATGAGGCCCAGCAGCAACAGAGGGCTCAGGGGAAAACCGAAGAAGACCTCCTGAATGCTTTGTGAGTAAATACAATCTGAGTAAACGATCTGAAATGCAATGCAGTTTTATTTCCTTTTCAATAATGTTGTATTTATATCGCGTGCAGGACTTTAGGCAAGCCGCAGATCGGCCAGCTCGACGGAGTCGACGATGGTTCCGAAAGCGATACCAGCACCAGCACTACAACAACCACAGCTACAGCCTCCTCCACCCCACATAAAAGCACTCCTAAGAGGAGGGGCAGAGACAGGCACGTTGAGAAAGCGGACCCCCATGACTTGAGCAAAGACGCCGATAGCAGTAGTGGAGCAGTAAGCAGCAACACACGTGAAGGCAGGAAAAACCAGAAGGAGAACTGCCTTCCTTTAGGAGGCGGGGTCAAGTCCCAGAGTCAAGGTCAGGATCCACTGGACGCCCAACTGTCCCTCAGTTCTGATCTGTTGAAGTCGGACTCTGACAACAACAACAGCGATGACTGTGGGAATATTTTGCCATCTGATATCATGGAATTTGTGCTCAACACACCCTCCATGTCAATGCAGGCGCTCAGTCAGCAATCCGAGCCGTCCTCCTCGGAGCTGCTCCTCGATGAGGGATATGTGGATGTAAACAGACGTAAAAACATGCTTTTCGATGACTTTTCCCAGCCGCTGCCCAACACAGAGAGCGGGGGTGTAGTAGAGAGTAACGTTAATAGTTCCATGTCGGTAGAGGAGCCTTATCTTCCTTTGGAGCTGCCTTCTGACCTCTCTGTCCTGACCACACGCAGCCCTTCTGTCGGCACGGGTCAGAACCACGCCGCTGGAAACCTCATCTCCGATTCGTCAGACCGCAACATGTTGGCTTTGACTTCAAACCCTGAGGTGATCAGTGGAGACAAAAGCGGGGACAAGAAAAGAGCAGGAGCCAGTGTGTTACAGACAGAGGCTCAGCACGACGCTTCAACTTTAGGAAACAAAAACACACAGGTCTCAGAAGGTCACATGACACCTGAACACTTTATTCCAAGTTCTGCCATTGGCCAAGTAGTCGAACCTTCAGGTAACCAGGACGTCAACAGGAGTTCCGGCACCCCTGGTTTGACAAGTTCTCCTTCCATGCCCCAGAAATACCTCCAGTCCTCAGCTGTAGCCGCAGGCAGCCCCAGTCCAGTGTCTGGGCCATCCCAGGCTCAAGTTTCCAGTCCAGCAGTCATCAAACCAGGTCCTGACAAACTCATTTTGGTCAATCAGCAGTTCCAGCCCCTGTACGTCCTTCAAACAGTTCCTAATGGTGTCACCCAAAAACTCGTGGACAACAGCTCTCAAGCGGTGCTGAGTTCCATGACTCTTGCAACAGGTCTAAATACCGGTTTATCCACAGCCCAGCCAATCTTTCCTGCTGGTGGCAAAGTCCTGGGAACCATGGCACACCCCTCACAGATCCACACATTCGCAGGGACTACGCAAGCAGGCTTTCAGACCGGAATCCCCAGCACCACGTCAGGGCTTCTCATTGGATTGCCCCACGACCAGTCCCAGATCCTGGTCTCAGAGGCCGGTCGACCGCAGGATTTAGGTCCCAGTGTTGCCATTGTGTCCAGTTCGCCTTCTCTCACTTCCTCCCCTGCCGCACTCGCCTCTGCTCACGGCAAGAAAAGGCCTATCTCTCGCCTCCAGCCAAGGAAAACCAAAAAGTTAGCTCGCTCCCGCAGCCAGCCTGCTCTGGCCCCATCTGAAGTCAACCCACCTAACATGACCCTCATCAACTTGTCTTCCCCTCAGATTGCTGCTGGTATTCCTGGCCAACCTGGCGGACTGGTTGAGTTAAGCACCATCTCCACTTCTCAGCGCAAAGTCCCAAATATTATCAAAAGACCAAAATCAGGGGTTATGTATCTAGATCCCACTACTCTTATTCAGCAGAGAATCCCTGCTCCTGCGCAGTCTGGTATCCTCGGTCACGATTCTTCATCTCACGCTCATCTTCTGCCTTGTTCAGTGTCAGGTCTGAATCCCAGTCAGTCAGTGGTGAATGTTGTGTCCATGCCTCCTAGCGGTGCTGCCGGTCTGCTCGCACCAGGGTCCGTCTCGCTCTCCACACCTGTCCTAGGCTCTACCGAGATCACGGGATCAATCAGCAACCTCCTGTTTAAAGCCAGCCCACATGGCTTGGGCTTGTCCGATCAGCCAATGGTTCTTCAGTCAGCCGGAGGCACGCCGCTGATGTCACAGCTCACCTCGTCTGTTCAGACGTCGCTAAGCAACAGCATCTGCGTCCTGCCCTCCCAGCAGACCATCAGCATGGCTGTGAACCAGCAAGCGGAAACAGAAGGCAACAACCTTCACTTACGGCATCAGTCTCAGCCCGTTAACAGAGCCCAGACCATGGACTCCGGGCCCAGCGCCGTCACGTTAGCTCCCAGCACAGCGACTCCTTTGAGTCCCACCAAAGGGTGCGTCGTGGGCGTTTTGACACAAACCTCGGCCCTCTCTCAGAGCAGCCGAACCACTCCCATTTCCAGATCATCGGAACAGAGGCCGGCAAAAACCAAGACAACGGTGACAGTTTTAGGAGCAGAAAAAGGCAAACAGAAAACAAAGAGAAGCAGACAGAGCGCAAGCCTTACCAGTGGGAAAAAGCTTAAAGTTTCTCAGGAAGAACAGCATCACAGTAACCCTGCAGGTCGAGTCCAGGCAAACTCAAGGTAAGACACTTTCATTCTATTCACACTGCATTTAGTACAACAGGAGAAAAAAAAAAAAAAGAAATATCACTCTTAAATAGGTACAATAACATGACATTGCAGATAATCGGTTTCTGGTGTGGTTATATTTGGTGAAGAGGGAAGTTTTAAATGATATGCGCATTAGTTGTTATGGTCATATTTTAATCTTCCTTCATGTTTGCATCCAGTTCCAAAGAGTTCAGCTCCCATGAGCCCATGGACACTGGCAAGTCCACTGAGAAGACCACCAACAAGAGGTATACATCTCCCTACAACAAATTTTATTTTTTTTATTCTATTATTACCTGTGACATTTAGAAAAATTCGAATGCTTGATCAAAACATTTTTTGCAGTGTTCCAGGGAAAAAGAAGACACCTGAAGGACATGTCCTACCAGGAAACATACTGGGGAAAGAGAAAGGGTCTGTAGCTGAGGGAACAGGGTCTCTCCTACTGGCTTCTCCACCTGATCAGGAAAACAGCAGTGACCTTGACTTGGATAGCAAACCAAAGAAGGGCATCATCTTTGAAATCTGCAGCGAGGAAGGTTTTCACATCCGCTGTGAGAGCATTGAAGGTGAGAGAAGTTTACTTTAAGCTCTTTTTATCTTCTTCTACTTCTCCTTTTAAAGGTTTTAAAGACGATCATCAGCAGGAAATTTAAATATTGCAAAGTAGAACGTACTGCATCTCTCCTATGACACACTGTTATGCATCTTGGTAGGAATTATGATGAGGTGTTCATGCAGTTGATGTGCAAGCAAGCAAGAACTCCAGTGTGCACAGAAACTGACCAGTCTGTCATTACTGTCATCCTGCAGAGGCATGGAAATCGCTGACTGATAAGGTGCAGGAAGCTCGCTCCAATGCAAGACTCAAGGAGCTCTCCTTTGAAGGTGATTTGTCATTTTAGAAACATCCCAAAACAAAAAAAATACCTTTTTTTTTTTTTTTTTT
>BJFM01000054.1:55627-74848 GCA_016586285.1 Arothron firmamentum
AAAAGGATTTAAAAGGCACATCTGTTCTGAATTATTCTTACTTCCTCCTTTTCTTGGCAGTAACAATCTCATAAAGAGCTCACTGATGTAGCAGGAGTTTCTCTCTCAGGGGATTTGTGAAAAAGAATTTCGACTTTCAGGATGAAATCTGTATTTCTTCATGAAAGTGTGATACAAAACACCGGTTAAGTGCTTAACATTAAAGGTTGAAGAGCGTTTACTCTCACATCCCCCTGCCCCCGGTCAAGCTGGCGATGGATTGCATTGTTTGGAAATGATGACGTAATGGTGATCGCACTGGGGTTACTGGTTGGGGTTTGTTTATGCCTCGCCAACCACACATGCTGATTCCACTTTGTTCTCTCCGCACAGCGATGAGCTCACCCCGGCTGCTCCCTCTCCTGCACTCCCTCCTCCTCCTCCTCCAAGTCCATCTTTCCAACCAGCTCGAAGACAACAAGATCCCTCCCAGTCTGTGCACTGGTCAGCCCGGTATCCCCGGTTCTCCGGGCCTTCACGGCAGTCCCGGTCAGCCTGGGAGAGACGGCAGGGATGGGCGAGACGCTCCAATGGGAGAGAAGGGAGAGAAGGGGGACAGGGGAGACTCAGGTGATGCCAGCGTTCATCAGTGTGGGTGTGTGTGGGTGTGTGTGATGGGTGCTGCCACGGAGGCTCACGTCAGTGTTTCATTTCAGGCGAGACAGGACTGAGGGGCCTGATGGGGGACAGAGGCGACCCAGGGGAGAAAGGCGAGCGGGGTCAAGCAGGAGAGTGCGCGGTCGCACCCAAATCAGCATTCAGCGCCAAGATCTCGGAGGGCCGCACGTTGCCCCTGAGCGTCAGCAACGCCGTCCAGTTCGACAAGGTCTTACTGAACGAGCAGGACGACTACAGCCCGGAGACGGGCCGCTTCACCTGCAAAGTCCCCGGAGTTTACTTCTTCACCGTCCACGCCACGGTCTACCGCACCAGCCTGCAGTTCGACCTGATGAAAAACGCCCACGCGGCGGCCTCCTACTTCCAGTTCTACGGCAACTGGCCCAAGCCGGTGTCCCTGTCCGGCAGCTCGCTGCTCCACCTCGTCCCCGGCGACCAGGTGTGGGTTCAGATGTCTCTGTCCGAGTACAACGGCTTTTACTCCAGCACCAAAACAGACAGCACCTTCACCGGATTCCTGGTGTACTCGGACTGGAAAAACTCTGCCGTGTTTGCATGAGGCGAAACTGCAAAAGCTGCTTTTATTCTGACATGTTACGCTTCAAAGGAAGTGGATTCGACATCTGTGTTTAGTCGAAAACACAGCGGCCACTGTGAAGGCTGATGTTTACTGTCTGTGCAGATGGGACAACAGATGTTAGGACAACCAGGCCACAAATGCAAACTGCTACCAGGCTTTCTTTGCACTTTAGCCCATCAATTTCTGCTTTCAATAAAAACCTGCTTGAATAATCTAATGTTAGCGCCTGTCTGCACGCGCAGCTGTTGTATTACGTTGTTGGTTTTGCTGCTTCTAGTTGTTTCGGGGCCCAAGGAGCGACGCTTGAGAAGGCTTTTCTTAGTTTCGATAAGATCACTGCACCACTAATATCACACATTTGGTCTTGTTTTTGTCACTGCTGCTCATGAGATTCCTAACTGCGTGATCGGAAACACCCAGAGCAGTCTGCCATTATGTGTTTTTCTTGGTTTTTATCTTCACGTTGTAATTGTAGCTGCAGTGCCGATAATCCATCGACTGACTGGGGCACATTCATCATCCTGAGGTGAACTTTTACTCCACGTACTGAAGGAATTGATAATAATATGAAGAAATCTGTTTTATCTTGAACAAATTTAGGCTTGCAGGGAACAATCGCAAAACTCCCAGATGGAACACTTGACACATGTTTTTCTAACTCAACTTTTGTAAAAAAAAAAAAAACAAAACAAAAAAAAACAACTTTTCATAATCGAGGAAAGTCCAACGTTTTAGTCATTTTAAGTAACAAAGACATGCAATAAATGAGGCTGTGCAACATTTGCGTTTGGCTGTAGGTTGCGTATTTCAAGCAGAACATCTCTGAACATAATTTGATAGAATGACAGAATCTGTTTTTCCATAAAAGAAAAATGAAGACAATAAATGAAATGATCAAAAGAGTTTTTAATAAAAGAAAGGATTTATTGTAACACACAGTGTTGCCCACATAAACACAACCAAAGCGAATACCATTAAAAAAAAAAAAAAAGGTTGTGAATCATGGCTACCTGCCTTAATAACTTGACCAACCGCATGATGGCCATCCTAACAGAAACCTCACCATTTTAAGGCAAAAAACAATAACATCTTCAATTTCACAGATCTGAGCCCCTCTGGGGGGCTGATTTAATCACACAAGAGCCCAAAACAAACAAACCCAGACCCAGAAGCTGTGTGCTTCCACACCCGACGTCCACACAGTTATCCTCCTTACACACTCTGAAACTCCCGCACGTCATCAAAGTTTAAACACACTGCGAAGGAGGGTGTCGTTCAGATGTTCCTCAGCATCAGCGATCGGTTCTTTCCACTCATCCACGGTCCCTAAATCACTCTGTAACTGCTTGCAGTTGACAGCTGATGTCACTGAGCGTGTCTGGTCCGGCGGAGGACCTGGTTTCATGTCTGGAGGCTTACTCAGAAATAACAGCTCAGGAAAGAATGTCTACTCAATGAAAATGTTCTTTTTTCCCAGTTTTATTTGTTGTCATCACTCCTAGAGCCGTACAAGTAAGACGGGCAGAGCTTTGAGCAGTGTTTACATCCCAGAAAAGGATTTAAGCATCAAAAAGAAGGAAAACACGTCAGGAGACTACAGATGAAAGGGAACACCCCAGGGGTCAGGAGGTTAGGACACCGTCACAGCACCGTTCCTGGAGTGTGGTGGCTGTGGACGAGGCGGTGAAGGTGTGGACGCGGGTTGTCAAACTGGAATGACAGTTGGAGTCAGATGTGCATGTGGACAGGCAGCCTCCTTCACTGAAGTATTGCTTCGTTTTATATTGCACCATTTTTTCCAAAACTTTTAAAGCTTAATAATAAAAAAATCTTTAAATCCACCCAGAACATTAGAAGAGAACATTTTTTCTCAGTTCCAAGGTTCCACTGCCTGCCAGCACTGCTCTGTTCTGAAAACACCAAGATTAGAGGTAATTTTTGCTGCTGCTTTGGAATGATTGTTGCAAACTGGCAGCAGATGTTAGATTTGATTAACTGTATTCAAGATGATGTGTTTAGATTATTTTTATATAAGGTTAGAAATAACAAAAAAAAGTGAATTTTGGCTAATATTACACCTAATGGTTACGAAGAAAAGATAAACAAAATGTAACTTGACTCCAAATTTGTTTTTGGAATCTTCGGCAAGTAAGTGTAGGAGTACTGCATATGTCCGTTAGAGGGCACTGTTGCACCACTGTTGAGCTGCGGAGGTCAAGAACTTCTGCAACAAGTCGAGCAGATCTGAGCAGTTACATAAATACAGAAAACCTCTCCACCCAACTGGAGCCTTGTGTTTTTCCATCACATTAAGTCAGTTTAACTCTGGGAGTCGTTTTAAAGGACTCCATCAGTCTTCCAGTGTGAGAACAGAACCACATCTCTGTGGAAAGGTGAAAGGTCAGCTCCCGCAAGGAAGGCTATAATTAATAAAGAATTCTGACCCGATGGTTATCATCCTGCTGCCCGTGTCAGGAGTCGCCAGCTTTAATCTGCCCCCATACGTCTCCACGTCAGTTACTCAAGGTTATCACGGATTATTTGGATTAATACAAACAACCCACTTGGAGACCCGTGCTAATGAGCTACCCTGGCTCTCGAAGCTATTTATTGTACTAGTAGATATTTAAGTCTGCTTCTATTTTTGACAATTTTCTCCAATAGATTAAAAGAAAAATGACAGGTTTTTCAAGATAAAAAATACTGAGAAAACAGGAACTGGTTGTGTGTCTTTCATATTTATGTTGTAGAAATTGACACATTAGCAACACAGAGCGCCTTTATCTTGAAAAAAATAAAAAGATAAAGAGATTTTTTTTTTTTAGAAAATTTAAAAAACAATAAAATGAATAGTGTCTTCATCTCTTTAATATCTATTAAATATCACTAGTTAACTTTTACATTTTAAGTGATCTGTCAATGATGCTTTGTTTAAAACTTTTTCAGTCTCTAAATTTCATGAAATTATGGTATGCTTAGACTCTTATCATGGCTGTGTAAGAAGGTTGTCATGTTCTTTTTGACATGACCATAAATAAAAGCATTGCTGCAGCTGTCTCCTCCACCTCATCAATGCCCTATTGTTCATGGAGAAGTCAGAGGTCGGCGTGGAGCCCGGATCATGCGTGTTTGTTGATGGGCTGGGAGGATGGAGTGTGTGATGACCTCACCATTTAAATAGGGTTTTCCTGCCAGTTTGGATGCAAAGACTAATGTACACAGTTGAGAGAAGATGCAGAAGTCAAGACTCAGGCGGCATAAATGGAGAATGAAGAACTGGGGAGAGGAGAAGAATCTGACATTTTCCCACACTGCACCAGGACCGTGACCCGCGGGGTGACGAGGAAGAGGTCAGATCCCTGGAGCCCTCAGCTCTCCGTTGGTTTACTGCTTCCTGCTCTTCCTCTGACACCAAACTTCCTCCCCTCTGTTAACACCACCTTCGCTCGCAGCCGACACGTAAACAGCGCTGGGGTTCACCAAGGTCAGGAGACGAGAAGTGACCCCCGGCTTTGTTTTTGGAAGGGTGTTTACTCGCTCACACCTCCAGGAGGGGAGAGTACGCGACATCAGGAGAGAAGTTCAGCATTAATAACAGCAAGATGTACTGGAGCTGACGTCACTGAGTTGGTTCTTTTAGGTCAGCAGTTTTGTGTGTGTGTGTGTGTGTGTGTGGAGGGGGTATTTTTAGAAAGAACTCTGAGGATGGGAATGAAGCTGGACACCATAAAGGTCCCATATGAATACTAGAGGCCCACTCCAGTAGCCCTGCAGCCCCCACCCCAGTGTTAACGCATGGAAGTTATGACCATACTCAGCCATAAATACATGGACATTTAGCCAGACCCACATATACAGAAGGTATACGGTGATTAAGAGGCCAAACCAAGATGAAAACTGGCTAACAGCTTATTAAATGTTCTATTCTTGCCTTGATGTCCCACGCTTTCATTTCTAACAAGAGATTCATGCTCAGCCACCATGTTTATTTTTCTTGAAAAATATCACAGAAATATGCAAATCTTACATAATTGCTGCAATATGGCTCATGGGTAAGAGGGTGTAGTTCATAATATTGGCATTCAACATGTATTTACACTCACTCTATTTACACCAGCAATGGTCAAAACAACTGATTTATTGTTTTAGTGTGAACAAAAGACTTGTCAACCGCAGGATATCATTAAAAGATCCATTCACATTTTTCAAACCCATCTCGTCATATTATGTACACGTGTTTTGTATCGTTGTCAATAACAGAGTCTAAGATAAAGCTCCACTGACAAATTAAACATTCATTAACAGGGAAAAAAAACAAACAAACAAACAATGAGGGCATTTGAAAAAGATAATACACAGGCTGGTGTCACATTGGGACCCTGTAAATGTTCAACTCTGATCAATACCGCAGCTTCAGAGGCAACAACTGAGAAAACAGCTAATTGTATTGCAGTGCCTTATTAGATCACGGTCCTTTTAAAACACTGAAATCAATGATTTATCACAAAGACCGAAGAAAGGAAAAGCTATTTGTGGATGATAATCTAGTGTTGACTGTAATATGAACGTGTTGGAAGACTGGAAAACTATGAATAGAGCAGAGAAATTGAATAAAGCTGCAGTTTTAGCAGGAACAGGACAGGAAAAACTGAAAGCACTTTTCATGACTACAGAAAAGCTTTTCTTAAAGCACAAAAGGTAAACATTTCAACTATGAAGCAGATAATGCTTAATGTATAGAAAACAGTGCAAAACACACGTGTTCATACAAACAGCATGCATGGAATCATGTTTATACGCATTAAAGCATAACTTACATTCAAGTTTCTTCACAGTTTAGTTAACCCAACATACAATTTTAAGACAGAAGCGGTTGTAAACGATTGAGCTTCAGGGATGGCACTAATGGTTTCCCATGGCAACCAGACCTGAGACTAAGCACTGCAATACTAAAATAATTACACGGTTCAACTTGCATCCTAAATCCAATCAACAGACTAAGCTTATACAAAATCTAAGAAAAAATTCTTAATTTTCAAGTCTTCTGTTGTTTGAACTCTAAATGATGAAAAAATGAAATGCATGGTGTGCGTGCATGTGTGCATGCGTGTGTGTGTGTGTGTGTGTGTGGGGCAGCTCCTAGATTATATGAAGCTAAGTGTAGATAGCTGTACATGGGAATGACGTGTTATTATTAACAAAACAACTGGTTAGAGTGAATCTGTGGAACAGAAATCCAGCAGGTTTTCCCCTCTGTGTTGATCCATAACCAAGGTGCCCATATTCAAAACAGAACTTCAAAACTCTGGTAATGCTCTCATTTTTTAAATGAAATAGAAATCTGTCATGCAAGCTTCATCTTCTTTTTGAATAAAATAAAAAAGTACTGAGGCCGATCATCTTTTAAAATTTTAAAACTACAGAATTGTCAGAGAATTTTAAAATGAACCGCAGATGTAATTTCCTATGTTGTTGATGTGATTTTTCTTGACTTTCTGACAGCAAAAAATTTGTTTTTAGAATATTATCAGACACATCATTTTCTATTCCCCCCCCCCATGAAAATAATCAGTCACACCCATTTCCCTCACAGATACACGTCCATAGTGTCGAGGATCATGTGCCGACACAGCGGGCAGTTGTGCTGGTACAACGGCTGCCTCAAGAGAATGTTTGTGCATCCTCTGCACAAGCAGAGGTGTCTGCACGGCAGCAGCACGACCGTCTTGTTGGTGTCCTGA
Source organism: Arothron firmamentum (assembly GCA_016586285.1). Taxonomy (NCBI): domain Eukaryota; kingdom Metazoa; phylum Chordata; class Actinopteri; order Tetraodontiformes; family Tetraodontidae; genus Arothron; species Arothron firmamentum. The sequence continues at coordinate 62,606 of BJFM01000054.1, forward strand.
CAGATCACACACTTCTTTCTGTCCTCCTGCTCCTTCAGCAGACTCAGTAGATTCTCGGCAGGGACAGGAGGTTTACTGCCCCGACCTGGTGAGGGCTGCTCATTTTGTGGTCCGATTCTGCTCAATGAGGGCACCTCCCGATGGACCGGCTCTCCTGCTCTTCCATCTGGCGGGCCTCGCCTCTGATCCCCAGGGTCTCCATCACCGTGTGCTCGATTGTCCCGGTGATGCCGCGCCCTCCGAGCCAGACTGAGCTGGCTGCCGAGTCGAGACAATTGCTCCCAGAGTCTCCTCTCCAACGAGTAGAGGTGATGGAGGATCCTTGGCAGATGCCTAAAAACTGCACGCAGGACATACGAAGTGGCTGAGGCGAAGGCACGGAGGGCCACAAAAAAGCGGCGAACCGCAGCGTAGGAGTTGATGTAATCGGCTACACGCATGGCAGCATGTCGGGTCAGGTCTGGGTTCAGATAAGCAGTGGTAGTCAGAGCAATGGCGACAGTGAGGAGGAGTCCATAAATGTTCAATATGAAGATACTAATAAACATGTGAACCAGTGAAACCAAGAAGTCCAACACCATTTTACACGGGGACCACAGAAAGGCCGAGGTCCCCACCAGGCTGCTGTACAGGCAGGTGAGGCACGTCAGTGTGAGCTCCAGCGCTTTCTGTAGGGGGCAGGAGACCGTCTGCAGCACGCTGACCACCGCCACGTAAACATTCTGAGTTGCAATCAGCACAAAGTTGACTACAGTGTTGGTGAAATAGACAACCAAGCTGACGGCAATGCCGCAACCCTCCAGGACCGACAGAAGGCCTCGGCACAGTTGCTCCTTACCACGAAGCAGGACATGCATGGTTAGGTATCCCATCATCTTCAGGCTCTCCAGTAACCCTTCCAGAGCCAACACCATACTACCCAGCATGGTGACAGTCCCCTGGGCTACATTTGAACTTGCTTCTGCTAAGGATATCACCCCAAATACAACGAAGTTGCCCAGTTCCGCCAGTGACGTAAGCAGCAGGGTGGGAAGGCTGGTTATAAAGGTTATGACACCCACGACAGTCCGCATCACTGTGTGAACGATGAGAAAATGAAGGTCCAGCAGCAAGCAGACGACATCCAGGCACTTGCTTACAGTGGATATTACGAGATTCAACAAACCCATGGCGTCCTTTAATGTACTACACGGTGTTCTCAGATTGACTCGGAGGCAAAGTCCACGTGTTGTTGTTCAGACGAAGGTATTCACACGATTGCTACATTTTTTCAAATTTGTTGTTTGTCAGGTGTCCCGCGAACCACTATACTCCTGCGTTTCGTTATAAATGCAGCACATTTTCACTCCAGCTAGCACATACTACAGAATGGGACGTTGAAATTCAAACTAGAAGTGCACTTCCGCTTGTCTTCCGGCTTTCGTTTTGGTCTTTTCTTCAGAATTTCAGTCCGGCGATTTCGGATACATAAGTAAAAAAATATCCGAATGGTAATACATGTACGAATAAGTAATTAGAGGGGATGACAAAACAATTCCGCTTATATGCTAAATATATTTCTCATCCTTAACGTCGCCATTTTTGTTTTGATATTGTCAGCTGATACGTGAACTTCCGGTTAGTTCCCTTTTTTTTTCCTCAGCAACTTTATTGACAAAATATTACTAACTTGTAAAATCACTCCGAGTTACTTTATTGACGGGTTTTAAGCTGCCGTAAAGCTTAAAAAAGTAATGGGTAAAAAAAGTAATATGGTCAATAAAACAGCACATACAAAACTGTATGTACTGATAGGTTAAGACCTTGTGTACGACTGTAGTCTAAAAGAGCAATATATATATTTAAAACTAACTACAGTATACAAACAAGGTGTGCTTTTAGACAGGACGTCCATTACTTGTTACTCGTTAAGTAATTATTTTTACACTTGTTGAAAAATCTTTTTGCATTGTCATGGCAGTATTCACTTATAAAATGCTTTGAACTGATTATCTTGAATCTCATTCAGACACTGTAAAGGTGCTTTTAGTTGTTTATGTTTTTTGTGTTCTTAAATACCTTTTTAAAAGATGAATTCCACAAAAGAAGTTTGGAAAATGTAACATCATAATTTAGCATCACACTATGCTCAGAACTATTAATAGAATACTTTAATACCATAACCAAACCAAATACCAAATATTTTTCATTATATATTTGATGATTTTCAGTAGTTCTTTTTCAGAATTTTTTTATATGATAACAAAATAAATGTGTGTATGGTTGCATGTGAGTTCATGTGTTAGCACCGCGACCTTCACAGCATCTTTAAAGTTTTGTATTTTTCATACATTTTACATGAGCACAATACTAATTCTTGTACCAATCTCTTAGTAACAATGAAACATACAAACTCCAGAACCCGGAACAGCATCAACAGCATTTCCTTCCTCTCCATCTGAGCTGCTCAGGCCTGAGCATTTTTCTTTCCCTGCTGACAGTAGTCCTGTCTGATATGATCATGGGAAATCCTGTTGTGAGCATTTGGCCATTTGACAAACAGTTACTTAATGACACAATAGGGACACGTCTGACTATGACAAGAATCTATAAAAGGCCTTGTGCATTATTTAATCTCTGGTAGAGAGCTCTGAGATCTTCTCCTTTTATGGTGCCTGAACACCATTCTGGTCTGTCAGCTTCCTTTGTTTGTTTTCTGGTGGACAGAATATTTCCTGTTGAAATTACCTGAAGTTAAAAAAAAGGTTTTGATTCATCTGATAACTTTGGTTCTCATTAGGTGGATATTAGGAACTCAACTAAATGTTATAGCATAGGTCAGTTAAACAGCCAACTATCTCTTTCTCAGTGAAAAAGTAAAGGAAGAGACTGGAGTTTCTTGATTGCAGTGGGAATTAGTCCTTTTTAGACTCATTAGCATCAGTCTTTTCTGTGATTTACCTGCACCACAACACTCAACACACAAGTGGCTTAGCAGCAAACTAGTATCATGGCAATGAGTAAAATTAGGGGAAGCTTTATAACACGATGCATTTTTTATACGAGACGACCTAAAGAGTGTCTTATATATTCTTTCTCTTCTATTTGCATTTCTTTCATATAATTGTGCTTTCAATTTTGTTACCTATGTCTTCTGGTATGCATTTATGCTTTTACCTCGGTAAAAGCATGAAGAGCATATGCGCTGTGCAGCATATGCAGAACACCTGGGCCAGTTTAGATTTAAACCGGATTTGCAGAAGTATTTTGAATACTAGTTTCCTTATTGTGTGGGAGCCCATCAGAATTTTTATTAAACACAAGTTCAATCAGACTAATATGCATTCAGACAAACCTGTTATGTTACAAAGGCTACCGTATATATACACAAATATTTTAAAAACCCATTTACATTCGCACATACCTTTGTTGAGAGCTAATCCCATGTGAAAGAATAAATTTACTCCAGTAAAATACAATGGCAGGGCAGTAGGTGGCGCTTTAAGTTTTCTTTTCTTTTCTTTTCTTTTTTTTTTTTTTTAATAAAAACTACAGAGATTTTAACCAAACCCAAAATTTTACTGTAGTCAAATAGTCAGTCACAGATATTGCAGCACTATTTTAAAATAAAGAACATTTTCACATTCCACGCTATAATTACAGGAGGGGATAAAAAGGGAAAATCTCTAGTCCACATAAATGCAAGCGTTTTTTGTCTGTGTGTGTGTGTGTGTGGATAGTGTGAAAATGTTGCTGTCATCACGTCCAATCAACAGTCAATCAAGTAACCAGAGGGCATCAGTCCAGCTGAGACAAAGACGTTTAACATCAACCAGCTGTCACTGACGACCCTCCATCTTCAACCCTTCAAGGCAAACAACCTCAGTATCAAAGAGGTTGGGAAAATGCAGAGGATAAAGCAACAACAGAATAAAACCAGACCGTTGATCTGTGATGGATGACTAGTTTGTGGAATTTGGCCTTCTCACCCTCTGGGGTCATTTCCACCCGATCGTGATCTACTTTGAAAACCGCCCTTGTGCCTCTTTGTTGGCTCTTCCGCTCAAGAAACAACTGTGACAGCTTGACTAAAACACACCATCACCGACATTTTGACTGATTTTTCAATCACTCAAGCATATTTGATGACCGACATTTCAATAAACCGACTGGAGGCTGTGTAAAACTGTCAAAGTCACTATTCTCAAACTACCCAGCATCATTGTAGGCAAGACTCCAGGATGTCAGGCGTGTTCCCAGGTTTCTTTGGTTATTTTGGGACTTAAGAGTTTAGATCTTCTTAATCAGTGCTGATGTTGGCTTCATGCCAACATGCTGGACTTAAACAAATTTAAGCTCAGAATGTGTGTGCTTATGTGTGTGTGTGTATGCGTGTGCACGTGCATAAGTAAAGGACAGGGGTGTAGGCGTGGACCAGAAACTTCTGTGGGAAAACACAAACTCCAAACAGGAGAAAACCACTAGAGTGCAGGCCCACCGAGACCCCGAGCAGGACCCCGCACTCCTTCAGATCCCATCGCCTGAAGCCTGACAGAGGAGCTCTGGTGGCTCAGCGAGAGCGTAATTTTTTTGGCGATGGGATGGGTGTGAAGACGCGGTGATGATCTCACTGATTCAGAGACAATACCCATGACGCAGAGGACGGAGGTTTCCTCGCTGAGGCATTCCTGCACTTCGCATTTGTCTCCTCAGGAGCTTGGGCGAGCATCTGCAGGATGTCCCTGCTGTTGCAGTCACTTCCTGCTTCATGACTCACGCTGCATCTGAAAGGATCATTCAGATCCTTTGTTAATTTATAGAAAGACAAAAGTTGCATTTAACTCTTGTGAGCACCGTTGTGTTGCCCAAACTCAAAATGAAAAATGGAAATAAACACTATTGTTTAAAATCTATTATAGTGGAGGGGAAAAAAGCAATAGGCAGAGCACAAGGCTTTCATCTAATATTTTATGTGATGAACAAAAGCAGGAAATGGGATGAAACCGCTGACATTCTAACCTGAAGATTGGATGAAACCACTGAAAATATATGAAACATTCCAATACTAATATAAAACCTTTAGTGAAATACATTTTTGGTAGAAATGAGGCCAAATAATCGCTATGTGTGTCATATACTTAAAACAAACGGAGTTTCCGTCAGTGATAAAGGCCTCTTCGAGATAATTTGATGTGATACTACCTAAAGTCCTGTTCCACTGAGAGTTCATGGATATATCAGTTATAATTTCTGACCTCTAACACATGCTATAATCACCATGGCGACGATGCGATGAATGCTCGGAACATGTTGCTGTCATCAAAGTGCCTCTTTGTCAAAACCTCAGCCGATGTGACGTAACTTTGCAGAAATTCAAATTTCTCTCCCACTCTTTCCCCGAGTGCCCCCCTTCCTCATCGTATGTGCATGCTCAAGAGCCCCCCCTGCCCCACCATCCTTTGGAGGAACTTGGACAATGGCGGTCTGTCGTGACTGGCAGGGTTCGCCCCGAAGCAACCCGCTCGCGGCTTCGGCCTCAGTGGCTTGGAAAGAATGACCTCTTTTCCTCTTTCCTTCCTTCAGGCCTTCCTCAGATTCACAAGCGGCCCTGGTGAGACGGGCAAAAAGTCGTGTGAATGCGTCAGGCATCAAGGTGGGGCAGCCAGAGTTGGGCACCAGGAGGGAAAATCTTATCAGGAAATATAAAGTTGAGATGTAAAGAAACACTGAAACGTTAACGGTGGAAAACAAACATATCTGGTTGGCATGTGTCAGAAAAATCCACTTGTGGCATGTAAATAAATTGTTTTTCATGATAATATCCATTCACAGAACTGTACAACTTTTGTCTTTTAGAAATTCAGTTATACGAGAAGCTGAAAACTGGAATTTTGTAATGTTATCAGGGAAAAACTTGTCCTTTAAAGAGCCAGGTGGAAACACATAAAGCTCGGATGCTGTACTGCATCTGCGAACTCTGAGCGGGAGGTGCGGCGCCTTTCCTGATGAGATTTTTTCCCCTTATTCAGTCTCATGTGAACTCCTTCCCCTGAACCTCCTGTCCAGGATGTATCATAGCCAGTGGGAGAAATGAGGACATTGCTGTGGATTGCACACACAGTTAACATGTAACACTCGCACCTTTCAGGATCCACAGGCCTTGAGCATCTGAATAGTAGTTTTAAGTTTTGAGGACAGCTGGTTCTCTGCTATCACCACAAACCAAAATGTTAAGGCACAAACACAGTAGAGGATCAAACTTGCCACCATGATCATAAATTATATATAATATACATTATTATTATTATCATTATTCAATCTTATCTCTATATTTAGAAATATTTTATAAAACAAATAGGAACTTTGAATACAAATCTGTCATGTATGTTTGTCTAAAGCACACTGAATGTGGTCAAACAATGGCAATTGTTGCCCCTTTCTCCGTGGCAACGCAGTTAGGAAGTCCCATTCCTTCAACACAACTAACGCTGCGCAGCAGCTGGACATGTTATTGGAATTAGCCTCACGTTTCCATCCAAACAGGACCACATTGGCTGTATCTGCTGCAGCAGATACCCGCCTGATGGCTTTGGCATGGAGGGGAAAAGCAGATAAGTGCTGATATCTACTGAGCAGAGGATGTTTCCAAACCAAGCAGCAGCAGGCACGGTTCCCCTCTGCTTCGTGTTTGCTGCTACTTTCTTAGATAAATAATCCATAAATGTCCTTCAGGGTCTCCAGGTGGTTGTACACTGAACACACCTTCGCAATGCTGGTAAAGAGATTTTTGAAAAAGTCCTGTCTTTCTTAACCCATGAAGCCCCCCTTTCGTTTCACAGACTTCCACCAGCCAGTAACATTGGCCAAAGAAGAATATTATACTGGTAAAAACTCCCTCAAACTCTCTCACGGCTGGGTTATTAAGCTGCCACCATGTGAAAACAAATAAAACCCATCTTTTTAAAAACACACGGTCCGAAAAACAAAACAAAACAAAACGAGGCGCTCGACCCACAGTCCCGATCCAGCCATGATTAAAAGAAGAACAACAAACAAATTAACTACCCACCTCAATCCTGTTTACAGATACTCAAAAATCAAAATATTTTGTGAAGGCCAAAGACAATTAACTCAAAATGCTCCGTCGGCCCTCTGAGAACTCGCTGCTGCCACCGGTAGACCCCGGTGGGCCCGAGTGACTTTGGGTTCTTTCCGACTTGGCTCAGACCTGCACTCACAGGCAATGATAAGGCGGACGGTCGACGCTGTGCCATTTTCCACCATGCTTCTGATCCTTCCTTTCCAGCAGACTTAGCGATAATTCAGGTGATTTCTGTGCAGCAGCGCCGATCTGAAGCCTCTTTAATGGCTGCAGCTGCAACAGTGGGGGTGTATTTACTCTGGTACCAATCATTCACAGTGTTTCAACCTTCAGCTAAAAGGCCTTTAAGGCAGAAGTCCATGTCCACATGCCCTCATATAGAGCTCTGGGCCTTTTGACCTTCAGATCTTGGGGAACCATATAAGACAGAAAACAAGACAGGCTCTGTGGAGGAAGCAGAAAGGAGGGAGAGGTGCTGGGTGCATTATAGAAGCCCCCCCAGCAGCAGTCTACAGCAGCGTCACTAAGGCCAAGCCTGGGTTGACCTTCATTATAAACCCTATCAAAAAAGGAGGGTTATACGACTAGTTGGAAACACTGGGAGACTGACTGGGAGACTGGTTCCAAAGAACAGGCGTCTGCCAGCTAAAGGCTGTGCCCCCGACGCCACTCTGGAAAACCCTGAGAACTGCGAGTGATCCCGTGTTCTGGTCAGACTAAAAGGATTTAGGGGTCTACTCAGATAGGAGGGTGCACGGCCGTGATAGAGGCCGCAAACATTAGAATTTGTGCCCAATAAGCAAATATATCAAAGTAGTTCTGCAGTATTTATGTTACCTTCTGCGGAAGGCATCACCATTGTGTGAGCAATGTCTGTTTAGGGAGTTTAGCTTATAGCGTTGCCAAGACTCAGACTGCCTTTTTATGTCCTTGTTAATTTTGGCAAAGAGCGACTCATGATGCAGATTCAGATGATAGATTTGTGTATGCTTGTGTCATGGCTGAATAGACATATTTTAATCTTTTGACAATGTGAAATTATCACGCACAGCATCACCCTTTTACACCGTCAAAGGTCCCAAACCTCCACATTGAGCCTCAGATATTCAGATGCTGTGTTTGATGCTGCAGCTGTGCAACAGGTAGGAAAACTGTCTGCTACTCATCCTGTCCACTCCAGAATCATGTTGATTCAGGCTGCACACACTCTCCTCAAAGCACCAACAAAATAAATCTTTAGATTTCGCCACACGCAGGCACGCACGCACGCACGCGTTTCTGCACCTATCCCTATTTGGGCATTTTCTGTTTAATCCTGATCTATCCGCCAGATTAAAAAAATGATGTTTTACTTCTGCCATTAAAGGTATACATAAAAGACAAAAAGGCATTGGCAGCATGCACACACATTTTTCATTTGCTTCAGTCATGCCAGAGGGAGAACTTTGCGTCAGAGTGGTCTCCAAGGTGAGGTGAGATAATAAGACACTCTAAGTACGGAAATGAAGTACTATATTCTTCCGTGTTGTATTTAGAAACAATAAAAAAAAACCCAATAAAAATAGAGAAGCCGTAAATTGACTTTTGCCTCTCCAGACCTCCGCCCTCCCACGTTCCTCCTCTGACGCACACTGTAAAAAATACCCACCGCTCCTTTAATGTGAAATCTCACTCTCAGCTTTTAAAAATGTGAATCAGACACACAAGCGTGCTGCAAAAGATCGTCAAACGAGATGCTTCAGCTGGAGCACCTGTCCCCTCCAGTGTCCCCCTGCGCTGTGCGCCTGTGGGACGCGCGCAATCGGCCGCTGTCTCCTTTTTGCAGCGCGCCAGCTCCCGTCTCTGCCTCCGCCTGCATCATTTGTCTCCCCTCGCGTTGCACCGCCGCCTCCCCGTCTCGCTCTCTCTCTCCCTCTCCCTCTCCCTCTCCCTCTCTCCGACTCCTACAGTTTTCCAGGAGGACCGGGTCCCTGTCAGACTCCCTTTGCACACGCACAAACACACGCACAGCACCGGCGCGGACTGCTGCAACGCAAACCGAAGCACCATGGCTGTACGGGACGCTGCTGCAACTCTGCTTGCGGGGCTTCTGATCCTGTGTCACACCTGGACAGGTGAGAGAGACGCACGTGTGGCGTTTTCAACTACTTCTGTAGAAACCAAACCGAATGATGAAAGTTCACTGACTCTTCCTCATGATATAGTCGTTCCGCACATTTATGAGGTGAGGGTTCTCTGAGTAAGTTGAAGAGGCTGCAGGAGGAAATTCCTCCCTTGTCGAATGTTCCTGAGCCCCTGTCAGCTCCAGAGTAAGCTGTCTGAAGCTGGACAGTCCTCTTTTGCTTACATTGGTGGTTTTTAATGTCTGGTTGTATATGTGAGCTGCCACCTGTAGTCTGAGAGAGAGGAAGCTCAGATGGTCTTAGATAGGCTGTAATGAATTTTTCTTTTATAGATGGAATGAAATCACCGTGAAATGAGAAAGTTATTCTGCGCTGACGGCCGTGTTTTAGGGAAACTTTCCCTTCTTGGCACCTATTTTTAGCCACTGACTTCCATAGAGCTCCACTTGTTGTCAGACAGCTCTCCGTCTGCTTTCTGTCATCTCTTGTCTGTTTGGTGAATGTACTGTGTGTCTCTGTCAAACACACACACACACACACACACACACACACACACACACACACGCACACACACATACACACACACACACACACGCACGGACGCAGACACAAAGTACATTCTCTGTGTTTACACATGAAGCTGAATATAAGACAAATATCAACACTTGTTTTGCTCTCTTTATCAGCTGTGAGGCTGAGATAAGGAAAAAAGGGCGTGGCGTATTTAACGAGATGCTCCGCGTCACGCCGATTATTTTTAGAGGAGAGGAAGCATGTGAGTCTAGTTTTCGATGCGGTGTTGAGCAGTCGAGGAGGGCACGCTATCTCACATTTGCACTTGACAGGTTCATTTTACAGGACTTGTGTAGAATATTGCGGGGCTTTCACTTGTTTATCCAGATAAGACACATTAGCGAGGGCTTCTGCAGCCCCCGGCCCCCCCCTTTCACACCCCAACACCCCTTCCTCTTTTTGAACTTCACTTCCTCTGCCTCCCGCCCTACATCTTTACCTCTCCTGACTCCCGTTTGTTTAGTTGGCGTGGTGGCCCTCCCCGGTCCCCATATTGTGCTGACCTCCTGTTTAGCTCCAGCGTGACCATTGTTCCCGGCCCCGCCGCTCTTATCTACTTAACTTCCTGTACTTTTTCTCTGGCTTTCTTCACGGCTGGGCTGTCTCCTCCACCGTCCATTCTGTCCCGTTTGCTTGTCAGCTGAGATCAGAGCTTTTACTGCAGACGCGAGCCTCCAGAGTTTGTCCTTCATGGTCACGAGCCTCGTTTTCTCTCTCCAGATAACAACGCTGTGGTTCGCTCTGACTAAAATGAACAGCTCACTGGTCACGGCGGTGTAGTTATTTCTAAACAAAGTCTAGATGTGAAAACCTGCGCTGTTTCTGTTCAGGATCTTCAGTTTACCTGAAGTGTTTGCATCTATCTGACTGTTCCTTTCCTCTTTTCGTCTTTCCTCTCCTTCTCTTCCTGTCCCCCCCTATGAGCCTGGTCCTGCTCAGGGTTTCTTCCTGTTAAAATGGAGTTTTTCCTGCCACTGTTGCCTGTTTGGGGGGGTCAGGCTGTGGGTTTCGGAGACAATTTTGATTTCAACAGCTGCTTTCAAAACAAAACAAAAAAAAAAGAATTAAATAGAAAAACTGAGTACAGTTTATGGTTTAAGCCATGAAAAAAGATCTAAGACGCAAGTTAAAGGCTGACATTGACTAACCCCCCCCCCAGACCCCTCTGGATGTGCTCAGTCCCCGTCCAGAGAGCCCAGTGACCTCAGGGTCAGTAGTGTTGCTGACCCCTGATAAGGACACTGCTCACTTCCTGTGACATCGTCAGATCAAGCTGAGCCAGAGAGCGGCGACCTTGCTCATTTAAAGGTCACGGGCGTTCCGCCGGGACGCCGTGCAGCTTCAGCTTCGTCGAACAAACCGCAGCTCTTAGCTCGCTGACAATAAGCAGCTTGTTGACGGGCTAGAAACTCAAAGGCCTGCTAATCCGGCGGAGGAATCAGCAGAGCAGAGTGGCATCAAAACCGCAGTGGCCAACTTGTGCGGCACCTGTAATTAAATATTTTGAGGCGAATCTCTGTCGCTAACGCGCCCCGGCGAATATCTGGCGTAAATCCTGACTGCGACAGGAGGTCCTTGTTTGGAGGAAGTTCATCACAGGCACATGGTGTCTTATCTCTGTCCTGAAATAAAGCCTTGAGCTGTTCAAGCTCTCTGTTTATGTGTTCCCAAGCAAGAGCCTCCTCTGGGACGGCACACAGAAAGGAAAAAAGCAGCAGTCCACCGCTGTTTTTGATCCGGCCTGTGAGCGCGCGCGCGCGCTATCAACCCGGACGTGCCCCCGATGCGTTTCGGCGAATTTACGGCTGTTTGGATCAGGAGACGTAATCCAGAGATGAAACCTGGACTGGAAAGAACGCACGGACGGGGGATTTATGGATTCCGCCGCGAACTTGAAGCGCAATGCAGCGGCGGCACGGGAGGTCTGATAACGGCGGCGCGTCGTCTGCAGACGCTCGGAAAGACACTCCCGGACGGAACCGCCGTCGCCGCGCTGCTGTCCCGTGCCGCATCGTCCCCGGTGCTTCCGCCGCGACGTCGGAGCCGCCCTGCTGAGATCTGGACACTAATTACTACATGTGGCTGCAGCTGTTGCTGCTCAGGGAAGGTCACGCAGACAGGCTGGGAGAGGTTAATCTGAGATTATTACTGTAACGCCGCACTGACGCCGCACAGCTGGAAGCGGCCTGCAGCACCAGACGACCAAGACCTTTACAGCACATCTGATCTAGTATAGCCAGATTAGATTATCTGAGGTATTCGCCGGTAAATGTCATGTAAACGCAGCTCTGGTAACTGTTTTCACGTCTTGGTTTGGCAGCCTGCCTCCATTTCCTGATTGATCCGTTGTTGAAGGTGTAATCAGCCCTTTCCTGAAGGAGCCTGCGTGCGCTTTAGATCCACTGTCAGGAAGGACGGCGGTGCTTTCCAGTCTTGCATATTTCCAGTCAGTGTCCGCTGAATGTT
>BJFM01000055.1:21292-36872 GCA_016586285.1 Arothron firmamentum
GGGGTCCCAGGCAGATGCTGGGGGCCCTCCTGGAGCCGCAGGAAGACGGTCCGACCGCGGGCTCCGCAGGAGGAGGAGACCTTTGAGCCCGTCTGTTGATGGCGGGGGAGGGGCCACTGGTATCTGCATTATTGTTGTTCTGCGAGGGTGCTGAGGCTCCAGCAGCTGTGTGTGTGTGTGTGTGTGTGTGTGTGTGTGTGTGTGTGTTTCTGCCAGATATATTTGTAGAATAAGCAGAAGGCCGGGCAGAGGCCCGTGGCCTGTTTTGACTGGCTGGTGTCTATTGGCTGGCTGCTGCAGCCGCGCGCCGCCTCCACCTTCTGCTGCAGCGGCGGATCAACGCAGATAAAGCTGGAACCTCTGTGGGTGAAAGAGTCAGGAGGCAGCAGCAGATCCAGGCGGCCACAGCCTGCTGGCCCAGGGAGGCAGGAGGGGGGGGGGAATCCTGACGGAAGGGGAGAGAGAGGGAGAGAGAGAGAGAGAGAGGGAGAGAGAGAGAGGGAGAGGGAGAGAGGGAGAGGGAGAGAGGGAGAGACGCCATCACCTTGGTCTGCGTCCTCTCATCCATTCCTTGTGGCTGATTCCTGCAGCTCCTGTTTGTTTGTCGTCATAGCTGGAATCTTCGGCCATTTCTGAAACTTTCTGTTTCCACTGATCTGGAGTCTGCTTTGATCCTTTTTTTTTCTTTTTTTGATCTCCATGTTTCAGACATAAAAGCATTAAAGCATCAGTGTGTATTCATCTGATCATCATCATCATTTTTAATGCTTCCCCAAACATATATTGACTCATTTCAATACTTGGAACTGGCGGCTGATACAGCTGTAATTACAACATTAATTACAACATTAATTACAACATTAATTAAAACACTAATTACAACATTAATTACATTAGCCAGGCAGCAGCAGCAGCAGGATAATCCTTCTGTAGCAAGGGTGTCGGCCTTCTAACTTGGAAGCAGTGGAAATGAAAGGCAAAAAAACCCAGTGCTCCCAGCGTTCCCAGCGTTCCCAGTGCTCCCAGCATTCCCAGTGCTCCCAGTGTTCCCAGCATTCCCAGTGTTCCCAGCGTTGCTGGAATCCGGTTGAGGGGACAGAAACCCGCTACCCCAGCTGCTGTGCAGGTTCTGCAGTTCTGGAGATTCCGGCTCGGACCGGAGGTTGACGGTTGGGTGAAAGCTGATTGATTGCGTTTGACGCGCGCTCCTCCCGGCTGGTTATCTCTTTGATGGCTGTTCTTTACTCCCGCTGACGCTCATCATCTCACTTAAACGAGCTCACACACTCGAGAAGTCGTGAAATCCCACCGGTTCCGTAATTGACCACAGCAGAATATTGTCACGAAAGTGTGACACTCGCTGAGTTTTAACCTTTATGTTTAACTAATTGGTTAATTTCTAATAGGCGGGAGGGCCGCGCCAGCACGCGCCTGCTCAATACGCCACAATAATAGAAGAAGAATGGTGAGCTTTAGCATGCAACAGCCTGCGTTCCCCAGTTGTCCTTGACCAACCTGGGCACAACCACAACAAACCACTTAGAAAAGGGAAATTAAATAGAAGGAGCACAATGGCAGCGAGAGAAAGCAGACATGGCAGGGGTTTTCCTCCGTGTCTTCATGCAAGGTCATCGAAAAAAAACCCTCATCTATCTTTCTGATCCCGGCAACACACAGAAAAATACATTCAGACAATCGACTGAGCTGCATTAGCGCCGCAGAATCGATGCAGGCGCAGAATAACCGTGAACGTGCCTGATGGACTCACGCCCCCTGCTGGTGGCTCCGCCGCACTGGCCGGCGGCGTCTGCGCCCTTTCAGCAAGTACATGCCCAGATGTACAGACAAGACCAGATCCATCACACACACACACACACACACACACACACACACACACACACACACCCATCCTTACACTTCTATCTTTGTGAGGACTGTCATAGGTATAATGTAAACCCTTCTAACCCTACCCTGAAATCCAAGTCTTAACCCCCCTGAACTTTGCTAGAGGAATGACTATTTTGGTACTCAGTATGTAGCAAGTAAAGGAACACACACACACACACACACACACACACATACACACACACACGGTGTTGAGCGCTGTCGTCCTTGACAATGTTCCTGATTTTTCTGTCAGAAATAGCTTTTGTCTTGAAGGAACAATGGAGGCGTTGATGCTAAACATGACAGCAACCCTGATCCTGAAATATGTAACCACAGCTCACCAGCTGCTGGTGACAAAGAGGAGGTGGATGGAGGTGCTCGCAGGCCACAGTCGGAAGAAAGAGGATGAAAAAACCCGCAGAAATACATAATATACATGCCCAAAGACCACCAAGGGCTGATCGCTCCAACGAAAGGAACGAACCCAGGAGGAGGAGTCGTTCACGTTTCAGCTTCGGTTGTTTTCAGGTCCTTCTCCTGATTGTTAAAAACTGTCCTCATAGTGGGACAAATCCACCTGATCAGACAAATGTTGGAGCACCAATACTGAGGAAGAGCGATGAAGGGGGGATGGAAGGAAAAAAAGAAACCAAGAGGAGAGGAGAGATGTGAAGAACAAGGTTAGCCCTTCTGGAAGCGCGTCAGCTGGCGAGGGGTCAGGAATGGCGGGCCCGCTCCGTTATCGGCGTCAAGGTTGTGCCGAGTCGGGGTCAAGGGGACCAAGATGAGAGGAAGAGGGCCAGAGGAGGTGGAGAGAGCACAGGGAGGGGGGGACCACACCTGGAGAAGGCACGCTTTAGGAGAGCGCTGCAGCACACGCTGGAGACGGCCAGTTCCAGCCTTGACACGCGTCCCCACTGACGTCAGAGCCAGTCTGGCCTCTGTCTGTGTGTGTGTGTATGTGTGTGTGTGTGTGTGTGTGTGTGTGTGTGTTGAACCGCTCAGTTAAAGACTTTTAACAGCAGATTCTACAGTTCCTGGATGAGATCGAAGCAGAAATTCATTCGGTGGTTCTGAATGTTGAAGCAAAGGTTTCTGGGAAGCGTGGAGCTGCGGGAGGGACGGTCCCTGACGGGCGCAGGACAGAGATCTGCAGAGCGGCGGAGGAAGAAGAGCCAGCGGCTGAGGAAGAGGGAGGAGAAGAGAGGCAGAGCTGGGGCAGACTCCTGAGCATCAGCTCCTCCCCCGCCTCCCTGCAGGACCACAGGCTGCTTTGACCTGCAGATGTTTTCTTCTGGCTCTGCGGCCTTCGCCTCACCGCAGACCAGCGTGAGCGGTGGAATCCGAGTGAAACTGACCTCCTAATGAGGCTGGAATGCTCTGAAACAGGGAGCCGTTAGCCGGCCGCCTTCCTGTTTGCGCTCCGGGATCCACCCGCTCGTCACTGGCTGCAAACGCGCTCCTGAGAGCTTGGAAAGACGACTTCTAATTGATTGCGTTTGTTAAAATGACCTTTCAGAAATGGTGACGATCAAAACGTGTGTGTGTCCCTCAGTTTAGCGTTTCTTCAGCGCTCACTGTGTTCACAACAAAAGGCCCCTTTTTTCTGCTTCAAAACACACGTATGTTGGTGGCTATGTAGATTCCCTGGACCCTGCTGATAGACACACACACACACACACACACAGATTACAGAGCCTGGGACTGAACCACAAACCTTCAGGACGTGTGTGAGGCTCAGGGGGTATTTGGGCCGTTCTGATCAGTTTCTTCACGCTTCCCCCCCCCCACCCCCCCACGCCCCTCCCCTCCACCCCTCCACCCCCACCCCCGCCCTGCCTCCTCCTCTCCCCCGCGCTGATGTTGTTGGGGATCCACAACCTTGTCAGGCTCCCATCAGATTGTGTGTTTGTGAGGGCTGCAGGGGTTAGGACAGCCTGTCAGAAAGCCCGCCGCCGGCCTTGGGCAGATAAAGCCATGCCTCGTGGACCTCAGGCAGCCACGCAGATAACCTGCGCGTGTCCCGGCGTGTGTGACGGGGGCAGAGCGCAACACGTGGTTTCACACTGACCATCTCCTCACGTAAGGGGGAGACCACAGCATCTACCTGAGCAGAAGGAACTTCTACCTGTCAGCTGACGCTAATATTAGCTATTAGCTTCCATGAGCCTGAATGAATGAGCTGACCTGAGCAGCCGGAGCTAAAAGGCACCTCGTGTGTTTATCCTAATGAGATTATCGCGGTGTGGAAACACAGCGTGGAGCGTGGTGAGCAGCAGGTCAGGGACAAACACGTGCCAACTCCTTCCTGCCGCACTTTAGCTCCGCTGAATAAGAGTCGCTGTCAGCTGAAAAAAATCACTCTCTTCACTCGTGAAACGTTCACATTTATTTCATTTCAAGTCCTAACACATTCTAAACATGCTTTTAACACGTAATGGATCACATTCTTCACAGGTAGTCAAGGTAACGAGAGCAGACAATAGATTTAAGGGGGGGGGGGGGAAGAAAAAGTATTTCAGCTGTCATGTAACGACGGTAAATCAAATTCTTCCCTGAGATATGTTCAGAATGTCCTCAGCTGGAAACGTGCACGGAGCAGTTACGCCTCGCAATCTGCTGCTGGGAAGTGGAGCAGGCGAAAGGCAACCTCCAGCGTCCGCCTGAAGGGGGCGTCGATCTGCCTCGGCGCCGCGTCCCAGATACGGGCGAGATAAACGACAGAAATGTCATGTGTGGAGAAAGAAAAACACGGCCAGAGCCGCAGAGGAGATACTGCCGGCGGAGCGAGGACGCTGACATTGACATTCTTTCGCTCCGCTTGATGACAACAGGGCAGAAGCGAAAGGAAAGGTGACGCGAGCTTATCAGGAAAGAAAATAACAGTGATTGAACGGTGGGGAAGGCAGAGCTGACAGCAGATCAGTGTGAGGTAGAACTTCATCAGGCAACAACTGAGGACTTAAAAAAGGAAACAAGTAAAAAAAGGGACAAAACATCATTAAAAAGCACGAAAGCTGATGAAACTTTAAGAGGTAGAACCTGCGGACGACAGATCCGCGACTGCAAACCAACATATGCAAAACACCGAAAATTACAAGAAATAAGGTAAAAAAAAAAAGAGAAAAAAGAGAGTGGGGAAGCCCGAGCAGCGCGAGGTAGCTGAGGGCCACTTGCTCCGGGGAGCAAGGGCCCAGGATGGCGCCGGTGGCTGCGACATTCCAGACAAGCCGTCAGATATCAGCGTGTTTCAGCGCATTCCCGCAGCCGCTCCGACACCAGCTGGAGGCCCCAGCGGGACCAGCGGGACCAGCGGGGCCAGCGGGGCCAGACCTTTCCTCACTCTCAACACCGTTAAAACGTTCAGGATCTTTGGGGGTTTTCATCCACAGTGTAAAAGTATCCCTGAGATTAAACAAGCTAAGTCACAAATTAAAGAAGAACACTCATTTACTAACACATTTACCGCTTCCCATCTCTTCACATCTTAAACTGGAATCTAACGAAACCAAAACTGGGGGTAAACCTGATGTCTGACATTCATGTAAGCAGAGAGGACGCTAGCCCAGGAAGGGATGCTAACCCAGGAAGGGATGCTAACCCAGGAAAGGCTCAAGGCTCCAGCACAGCTCAGATCAAACAGAATCGCACCAGAAGAAAGCGTGAACCCTCAACCACCACCAGAGCCACCAGAGCCACCAGAGCCACCAGAGCCACCAGAGCCACCAGAGCCAGGACGTGAACGGGTCTCCTCCAAAATAAAAGCACAACGAGCACATGAACAGGGACCTCATTAGCATGGCTGCAGAGGGAGGCGTCTGAGGCTACCTGGGAGCAACCTGCTGGCTCCGCCCACCACCACCACCACCACCACCACCAACACCGCACGCTTGCACCTTCTCTGGACGAGCTACAGTATTCTGGGACCTACATCTACTAATACTAGGAGGACATCAGTGTGGAGCTCCCGAATGCACACGTACACTCACTTTACCCTGTTTCGATCCAGGCCGGAGAGGCCCTGAGAGAGAGAGGAACGCACTGAGCTGAGGTCTCTCAACCTCCACATCGTGAGCAAAAAAAAAAAAAAGAAGAAGAAGAAGAGAGAAGTAAATTGTGAGGGCTGAGATCCGCCCAAACATCTGAGCAGAAACGCCAGGGGCTGTGATGATCGTCAACGTCTTCAAAAATAAAGATTTTCTTATGGCTTCTTGCATACGTGCACATCTGGAGAAGAGTGGAAACTGGAGGTACCGAAACTTGATTCATTAAGACATTTGGCCAAACTTCCCCGGGAGAACTTGGAGGACCACACAGGAACCTCCTCAAGCAGACAGGAGGTGGTCAGTGGAACATCTGATTAGGTAGACAAACACTAGCTAGTGCTGAAGACGGCCTTCCAGGACCTGGAGACCACAGAGAGTCCAGAGTTCCTCATCAGCTTCTACTCAATTTCTACCTCTTTCACTGGTTTCCTGGCACCAAAGGCAACAAAGGCCCACATCAAAGCCACCAGAGGAGGACCACGCGCGTGCAGAAGAAGGTGTGCACATTTAGCAGCATTCAGGATGAAATGTGGCCACACACACACACACACACACTCCAGCAGAAGGTTCTCCGGGCACAGACGGATGATTCGCTCGGTGGAGCCGTCACTTGGAGAACATTGCATAACACTTTGGTCATAAAGCAAAAACAACACAAGTTAAAAGAGCAAAGCTAGCTATCCTCGGCCTTTGATTGTAGAATACCCGTACGACCCCCCCAGGTGCAGCTTAACCCATGGAATGTGAGCCTGAGCGGCCGCCCCCCGCCCCCAGGCAGCCCGTCCGAACGTCCATGCGGATAAAGCAACACTTTTTTTTTTTTTGCATTCTCAGAGTCGTGAAACGCCGTCTGGGATCTTCCGATTCGCGCCGCCTCTTTGTGCGTTCGCCCATTCGCTCTTTAAACAAGGAGCCGACGCTCCCGGAGTGGGGGGGAGGGGGGAGATTGGTTGCAGGAACTCCGGCTTCAACGTCTTCCTGAGGTAGTGTCAAAAAAACACTCGTCTGCATAAAAGAACTCTCTTCAAGTCTAGCTCTAACAACAGCAACACGGACACATCGAGCAAACTGGATACACACTTGTAAACTCCAAAGACCAATGCATCTATGAGCATTTGTTCTGTACAGAAGCATGTGCACAGTGTAAATCAGCATACATTCAGCTCTGTCGTGTAATAAATATAGAACGAACAAAGGTTACAAAAACAAACTAGCTGCTTGTCACATTCACGTGAGGGCCGACCGCTCCCTCTGCTCAGGTCCGGTGAGGCTCTAGTTTCCGGAGGAGGTGGTCACGCACGGTGACAGGCTGCTCCTGTAGCTGGTCAGGCTGGATTTGCAGGAGTGCAAGACTGCTTTGAAGAGCAGGGGGAGCTGCTCCAGGGGGACGTTCACCAGCTTCCCTGCGAAGAGACGCGCACGGTTACCGTCACGGGCGCCTGCGGGCGGGACGGCCGCTCTGGCTGCCAACGCCGCCTGCTGACTCTGCAGAGGAGGCCAAAGACCGCAGCCGTCCAGGGGGGACCGGGAGGCCAGCTGGAGCCGGGACGCCGGCGTTGCTACGGCTACGGAAGCGTGTTTGCTGCAGTGGCACCGGACGAGCGCTCGCCCGTGACTCCTGACCCAGCTTTTCTCCCGGGTTTGAGCCGGTTTCACCTGTTTTTTTTTTTTTTTTTGCTGTGGAATTCCCCTGCTGCCTTCGTTTAGAGTGTGAGTCAGAGAGGCGCACGCAGACGTGGACGCGCTCGCGGCTGTGCTGCGCGGGGACGGAGGTCTCACCTGCGATGCAGCGGATCTCCGGGAGACACATCATGATCTCGGGGAAGCGTTTGGGCTGGTGGGGGTACTTGTACTCGGTGTAGTCCTGGCACACGTACCAGTAACGCTTGTTCAGCTGCTCCAGGTGGGACACGTTGGACAGTCCTCTGATGTCTGAGCGCACGTAGAAGACAGGTGAGAGCCTGCAGAGGCGCGGCACGACAGCGCGCACACACACACACACACACATGCACTCGGAGGGACACGCTTGCTCACCCTGGTTGAGGAAGTTGATGGTTTTCATGCAGGCGTACTCCTCGTTGCTGATCTTCAGCTGGTGGAACTTACGGAACAGGTAGATCAGCCTCTCCATCACCTCCATGCCGTCCTCGCTGAAGCTGGGGGTTCAGAGACACGACCGGCGTCAGAAAAGAAGCGCGCGCGCCGCTGAGGGCGCCCCCTACCTGCCGACGGACCCGGGAGCATCTCCAGATGAGCTCATGCGGAGCTCTGGGCAGATGTTTCATGTGTACGTCCGTCTGTCTGCTTTAGCCAGGGAAGCGGTGAGATCAAGCACACCCCAGCTGCTTTCACACACACACTCTCGCCTCAGTGAGCCCAGCGCACGCACACACACACACACACACACACACACACACACACACACTCCTCGGTGACGTGTTTGGCTAACTCCAAACTCCCACACATGCTTCTCTGCCCAGCGATGGAGAGCAGGAGGTGGAGGTGCAGCTGGTCCGGGCGGCTCCTCAAAACAACCCTGAACCTTCTCCATCAACATTCTGGGTGAGCAGAAGCTTTGCTTTCTCAATTCCCACCCCTTTTTAAACTGGTTCTGCTCTGAATCGTGTGATTTAAAGAAGAAATAGAGAAGAAGCTTTGACGGTCTGCGAGTCGGAGCCTATCTGAGCAGGACCTGCTCAGGTCCCAGCGATTCTGGGGCCCGCTCGCTCGCGTTCCGCCTGTGAAAGCACCGCCTTTCGGGAGAAGAAGCTCCTGTTGCTAGCTCACCTCTGCAGCTCGTCGTCAGACGGGGTGTACTTGGCTGTGACGTCAGCGAGTTCTCCAAAGATCTGAGAGCTGTAGATGGTGAAGCAGGAGAGCAGGATGAGCTCCTGCCAGGTGGAGCTGAGCAGGCAGGTGTAGTCCTCGATGGAGAGCTCGCAGAAGAACGGCAGCTTCTTGATCCAGGAGATCTGGCGGAAGAGCAGCTCGTCCGCCAGACGACACAGCAGAGCAAACAGCTCCACCTGCGTCACCTTGTACCTGAGACACACACACACACACACACACACACACACACACGCACACACACACACACACACACACACACAGCATCAGCGTGAGCCAGCATTCCACGGTGGGCACCAGGAGAAGAAGAGGAGGAGGAGGAGGAGAAGAAGAAGCAGCCTTTTCCAGCCTTTAGCAGTTGAACAACTAAAACATGGCTGAAAGGCTGCGAGACAACAAACCCAGAGTCGCCCAAGACAGGATGAGGTAACACAATTGTGCTGCAGACAAGTCAGGGCTACGCAAGACAAAAGAGTCGTAACCACGGCAACATAGTGGTAACTATAACGACAGAGTGGTAACTATGACGACCGAGCAGCAGACGTGAACACAAACAACAGGGTGGCAAATGTGATGACGGGCCAGGTACGTGAAAGGTGTGTGGCTAACCCCCGCAGCGGGGAACAGAGGTCCAGCAGGACCAGAGGACCTCCAGGAAGCTCCTACAGCTTCTTCCTGAGGGGCTTTGACCCGGGTGAGGTCAGCAGACAACGCCAAGGTTTGTCGCTGCTCTGTCATCAAAAAAACCTAAGTGGATTTTATTATAATGGACACTGGCGGACTGACACAAAGTGTGTAGAGGTAAAAAGTGCTCAAGTGTGCTCATTCATTCAAAAAAAGGCGCTGCTGGCAGTTGTGGTTATTCAATTCATGCATTCTACAGTTTCACCACACGATGTCGCCAAATATCCTAAATGGCGGTCGCAGGTCTCTCCAGGCGTCACCTTTTGTTTTGGATCTCCAGCATTCCCGCCACCTCTGAAGCTCATCTGTGTCTTTCATGAGCAACTCACCCGTCCTCGATGAGCATCGGGGTCGCCAGAGGGGCCAGGTCTTCAGCGGCCACCAGCTGCATCACCAGGGGGTGGGACTGTGGGTAGATGGTGCGGGGCTGCGGGGCCAGCAGGCCGGACTGGGTGGCGTAGCTGAAGAGGTGCGGCAGCAGCTGGTAATGTGGGGACATGGAGGTGTTGATGTACTGGTCCCTGAGAGCCGCCGTGTAGCCGTTCATTTCTGCGGAGCGGCTGGAAGCAGAGGAACCGTCGCTGAAACTTTCTGACCTGCAGCCCAGAGCGTCGTCTCCCACCACAAACCACGGCCCACCGTTACAAACTCCTAGACAAAACCCTGCAGTTTATTTTGCAGCTGCATACCGGAGTCTGAGGTGCGCGGCCATTCTGCACGTTTTGTTCATTTCTGCTCCGATTTTATTTGATAAAGGAAGCATTCTCATGAGCGCCTATCAGCCTGTGTGGCCGCGCAGATAAAAGCACACAAAACGAGACAAAAATAAATGCCTTCATGCCAGCAGCGAGACAATATTTGTCCTTGATGCATGCAGATAGACAATGCGCTCATCTCCGGAGCGAGCGGCGCAGATAGTGCACGCAGCTCTTTGTGCTCGCTATCATGGACGAGCTGCATATTCACACATTCTCAGGCTGAAGAATACTTCAACTCAAGTCGAGACGGGAACATGGTCCTGCGGTGTCACGGACAGCTCATTATCTCGGCGCTGCGCCCCGCTGCGGCGCACGCCATGAGCTGAATGACTCACTTGGATGAGAGGGTGGAGGCGGGGGAGGGCTGGTTGCCCTCCGAGGCCCCGTTGCTGGGAGAGCTGTGGTCGCTGTCGCCGTTGTTGCCCCAGGGGTGCTCGGGGGCATCTTCTTTAAACTCCTGCCCAGACATGATCCGCTCGATCTCCTCCTCTGTGATCTATGACACACACACACACACACACACAGATAGAGAGAGAGAGGGAGTAAAACACAGTCCTGTGAGTGGAAACAATGGCCCTGAGTCAAACTTGTCGGTCCTGACATGGCCATTGCAGCGTCTTAGTAAAAAAGCAAGGACAGAATCATGAAAAGCGCCGGAGAAAGAAAACAGGCTCGTGCGAGTGTTTCACTCTGCCTCCGCTGTTCACAAACAAGCGCAGAAAAGGCTCTTTTAAACGTGCTGAATGGAGAGAATGCGGAGTCTCGAATCTGCTGCTGAGGTCACCCTGGTTCCTCCATCCGAGCCGGCCTCAAACAGACGTCTATTGCATAGTAACGACAGAGCGTTCGCCTCCTCCGGGCCTCTGAATTCGGTGGAGGTGGAGGTGTATTTGATGAACGGCCTTATCTGAACAGCCGCTCGGGTACTTAGCCCGATGTCACGCCTTTCTCCCAGCGTTTGTTCTCCGCCGATAATGAAGCGGCAGCTGAATGGGGACTAGTCATCAGCTGCATGATTGCGCTCGCGGCGCAGCGAGGCCGCGGCCGGCCGGTTCACCGCTATGTCGGAGTGTGCACGCACTGAGAGAGTTAACTCCTGACTGTTCAGAGTGTGATGGAGCCTCCGCGGAGGTGTGGGAGGGGTCTTACCTGAACCGGTCCGATGCTCTTGTTCCTGCCCCCTGGCATCCCATCCTCCCTGATGGCTACACAAGAGGAAGACAGAAGTCTGGATGAACACGTGGCCCATAAAAGAGAAAGAGTCATTCTGATCCGGGCAGCCAGCACCGCTGCCCCCTAGAGGATGGAGTTGCCACTTGCATCCTCTAGAGGGCAGTGCAGCCCTGAGGACCTCATCTGCCTGCAACCTGGAGCATCGTGGGTAAAAAAAAAAAGCCCGACAGAAACCTGTCCAACGTGTCACAGATCATTTCAGATTTTCACAGTTCATCCGCAGCTTTCGCTTTGGAGGTCAAAGGTGGTCGTCAGGGTTACCTTTGCGGTTCATCCCCATCTGCAGACACTTGAGCAGGCGGCAGTACTGGCAGCGGTTGCGTTGCTTGCGTGACATCTCGCAGTTCTTGTCCCGGCTGCAGCGGTACACGCGCTTGTTGCAGATGCTGCGCTTGAAGAAGCCCTTGCAGCCCTCGCAGGAGATGATGCCATAGTGCAGGCCCGTGGCGCGGTCTCCGCAGATAAGGCAGGTACGCTGGTCGCCTGGATCATCTGCGGCAGGAGCACAGAGAGCGTTACCAAGGCGTCCCCCGCCGCTGCCACTCACGGCTGCAGCCGAGGAGCCAGCGATGGTGTGAAAACACCACCCGGACCCGCGGGGGGCGCCGCTGCGTTTGAAGCCCCGGAGAGAACACCACCTCGGCGGACGCGTCCGTGCAGGACGATTGGGGTCCGACCACGGACGCTCAGACGGGACAGATTATTAAACACACCAAAACCTCGAGGCCAGCGAGCAGCGGGGGCAGCGCGTGGACGTTCAACCCGCAACCGGCTCAAATAAAAACTTCTGATGCGATTGAGTCGGCGCGGCTGCCCGATAAAGGATGCTGTAAAAATAAATAACATCTTATTTTTTACCAGGCTGACAGAGAGGCCAGTCAGATAAGCCCTGGGGGGGTCTCATTACTAAGAGTAATTAGAGGGAGGTGGGGGGGGGGCATAAATCCTCCACACAAAGGGCAGCAAGCAGAGGGGCAGATTATCATTTAAATGCTCTGAGGTTTAAAGCGGCCGCCAGCAGGGGAAGCTCCAGCGCAGAGACGAGCAGGAGCCGCCGCCGCCGCCACCGCGGGAGCCCCTCTCCCACGGCCGAACCCGAGTCTGGCCTTTGGTATTCAGCAGGAACCTTCATGCAGCCTGGGGTCAAAGGTCAGCTGAGTGCTAAAGCCAGACCTCCTCCTGGAAGCTCCTGACGCAGTCACGCCGGTCGAAACAGGCGGTTACTCCGCTGATTTGACAAATCTGTCACCTGCTTCGGTATAGAGCGGCTGACTGACGCCGCCGCAGGCGCGATCTCACACCGGCCCCGGCTCCTACACACACTCGCCACCACCATTTCAAAGGAAACTCCTCTTTTCCCAATGCGACGGAGATCAACGCCTGCGCAGCGACATCTCACTCAGCGCGTTTTTTTTCAGGATGACTCGGAAGAGGATCTCCTGCAGGTTAACGTCAGAGGGTCACCATGACAACATCGATGTGCTTCATAAAAGCCTGAAAGGACTGTCGGTCATATTGGTACTGCACACTCATTGTCGGAATGACTATTGATATGTTGAGACAATAACCCCCAACACACACACACACACACACACACACACACCCACACACACACACAGAGACCCCCTCCCCCAGGCCCATTAAAGGCTGCATTGTTTCCCAGGGGTCAACCTGGGTTTCATTCCAAAGTTTAACGTGAACCAGGAAATGCGAGTGGGCCCTTTCAGAGGCGTCGCCGGCGGAGACGGACGAGGGCCGCGCGCGGCCCGGATGCGCCCGTCAGCAGCTGAGCGCCGGCGGAGGAGCAGCTCGGACAAACATGCAAATCCCGCAGAAAAGCCTCATACATGAGAAGAGGGCCGTGCCCCCCGCTCCTGCACCGCCCCACACAAAGCCAGATGTGTGGAGGAGAGCAGCCTTTGAGGGGCAGCCGCTGCTGGAGGGGTTTTGTCTCCCGGCCGTGCCCAGCTGGGTGGAGCGGGGGTTGCAGGAATCTGCTGTACTTTTCCACTCCCCCGCCGAGGCCGCGGCCTGGGCTTTTGTTTTGGGTCGGCTCCCTCACATCTGCGCTGCCGCCCGGGCCTTATCTCTGCTACCTGAGAGCTCCAGCGGGCTCGGGCTGGGACCGGGAGCTCCGGGACGGCCTCCCGGGCCACATCCGGCCTCCCCGGCAGCTCCGACTATCATGCTAATCTCTGAAAGTTGCGTGCATGCAGTTGCAGATTGGGCTCATCCAGAGACAATCGCGACCTGTTGACATTGCTGTGCTGATAATACACACCCAGGCTTAAAGGGGAGGTCATTAGCATTGAGTAACGCCACACCAAAGGCCGGCCACATCTTAGTCTTATGCTAATTTCTGCCACATGCGATGCGACTTTGTTAAATACGGCGGCTTAAGAGACGAGCCGGGCTCACTATTTCATTTCCTGAATTTGCGTTTCTTTCCCGGAGCAGAGCTGCAAGGGTCCAGCCAGCAATAAGAAGGTGGAGAAGCCGCCCAGGAGGAGCAGACAGTGATGTTAGCCCAGCGAGGGCGTCCACCGGCCGCTTATTTGTGGAGCAAATAAAGGAATTTCTAGTTTGCCTGCGTAATCTGCACCCGAATTAAAGCAAATAGTCAGAGATCTGGTGGATTCAGAGAGGTGCATCATGGACAAACAGCTGCTGGCTTCCTGCGTGCTGAATGATTCTCTCTTTCTTTGACATGAGGAATGAGAGAAAGCCTGTCGGGCTGCTTGAAGGAATGCTCTCCATCCGCCTGCTTCACCTCCGCCGCAGCCGTAAACAGATATTTGCCTCTTCAGGTCTGGAGGTCTTTGCAGCTCAATGCTGCCAAAGCAGCTATGGCCACCGTGGAGTAGGTCCGGGCCTGTGTGTGTGTGTGTGTGTGTGTGTGTGTGTGTGTGTGTGTGTGTGTGTGTGTGTGTGTGTGTGTGTGTGTGTGTGTGTGTGTGTGTGTGTGTGTGTGTGCTTTGGGGGAGGGTGCCGGCCAGTTGAAATAACACACCCTTGAAAGACAAAGCTGTGCAGCCTGATGGATCTGCTGCGTAGTATGACGAGGTTTCCGTCAGCGAGGCGGATCCGTTTCAGCGAGAGTAGAAGCTGATCGGCTTCGGGTTTCTGCTCTCATCAGCTATTTATAGCCCAGAATCAGCCGGTCACAGGAGTCTCCACCTCCCCCCACCGCTGCTATCGATCGGACACGGCTTCTGGGGCAGATCCACGCACGCCTGGGCTGCAGGACGGGCTTCTGCTCCACAGCCGGCGCCGCTCCTGCAGCCTGCGGGGAGCCCGCGGCCTCCCCGGGCGGAGGAAGCTGGCCGGTGACCCTGCTTCAGCTGAAGGCAACATGGCTGCTGGGCCAGGGATTAGCCTGGGAGGGGGAGGGGGCTAATACAGTAACACGGGGCTTCCACATGCCTCAGAGCCCAGATGGAGGCTCCAGGAAACGATCCTGCTGACTGAATTAGCGCTGGAAGGATCCCAGCGATGCACAGATCAATAACGCAGCTGATGATTGATCAGGAGCTGCCTCACGCAGCCCCGGCGCAGCTCCAGCGCAGCCCCAGCGCAGCCCCGGCGCCGGCTGGCTGATTCTGGAAGCCCCAAACACCACGTTCACCAAGAGAGCAGCTCCGGACCCACAACAAGCCGTCAACAACGCGGAGGCGAGCGCAACCCCGCAACAGGCAGCAAGAAAAGCAGCAGAAGGCTGCAGCAGAGCCGCTCGCCACGGCTGCAGGACGCAGGCGGCAATCAGCCGGAAAGAAGAGGCGTGCGGGAGGAGGCGGGCGGTGGCGCGCTTACCTTCCCATGTCTCCATCTCATGCTTGTCCCAGTCTAGGCTCCACAGACCTGGCCAGCTCGCCTCATGACTCCCTGGCTCGGCGTGTCTGCCTGCTCGGCCGGCCCCTCTCTGACTGCAGCCCCGCAGCAGCTCCAGCCTCTTTACTGCCTGGTCACATGACCAGCCAGTTCAAGCCCCGGGGGTCAGTGTGTGTGTGTGTGTGTGTGTGTGTGTGTGGCTGCCGGTCCAATGACAGCCAGGGCTTGTCTGAGTGGAACTGATAGTCCCATTCTCTCTGCTGCTCAACAATACCCACCCACCCCCCCCAGCCACCA
>BJFM01000056.1:17480-40181 GCA_016586285.1 Arothron firmamentum
CACACACACACACACACACACACACACACACACACACACACACACACACACACTCACACACACACACAAATGCACACACTCCCCCATTCTCAGATTCTTCTTTATCTACTTCTCCGGTTGTTGCTGGAGCACCATCCGCTCACCTGTCATTTTACCTCTTGGCTGTGGGAACACCACTTCTGCAAGCACACGCATGAAGAGTACATGCATGACAACTGCACACGGCACACAGAGATTCTCCTCAACCCGCAGACACTGCAGCACTAGCGAGACACCAACCCCTCTACCTAATGCATTTGTGACTATTCCTTTATGTACACATTTCAGACTGAATGTGACCGCAACGTATACATTTCACCAGCTTATGAACGTGTTATCATCGTATAGCAGCATGTCAGACATTGTGACACAGAAGTCAGACAACCGAGTGCATATGGGACACAGAGGAGTAGTTTGCAAATATGAAAAAGTGCTCTATGAATAAAATGCATTATTATCATTATCAATATTATGTCCTATATTTTAAATCTCCGTGTGTGCGAGTGTGTGTGTGGTTGTGGGTGTGTGTTGGGGGGGTGCACTTGACAATTTAATTAGCAATTTTTTTCCTTCATTCCTTTAAATGCATGGCTAAAATTTCCAGACTGCCGCTTTAACACAGAAATCCTACATACTGCAGACCTGCACTGTATTAACATGTTTAATTAATCATGTGTGTGTGTGTGTGTGTGTGTGTGTGTGTGTGTGTGTGTATACATACGCATGCTCACTTGCAAAGCCACAAGCTTCCCCCATATTTGCCAAATGCACTCCATTTGACCCTTTGCTGCAGGCTTTGAATTTTCAATCAACTTCCCCTGAGTAACTTCACATGAGCTGTACTCCAGGCAATAGAGTTGCTGCCATGAAAATGTTCTTTTTCTTTCTTTTCTTTCTTTTTAGAAAATAGGAGTCTAAACAATGAAATGTGATAAAACGTTGAGTCAAAATGTCAACATACTGTATGACTCGGCAATATGTTGAATTTTAGTAAATGTCATTATGTCAGGGTGGTCAAAAACCTGATATAGGCACAAGAAAAGTAAAAATATAGGTTTGTTCACGTGACTCTTTGTGTCACTTTTTTTCATCAAATGAAAATCAGAAGGCCATCCCGTTCATTTTCTGCAAAACGGGAACGAACAATTACCTGCGAGTGCCAACAATGGTGTAAACAAAAACTGTACTACAACACTGTGAAATCAGTGCTGTTGTATGGCTCAGAATGCCACAGAGTGGCAGCCCACAGCATGGAAAAGATCGATGCCTTCCACAGCGGATGCCTCTGAAAAATCTCCTGCATCTTCTGGCCTGAGAAGATCTAAAATGAAGACTCGTACAGGATGACCAAGTGCACCACTGTTGTGTCAGTTGTGTCGATGACAATCATTATGATGATAATCATTAGGATCACTATTTAGCAGGAAGAGTCATTTGTTTTGAACATTTGTGCCTGTGATCAATAACACAGGTCTCCGTATTGGAGAAGTGTGCGTATTTACACATATTTCATGGTAAGACACAATAAAACGCAATCACACCTTTGACAGATGTAGACAGCATGGAATTGACTTTAAATCTGCGCGTCTGTCTTTCCAGCAAACACAGACTATGAGGCCTGTGTGCGGTAAATGCCTGGATGATGATTTGTCAGGGTGTAAGAACACGGTTCCTTGTTTACGATGATGAATGAGCAACACTCCCACCACATGCCATGTTCTCTATATCGAGGCTGTCACATTGGCTTCCTGCAGCACAAACGCTGCCTTCGCTGACTGCACTGCCAGCCAGGTTAACTGTAATTCAAAGTCCCGGGGTGGCGAGAGATCATCTTTCTGCGCACACAAGCACACGCGCGCGTCGGAGCCAAAACTGCTCCTGTTGTTGCGCACAGCAGGAGGTGGGGGGCTTTACACAGCAGTGAAAGTCTTTATGGCATTCAGATGGACGAAAAGCGAGAACGAGGTGCAGAGGGAGAGCGGGATCCTCCCCTGAGTCAATCTGAACGGCAGGCGGATAACATAACAGAGGTAGCGCAGTGAGCCTGACAAATGAACAAATGAACACAGAAATGGGGACGAAAATAATAAGACAGCCACGGCCACCTTTGCTTGCTGACGTATCCTTACGTTTGACCGCGGACTAAGAAGTAAGTACATTATCTCGTCCCCGATTATCTCGGCCTAGTCACCTATGAACAACGCGGAGTATAGACAAATCATAATGTCACCATTCTCTTGGAAAATGATGATTGCGTTAAGGAGTGTGCTTCATTTCACACACTGCGCCAGAGGACTTCACAGTATCGGTCGCGCTTGAACCAAAGGACATATTTACACCTGAGAATGAACGTGTGATTGTTATTCTCCTCTGTGCATATGCAATGCTGTTGCATCAGTGTGTCATTTGTCGCACCAGTATCTCGTTAGGTTAAACACTTGAAGCAGTGGTACCAAAAGACATTATTATTTAGGAAAAAATGAACATGACCTAATGCTCTCAGAACATGCGTCACAATAAAAGCTTCTTCGTCTTCTTACCTCTATGGCTCTGGTGATGAAGGGGATCTGTGTTCCTGAGTCCAGATCATGGTTGATGATTAGCCTGCGGGCCCACTGGCCTGCACGCTCCACCCCGCTGCCCTGGATCAGCACCAACAGCTTCGAAGGGTTCGACAAGGCATCCTGGGTCAGGTAGATAAAACTGGTAGGTTCATCTGGTGAAGCATCCACCTAAAGGTTCAGCAAAACATTAATTACAACATCAACATCTCAAACTAAGTGAACATCTCAAACTAAGTGAAAATGAAAAGCATGCAAAGAAAAAAACAACATCTACACAGGAGTTTGATACTTAATGGATACAGATTATGGGAAATGTGATATATTGCTGATGTTTGGGTCATTAAAGCAGAGTGATGAGGTGAGCTTAAGTGAGTGTTTGTGAAAATGTGTTTCATCCGCAGCCTGTGTGTCCACATATCCGTCACAAGTATGCATAGAATGATCTATAACGAGACAAATAATGTCCACAAAAGCCATGGGTGGCAGCTGCGAGAACTTAATCCAAGCAGACAAAGAAAGGCGAGTGGGGAGAAAATCTCAGGCCTTTATTCTCCTGTGCTTCCTTGTTCCCTCTCCCTTTACTTGGCTGTGGTTAATCTTCTTAAAATCTGCGGTCAAAAGTTCAGCGCTACGCAGGTGGATGGACCCACCACCAACCCGTGAACGCGCGCGCAGGCACCATCGACACGCAGGCGGGTGGGCAGCAGAAAAGCAGAACAGAGCAATTTTCCAGAGGAATAATGAGATAAATAGGGCAGGCAGATAAAGCTGTAAAAGTGTGAGGGGACTAATGAAAGGCGCTGAGACCCTGGCTATGTGATTTATGGACACCGTTAGCTCCGGAGGTAACTCTGCTATGCTTCTGAACACCGCTGCTGCCTAAGATCCTTATAACCGCTTCCTGAAAAATGATCACAACTTTTACAAACGGGAGGGGAAAGAGAAAAAAACAACAAAGATGGAGGAGCAAAGGGAGAATAAAATGAGGTGAGCATGCTTCCAACAACAAATAAGAGGGATCAAGTGTGTGTCTCTGAGCCCGGATGAGCTGGGCAAAGAATAACTCCATGATGGCAAAGCAGAGCGTCCCCTTCAGCGCAAATGAATGCAAAACAGATTAAGCATCAGCACGCTGTTCCGCTGTGCCTTTGAAATGACACGTCACAATACAGTTAATTTGTTGAGGAGACACTTCCGCACAAAGAACGTGGGCAGATGAGGGCTACGAGAAAGAAAGGAAGAAGGAGCCAAAGTGAGCCAGATATAAAGACAAAGAGTGGGAGAGAATAGGAGAGATGAGAACTCGCAATCTCCCTTTATTTTCCTCATAAATGGTACACTCAGTATTATAATCGCACTCTGAGGCCCAAGTATTTATGTCAATTTTCATTTTTAATACTTCCTTTAATCTTCAAGGGTATAAATCAAAGAGCAAAAATGCCTCTTTTCACTCCGGGTACTTACTGGAAGGATTGCTTTAGTCATGTTGCACGTTTTCTCCAACAGCTCGTAAACATACAGAGTTATGATCTGGAATGAAGAAAAAAAAAGAGAGCGCAGAGACAAGGTCAAACAATAAACTGATAATCCAATTTACTGAAATGAATATTTTGGATTCTTGTTGATATAAAACCAACCAACAAAAGTCACACAAACTGTATGAACAACTAATAGCAAGTGCTGTCGCACTCGCAAACAGGAAAAAAAACACACACATACAAAAACACTATTCAAAAAACCTTTTTACCCTGTGGGGTGTGGGTGTGTGTGTGTGTGTGTGTGTGTGTGTGTGTGTGTGTGTGTGTGTGTGTGTGTGCGTGCGTATGCATGTGTGTGCGGTTAAGTGTTGAGGTTGTCAGTGCCAGGAGAGGAAATCTCCTGTACAAGCGAAGGGCTGATGTAAGTTATGTTTATCCCTGAAGCCACGGTGCTAAAGAACCTTGTATACCGAATCATTCAAACCCCAGGCCAAGACTTTCATGGTTCAGTGACATTAACAACTTTCTTTTCCATTTTCCTCATTTCTCTCTCTCTCTCTCTCTCTCTCTCTCTCTCCTTCCTCCTTTTCTTCTCCTCTCATCCTGATTAGCTGAGAGCAGAGGAGAGCTTTGTGAACAGATTTCGATTTTCGATCAGTGATAAAGCAACACGTGGGATGCCGCAACTGGCTGTAAGCGGCTGTTTCCTCTCCTGTAACAGCATAAATCGCTGGGCTGTCAGGCCTCCATTCGGTACCAATAGAGCAAACCAGGCTTGTTATTTGGACCAAACTGTTTGTGGTATTTACCAGATTTGCACCACAGCTTTAAAGTAAGTAAAATATAACATGCAGTGGATGTGTGGATGGATGAATGAATAGTTGTTAAACCTTTCAAAACTGTGTAACATAGACCTATTTTCCACCAAAAACAAAGAATTTGCATTCATATTTAATTATTTTGCGTTTTTCGGGGGTTTTTTTGCCAGTGTGCGAATCTCATTCCATACTTTTTAGGACGTCCCTGCCTAAACTGGATTGGAAAATATTAAATATATCTTTGTATGGTTTTAAAGTGAGTGCCTTTTATACATTTAACACAGTTTGATTGATGGATCACACTCTTTGTAGCTTACTAATTTTAGCAAACGAAAAACAAGGCAATTTCAGAGCGCACTCTAAAATGTCAGCCTTAGAACAATGAAATGATGCATATGCCTAAATAACATGTTCTAATGCCTTTTTAAATGGCAGGAATTGACATTTTCAGAGAGAAAAGAAAAGGACAAGGAAAGGCCAACTGCAACTTAAGAGCACTCAAAAATTAAGGTCTTTTGATTTGAACTCCAACGCGAATTCTCCTGATAATCACAATATTGCTGTGCTCTGTTGCGCCTGAAGGAAACTCAATGCAAACTTAATTTACAGCTTTGGGAACATTATGCAAGAATAACATTATATACAAGACACATATTAGCCTTTTCTACAGCCAATCAAAATCCAGTAGACGGGCTGATGATGCGATCGATTCTACCATGTGACCCAGCGAATGGGGAGAAAGGCTAAAGGAGCCGAAACAACCTCGCCAACCCCCCCCCCCCCCCAAACGGCTAATTCACTCAAATGTCAGCAGGTCTGATGAAGACTAAAATGATTTCTGGGCCTACGCATGCTAGTGTTTAATGACATCAATAAGACTCGCCGGAAATTTCATTTGCACTATGCTATTTGTTCTGTGCCTCAGGTGGCTCCAGTTCCATCTGATAGGGAGGAGTGATTTGAATGTGAAAAGAGGAAAAGTGGAGAGAGAAAGTTTCTGTGTGGAGGGCAGTTCCATTAATACCCCTAAATAAGAAGCTGATGTCTAAACATGTGTTGTAATCGGCGTGCTTTAAATCATTACATGAACTGCAGACGGGTCAAATTTTTTTTTTGGTACATTTCAGAAGATTCAGGTCCAAAAGTGAAAGGCCAGAAATGCAATCTGAGTTCATCCCACTGTTGAAACTCGGAAAAATGTGTGCTAAATCACACACACACACACACACACACACACACACACACACACACACACACACACACACACACACACACACACACACACACACACACACACACACACACACACAAGCACCCTGCTGCATCTGTGTGGGCTTCCGAGGAGTATGTCTCCACATCTGATCAGCCAATAAGAAAAGGGTCTTTGTCATCTAATTACCAGTGTGTTATTAGTGCTTTAATGGGATGCCTGCAGGAAGCAAAGCTGAGTGGCTGCATTATCGGCGCTGGATGAGCCATGATGAGTGGATTTGGCAAATAATATTAAGACACAAGGAGGGGAGAAAAGAATCTGTGTGTGTGTGTGTGTGTGTGTGTGTGTGTGTGTGTGTGTGTGTGTGTGTGTGTGTGTGTGTGTGTGTGTGTGTGTGTGTGTGTGTGTGTGTGTGTGTAAGTGTTCTTGTACTGAGCACCAAAATACTCAATTAACAAAGTGAGGACATTTTTGGGTAGTGACATTTTAGCTGGTCCTCACAACTTTAAATGCCTGTTTCAGGGTTAAGACGTGATTTTAAGGTTGAGGTTAGAATTGGGTTTAGGGAAAGGTTAGGGTAAGGGTTACGGTCAAGGGGTTGGTTGGGATGATTAAGCTGAGGGGCTGGGTAATAGATTATGCATATGAAAGTCCTCACAAAGGTAGAAGTAGGTGTGTGTGAGAGAGAGGGAGATAGAGAGAGACAGGATGAGAGAAGATAAAAGTAACATGAATCAATTCAAATCAATTTTTCAGGACCATGAAGATGCTTACAAAACCTTGATGCAGTATTATCAAAAGCGCTGAAATTTTTTGATCGTATCAGAGAGATTAAAACCCTCACCTTTAGAGGTACAAAGCAGCAAACATTTCAGATCTTTGTTGGACCAGCTGCCACATTTCCACTTGGTGTTTAGGCCTAGAGGCAATAGCTGTGACGGCTAAGAAAGTGGCGTGACACGATCGCAGCGCGCCACGGTGAACCTCGCCAATAATTTCAACAACGACATGACAGAGGAAGGTGTTACGAGGTCATCCATATTTCACAGTAATACTGAAATACAAATGTCATAAAAATCGTCTCTTTTTGTCAACTTCTGTCTCTGACGCTCTCATTCTCAGTACCCAACAGAAGTAAAATTTAAAAAGTCCTAGCCGTCACCCTTCACCTACTCCTCAAACTGTCCCAAACAGAACTGCAAATCTTAGATCAATGCAGTCATTATTATTATATTCAGTTAACACTTCTTCTATTTTCAGTATAACTAACAGTGAATCTCTTGTGAAATGCTATTTTAAGCACTACTAACAACAAGACTACATAAGAAAACAAGTTGTCAGAAAGGAAGGTTATAAGGTTACGTAAGGTTTAAAAAAAGGCCTTTCAGGGGCTGAGGTCACCACTGAGTCTGTGGTCCACAGAGGGGAATTTGTGGTGGTGAGGCAAGAGGAGCAGGATCAGGGAGGAAGGAAGAGACTTAGGAGAGGGCTCAGTGGGAAGAAAAAGGGAAGAGACGAAGGGGAGAGCTAATCCCGAGGAGCCGGATCTGAGTGTCAGATCCAACGGCAGTGAACAGCTGAGAGGAAGAGGAGGAGGAGGAGGAGCGACAGGGAGAAGACAGTACAGTACACGGTGTTGGTAAGTGGGTGGGCTGTGAAACTAACTCCTTGCAAACCCCTGGTCACCCCCGTGAAAAAAAACAAACTCTTTATCGCACTTAATCACAGGCCAAGCTGAGGTCTTAATGGGGAACCATGCTTGCATCCCTGCAGAGACCTCCCACACTGGATTTGTGTTAGTATCGCTTGCTTTTCAGACCGCAATTCATTTGCTATGAAGCACACCAGAAGGAGGGGCAGTACAGGAAGGGGATGAGAGAACACAACAGGACTGATGATCACTCCTGAAATGTAACAAATGTATTTGAAGCTCCTCTTTTGCGTGGCAACATAGCATCACTGGGACTGGACTGGACTGTTTTATGGTACTATGCTAAAATTTTCACAACGTCTTTTAAAAACACTTTGTTTAAATATACAAATGTATTAAATACAGATCCACATACTCTGTGCATGCTTACACGGAACACAGTTGTGTGTAGACACAGCTCTTGTCTCTCTAGTCCAGAAGCTCCTCCAAAAGCCACTTAGCCATGAAAAACCAAAGAGCAAGAAGAGGCATCAAAAGCTGTTTACAGAATGAAACTGAAAGAGCTGCCCTGTGCCGTATCACCAGCTGCACCCAGGGAAGTGTTCCTTCTTCTCCAGAGAATAGAGGATAGGAAAATGAAAGGGGGGAGAGGGAGAAAATCCCCCCCGAACAATGCGGCACAACAGTAGCGACAACAACACCAAAGCGCGCTCAGGAAAAAGGAGCCTGCAAAAATGAGAGAGCACGAGGCAAAAGAAAGGTTGTTTATTTTAAGTCAGCCTTGTGTACCGACAGAAAGTGGTATTAAAATAGAGCCTATTGTTGTGAATTTGTGATCTGTCAGACCGCATGGGAAAGGAGAGAAAGAGAGAATAATTCCCAGGAGCTCTTTGTCACTTTTCTGTCAGAAGAGAAAAAGCTCTCCAGGGGAAGGGAGAGTTCTCAGAGTGACATGCTGTTTACGCTCGGCGCAGATATCCCTCTTCCGCCCCATCGCAGCCGCAGTCCTTCCTCCGTGAATCGTCCTAAGGGCACTGTAATGACCTCCTCAGGTGTTAACTCAGGAGCTGTGAGGGCCAGGTTTTTAACTACCAACCCTTCTCCCCCCCGATTCGACTGCATCGACGCCAACCGACCTCACATACGCACAGGCAGGGGCTGAGGGAACAGTGAACAATTTTGGAAATAAGTGCAGACTTTTATTATCTACTAACATCTTTCAAAAAAAAATAAAAATGGGCAGAGATGAATTTAATAGCATTTAAGTCTTAATAAAAAGTCATAAATGGGCATACAAGCGCATTAAAAAACAAAAATATTACCCCCTTAGGCGGGAGCGGGCCTTGTTTAACGTATATTGCTCAACAGTACAAAGTATTTTGCTACTTAGTGTATAATAACATACACACCTAAAACACCCCACCACATTTAACGTAATGGTTTGATGTTTTGCTTTGTTTTTTTTTAAACATAATTTTCCTAATTATGAAGCTTCCTGTATAGATTTGGCTGGGATGCTCTGAGGGTAGGTTGTGCTGGCACCTCGAGCACGTTTGCTGATTACAACCAAATGTAAAACCAACTAAAATTGGGATAACAATGGAGCAGACGGTAGATGCAGATGCCGCATACTCCCCACGACCGTACAGAACTCATGTCATACCGTCCGTCCTGGGACTGACCTTCAGAGTGTGCACCCGACTCGGGTATAACCCCAACTTCCACCCAAAACTTTATTCGTGGTAGCTCCAATGAACAGAGTAACCTGGACAGAAATTACAGAGACATGCATGGTGCTAGCCTGTCTTTCACTCAAGGGCACTTCAGCAGGGCATAAAACCTTGGCCAGCTCCTTACTGAGGAAACAGGGAGAGGCTGGAAAAGGGGGCAGGGGGGGGGGATAACTCAGAGAGGGTAAGACAGACAGAGAGATAAAGAGACAGAGAGGGAGAAAAAAAGAGAGCGTGCTTTCTAATTCAGCCATCTGGCTAGCTTTACTTCATTAGAATATTCTGACTCTCTCTTCTCTCCGTCTCTCTCTCTCTCTGTATGCGTGTGTGTTTACAAATTTGTGAGTGCTCCCCATTCCACAGATGCAGGCAGAGCGGAGAAGAATCCTCATTTATTAACAGCTTAATAGAGCTCCATCTGGGCCAGACCCTATGCCCGTCTTCTATCAGAGAGATTCATCACCGAATCAGAGGAATTAGTCTCCACCCGGCACCTACACGGGCAGAGGTGACCCTGCTGCGCCGCGCATCGCCGCGCCTGCACTCGATTACACTCAGAATAGAGTCATTATTACACTTGAAACTATCCCGACAGTGGGAGATTCGGGACATTTTACTGTCGTTTTGCTATTTTAATGCGTAAACGTGGAAATAAAACAGAATGCTGTGCTTAAACATGACTTCAAACAGAAAGAGTTTACAAGTCCAGTTCTGAAGTTATTAATTGGATGTTCCATCGAATATTTCTTGCTATGGTATAGGACACATGGAATAAAGAATACACGATAAAACAAACACACAACACAGAATTGAGAATAAATTTACTCCTGTAAACATGCCAGCGTATCAAACCATGGCAGAATATAAAATAAATGTAGCCTTGAAGCTAATAATGTTTTTTAATTTACTTTCTAAAGATTGTGGACTGGCGCAACTTCTCA
The DNA here is from genome assembly GCA_016586285.1 of Arothron firmamentum. Taxonomy (NCBI): domain Eukaryota; kingdom Metazoa; phylum Chordata; class Actinopteri; order Tetraodontiformes; family Tetraodontidae; genus Arothron; species Arothron firmamentum. The sequence goes on from BJFM01000056.1 coordinate 27,915, forward strand.
AATATGTCACGAAATCTCTCAATGCCACATGAAAACAACGTGGAAGAGAAATGAATTGAGTTTTACAAAAACGGCAACTATCATCAGTGCTCTTTAGTGCACAGTCTCTTTCTTCTACTTGGAGGCCATCACACCAGCATCCTCTTATTCCTCTTCCTGCGTCCCTCTATTCAGACGAGGCTGAAGTGCAAATTGGACATCTGGTGCTGTGATGTGTGTGACAATGCATCCGCGTGTGCTCACACACACACACACACACACACACACACACACACACACACACACACACACACACCAGCATACTCACGTACACACGCAGGCACCCAAATTCACACACACACTGACAGGGCCCTGCACAAAGTGCAATGCTGTTAGAGTGTAAAGATGCTCTAAAGATGCGGAAAGAGAGGGGGAAAAAAAGCTGCACAGGGGATTTACTTAGCACATTTTTTGAAAAAAAGACATATTTAAATATGTATATGCAAAATAATATAGAAATGATAAAAAAACAGATTGGAACAAACTGGACTGTGAAGCTGGTGTAAAGTGCTGATTCCACAGACCTAAAGCTGAAGCTGCTGGAGGATAAAGCATGCCACCCTATGTGAACTTTAAGAGTGCTCCATTTGCACAATATTGCTATATTTTCGAACGGAGTGGCTGATGAGAAAGGCATCACGAGCCTATACCTTCAAGTGGTCTGGAAACCAAATCATTTCCCTAATGCTGCATCTCAAATTCAATAATGGAAAAGACTTCAGTCTTACACAATTGAAAATATACCAATTTTAGGTGTGCACTGGAGGCATCGACAGAAACGCACCATCCGCTAAACTGTCTACCGTAAAACAACTTTAAATCTGAAAGTGAAACAGGAAGTGTGGGGAACTTAGGCAGGCCTACATTAGAGCAAAGTGCACATCAAATCTTTATTTCGTAACAAGTCAATCCAGTCAATCCTCCAATCCTGTAAGCACACAACAAAACCTCAGTCTTCTATGAACAAACAGACGGAAAGAACCAAATGTTACCGGACGCGAGCTCTCGTACACATACTTGTAGCACGGTGGTCAGTCAGTGCAGGCCGGAGGCTCTGATAAAGGGCGACGGCGGCTGCGTGACAGCCCTCTCCGCACAGAAACCCTTAGCACTCTAACCAGATCTGACAGCATCTCTCGTCCTGCTCAGAAAAAAAAGGGGAGCCCAGACAGGCACACAATGGCACGAATGTGCTGGCTACAGGGGCGACATGTCACTCTGAATGCGCAACAGCGCATACCTGCAGTCGTGTCTATCTGTAATGGAGTGTATTTATCGCAAGTAGTATCATCATAGCAGTGCTTCACCCTCTTTAAAAAATAAATTAAAAAAAAAACTTTATTTGAATACACAAACAACAGATAATATTCCTTATTCAGGTAAAGGTTGTGTTCTTCTAAGGCTGCTAATCCTTACCTACAATGCAAACACAACAGTATTTGTTCCCAATTACACAAGCCCATGAACAGTGATTAACATATTTTCGTTATTTTTTGTTTTCTAAAGAAGGTGCTTCTGTATTTTTTTTTAATCATAGGATGAATAAAATTTGCATACACATCTGATGATTATTTGCTTCCTCCAAGTGTTCGCCACCCCCCCCCCGATGCTGAAGTTCAGCTAGTTTAAATGCCCGTGTGTTCTTCCAGGGCGTTTTCCTTACATGCTACCAAATGTTTGTTTCCACAGCCCTTTTAGATCCTGTGAGATAGTGCCTCAGCAGGAGAGAGAGAAAAGAGCACAAACAGCCTTCACAAAAGGGTGCCTCTCAAAGGAGTTACTGTATACCTGCATTAGAAATCACAAAAACAGCCAGGTAATCCCGCAAACGGCTCCATCACTTCGCTTTGAACATCAAAAGAATGCACAGACAATTAAAAACGACATAGCAGGGGTGCAGAGAAAAGCAGATCACAAAAGAACATTTGTGTCATTAATGCAGCCCGCAGGTGTGAGCACTGCTGGAGGGAATCACAGGTGAACTTTGCACGCGATTGGATCTTTGGAGGAGCAGCTGAATGACCACAGTGTTACTAAAATGCTAAAGTTGTTTTTAATCCTGGTTGTGTGCTGATTCAAGCTAAAATGTATTGTTGTTTTATCTGTGCTGTGGCTGCATAATATGACTTCAAAAACACACATACGCAAACACACTCGTCTTATTTTGTGCAAAACTGACATCCGGCTTAGGTTCTGGATCATAATGAACATTCATGTACACCCCTGCCCCCCCGCTCGGTCCAGTTCAGGCTGCACCTTTTGAATATCTGACTGCTCCTGCATGATAAGTACAACCTCTCGTTCAGTTTCAGAACTCGACTGACAAGATGATTAGAGTTTACAGGTTACAAATCCACAGCGTAGGTACGCCGCTGCAAACGGTGACCTTTGAAAAACCTTGTAAACCTTCCGCTCTGTAAACCAACAGAGGTCTGAAACATGACACACGCTACCGTTAAAGTCGCCTTGTGCCATTTACGGTGTTAAAAAGCAAGTTAGGGTACAACCGTCCAGCTTGTAACTCGATGCTGAAGGCAAAGATTTTCGTCCGAGGGACTAATCGGTTGTGGTGGCGTGTGCAAGTCAACCGACACAGCAGCGTTACTGTCCCAACCATTTCAGCCTTGACGGTATTGTGGGATAAAAGCAACATCTGTTTGCTCTGGACAGAATATCACCAACAGACCCCCAAGAACTACATATATTACCTCTCCAAGAGCCTCATAGCGTTTCTGGTTCCAGCGGTGGAGATCCTCCCTGGCGTTGAAGACAAAGGCCTCTCCAGTTTTCGTGTGTCGGAGGAGACCATCTGTGAAAATAAAAGAAAGAGAATCACATGTGTCTACGATGATGGTTGGTAAATCACCACTGGTGACAGGATGGAAGCAAAACAAGTTCCAGCTTTTTTTATTGCCTGTTTTCTTTGTTTTTTTGTTGTTTTTTTTTCCATCTCTGAAAGGTTTGCATTTTCCTGGGCCTTCTGCAAAATCTGAAGTGTGATCTTCTGCCGATCTTTCCCCCTTCCCTTCCTTGTGTGTCCTAGTGAGAAGTCGCAGTCCTGCACATGACTTACCCGGAGCAAACGGCAGAAAGAGGCGCGTGAAAGGTTTAAGGCCTGTTCACGGCCGAGCACAGAGGCCCTGGGAGCGCACCCGCCATCCACAATGGCTCCTCGTTCTCAGAAGGACGGCTGTCTGATCAGCAGCCAATCATCCTTGGACATGTTCGTGCGCGGCAGAGGGGTCGACCAGGTGTGGTCACAAAGTGTCATTAGCTTCGAGTGCGCGTCAAGTAGAATGCCGCAGACACTGCTCGATAGCCCGCACACACGATAGCAGAAAACAAACACATTTGTACGATGTGTTCGCAATCAGTTTTCATTCAAAGGACAATTCAAGATATCCAGGTTTTATTCGATGTAAAACAGCCATAAGATAGAAATGTTGCACAGAAAGATATTTTTTTAAACAATTACCCTTGTGTGCTTGTGAAATTCCTACATTTACCTTAGCAATGAGCCCATCGATCCTGCAACTGACACCACCGCACAATAAAACTGCAGAGTATAAAATTGAATTTTGACCTTCGCGACTGCTATTTTTTTTTTTTTTTTTTTTTTTTTTTTAAGACTTAACCCGCTGAAAAGTACACATTACAGGACTGAACCCAAACAGCCAGGGGGCTCTCATACTTTCTCAATTATTACAAAGTAAGAAACGCATCCAAGGTATAAATAAAAACCTCAGCGCAAGTTATAAGACTGCACATGCATTCGTTTTTTTTTTTCATCTACTTTTAAATTGCAAACATTTTCTCTACTCTATCAGTTTAATGGATCCCGCGTTTCTAACACACTGGGTATTACAACTTGCTTTCGTGCTAACTTTTTAGACAAACGTGTAATGGTACATCTAGGTTTATCATTGTGCTGCATTAAAAGGCAGATTTATGCCTCAGAGGTAGAGCAGCAGACGACTGAGAAGTTAGGATAAAGCAGTGTGCGGAGAAAGTACCTTGAAGAAAATCAATTATGCATTCATGGAGGGGTGAGGATCTAAATACTACTGCCTAAGAGAAGAAAGAGAGCAGCTATAATGAAATCTTACTGTATGAAAGTGGTGCGTGTGTGCGTGTGTATATGTGTGTGTGTGAGAGAGAGTGATAGAGAGCTGGGAGGGGGGATCAGCTCCGCTGCCTCCCCCAATGCATCCTCTCTCAGAGGAATCCCGTTTTCTCAACTTTTTTCCTCTTTTCTGTCATAATTAGCATTCTGTTCTCAATTTGGCCGCTTAATTAGGTGTACATAACCTTGGATTTCCAGTAATGGAAAACTGGAGGGCTAGCAAGATGAAGCCATCAGCTTCAATGATTAAGATACCTGCAAACTATTGTACACAGCCTCGTCTGTATTCACATCATTACATGGTCAAATTAACATTTTTGTTCCACCCGTCTTCGCCAAAGGTAGCCCGAGCGTAGCTATGGAAATGCCCGCCAGCCAAAGTGACTGTGAAATGCTATCCTTCAAAAACAGGGACGAGTGGAAACTGACAAGACTCACGGCAGGTGTGGGTGGACGGATGGAAAAGCTGCACTTCAGAGGATGTTCGGAGGGTCAGTGGTAGAAATGGAGAGATATGGCAGTCTCTGAACGTGTTCCTTCCTGCATGGGAGGCTGAGCGGGGATGTGTGTGTGTGTGTGTGTGTGTGTGTGTGTGTGTGTGTGTGTGTGTGTGTGTGTGTGTGTGTGTGTGTGTGTGTGTGTGTGTGTGTGTAAAGGGGGGATGAGTGTTGGCACAGCGGTCGGTGGTGGAGAGGCAAGCACTCCGTGTCTCAGATTTTAGGCGCGGTGAGGTTATGCAAATGGTCCGTCAGACTGAGGGCAAGGCTGAGTAGGTTACTGACGGGCCGTAGAGTACACAACATGTCCCCCACTCAGCCGGCTAGACAGCCAGCAGAGACACTGACAGAGAACAGAGGGGTGGGGTGGATGGGTGGGGTGGGGTGGGTGACAGAGAGGGAGGAGATACCAGGGAATACGAAAGTCAACTAGCAGCACCAAAGGCTATCTCAGTTCCACTCAAGTGTAAAGAATTCGAAGCTACTTTTAAAAATATCGTCTGAACGGGCACCACTTGGGTGCCGCTCTGCTTCTGGAGAGTTACATTAGAAGACAGCAGAGCTCAGGATAACCAGATAGTCCTGACATAACCTGGTGGTCAGGGTCAAGGTTTTAGGGTAATTCAGGAGAGGCGACATGAAACAGCTAATAAAAACAGGATAATTTTGAATGTTGGATACGATCCTCCGCCTCTGCTCCATCCAAACACCATCCCCCTCTCTGAGCTCACCATCCTGACCTTTACGAGCAGACGGAGCCCACCTGCCTGGGTTCCAATCTCATCTAATACAGCCCACAAAACTTCTACGATTTATCTGAGTCGTATCTGAACACGCAACAAGAACATCTTTAACCAGCAAGCATGAGCGTTAAAACGGTGGCCACGCCTGTCACTGCAAAACAGGCCCTGCACTCCCCCGCAGGTTGTAACTGTTTCTTTCTTTAGGTTTCCGACACAGAGGAGCTCTTCTATCGAGTGGGTAATTACAGAACCCAGAAAGACACACCTAATGTCGACGGCTCACTAGAACTTTCCCAGGTTTCTAGGACTGCCTTCTTTCACCTCCGTAACATTGCCAAGATCAGGAGCATCCTGTCTCAGCGTGATGCTGGAAAAACTCATCCTTGCCTTTGTTACTTCTAGACTAAATTACTGCAACTCATTACGGTCGGGATGTCCAAATTATTCCATTAATAACCTGCAGCTGATCACCAATGCTGCAGCTAGAGTTCTGACAGGAATCAGCAACAGGATTCATATCTCTCCGGTTTTAGCTTCTCTTCACTGGCTTCCAGTGAAATTCAGAACAGACTTTAAGATTCTCCTACTTACATATAAAGCTCTCAATGGACTATCTCCATCCTACCTGCAGGATCTCATCGTTCTGTATATTCCTAAAAGAAAACTCAGATCACAGAGTGCAGGTTTACTTGTAGTTCCTAGAATTCATAAAAGTATAAAGGGAGGACGAGCCTTTAGCTATCAGGCAGCTTTACTATGGAACCAGTTACCAACCTGGGTCCGAGAGGCCGACACCACGTCTGCCTTTAAGATCAGACTTAAACCTTTTCTGTTGAGTAAAGCCTGCAGTCAGCCTCAAACAAAGTGTGTAGGGCTGATAGATCTAGTTACAGTCAGTTCTCACAGCTCCAGGTAGAACAGGCTCATCAAACTTTTATTCTTCAATCTTTAGCATAGCTATGCTGCTATAAGCCCACACTGCTGGGACACCAACATGATCCACTGAGCAGTTCCCCACCTCCTCAACACCAACCACCATCTCTACTCCCTCATCTCCTCTCCTTCTCACTGGGATTATCAGTGTGTCTAGTCCTCACTGTTTCATGTCTCTCTCTCTCTCTCTCTCTCTCTCTCTCTCTCTCTTTCTCTCTCTCTCTCTCTCTGTCAGTCTGTATCTTTCTGCAGGTCTCCCATCTCCAGACCTTCATGCTGCACGGATCCTTCCCTCATATACAGTATATATTATGGTTGTTATGTTTGTATATTTGTTTCTCTCTCTCTCTCTCTCTCTCTCTCTCTCACACACACACACACACACTCTCTCTCTCTCTCTCTCTCTCTCTCTCTCTCTTTCTCTCTCTCTCTGTCCTGTCTCCCTCTTCTTCTCCTCCTTTACCCAGCCTTCTTTCAGCAATGCTCCTCCTTGTAAGCCTGGTCCGGCTCAAGGTTTCTTCCTGTTAAAAGGGAGTTTTTCCTTGCCAATCTGCTTACCTGGGGGTTCAGGCTCTGGGTTTCTGCCTCTGTATAGCACCTACAGACAATTTTATTATAAAAGGTGCTATATCAATAAAACTGATTTGAATTGAATTGAATCGATCAAGGCGTCCGTAGGCTGTACGAAAGGGGCAAAGGTGTGATTTTTTTCTCTCTGACAGACAATCAGGAGCCGCAATCACCACAGACGTACACGTCCAAAGTTTAAGTCACACAGCTGCTACAGCCAGGAGTTTCCTCCTTCCCAATTTTTTGTGAGTGGGTGTGTTCAGTCACTGTAGGAAAGGGCAAAAGTGTCACCTATTAAACAGAACACATGCGCTGATTTATGCATAATTTAGGCACAAATTATGACTTGATCAGTCGCAGGCTGTGGAATTAATTAGAGGCTTCTCTTTGCTATTAGCATCACAAATCACGACTCCAATTAGTTTCCGGTTCCTCGTATATGGCCCTCGTCAAAACCCCAATTTACGGAAATTCTGCATTATTCAGGTTAAACAGTTTGCAAACAGAGACTCAACAGTGCAACAAGCTTTGAAGAGGTGAGAAGGGGTCAAGGAAGTTAGTCAAGGACGGATGTTATTCTACGATGCAGAAATCATGTCTTTTCAAAGCCACGAAGAACGACAGGCCAGATGTCAATAACCCAAACATCTACAACGCAGTCTGTGCAGGCTCAGGCCAAAATATTCTTATTGCACTTGATTTGTTCGACCCATTCCGCTCACTCACTTAGCCTTTGCTTTCTCAAAGCAAGCGACTCTGTGTCTGTGCTCACCTTCGTTGAAGGCATATTCGAACTCCTCAAGCGTTTTAGGGAATGTAAAAGGAGGTTCATCTTTCTTCATCAGTTCATCCAAGTCTATCCTTGACAGCAAATCTGGAAAGAGAAACACAGATTAGCCAAAACGGAAGATCTGGAAAATTGAATTTGTTTATGTGCATTTCCCTTTAAAATGAACACATGCGTGTGATGAATTGGTTATTAGGTGTGAATATGTGTGTGTGAATGCTTGACTTTTTTTCTCTATGTTGGCCCTGTGATGAGCTGGCGAGAGGCCCCAGGTAGAACCGGAGAAGATGGTCCAGCTGAGAATACTTTCCCCTCTTTGGCGATGTCGTTTACCTTTGAGCGCAGTCGTTTTTTCTCTGTCTTCTTGACCAGACATCTGTGCCATCGTTAGTCACAGCATATATGGAGCCAGCAGAGTGGTGAGAGAGTGTGGACCCTCTCCAGTCACAGAGATGCTTTCTGTTCCATGCAGAGGTTAAACATGAGGGGGGAAAGTTAAGAATTATACATACAATCACTGCAGGAGAGAATGCACACACACATACATACACACACACACACACACACACACACACACACGTATAATGTACTTTAATTTCCATGATTCTCACTGCATTGATGCAACTTTCATGCAGTGCAAATTAACGTGAGTCTGTTTTGTTGTTGTTGTTGTTGTTGTTTGGACCCAACAACAACCCGAAACATGTCGTATTGCTGGATGTCATGTACAGCCCAGCCAGCTTACACCTTACAGAATAAAACGGAGCAGTGAGCATTTACACTGCAATAACACGGTGCATAAACAGCCAAGTGCAGCTATTTGTCCACATTATTGCAGTTAAACATGTAAATGGTCGCGCGGCAGCTGTCGCAGGTATGCCCAAGTTTGCACGCGCGCAACAACTACATTAATTATGCAAACGTTGCAAAGTTTGCCTCGCTTTTAAAACCTCGCTGCAGGCGATACGCAAGTTTCATTTTTACACGATTAAAAGGAGTCGGACTCCTCTGTCAGTGTGCAATATGTGCTGTTAAAAGAACAAGTGCCGAAAAGCGTTTCGTTGCTCAGCATGGTGAGAACAGGCAGGGTGACACCGCGACGTGCTTTTTTATTTGGAAACAACCGCAATAAACACCGTTTTCGGGGCAGGAACGGCTGTTGACATTATCCTATGCATGCTTTTTGGTTAAACTCACGCACCATTTAGGTTAACGACTGTCCGGCAGCTGCTTTCTCCACGAAATTGCTAAAACAGGAAGAAGTCAGAGGCGCCCGAGCATGGAGGAACTGAAGCTTCCGGGTTACCGGGGCAACCGAATGGAAGCGACATTTAAAGAGACAGTAACGCAACAGCAGCTGGCGGTGGGACAGATGCTGGTGTCGGTCCGGTTCTGCTCCTGGATGTCCTTCTCGTCATTTTAACAGCGACGAAAAATGTTTGTATTTCTGCACCACCCTGAATTAAACACGCTCTTATATGACTTTAAGATGTGTAATATGCGCGGTGTTTTACTTTGAAAAACCCATTTAAAGATATTCGAAGTTGAATACATAGCACACTGCGTAGCAATAAATCCAGATGACGATGAAGAAGTCGTTTTTAGTTTTCTCACAATCTTTTTTAAATATTTGATATTGTTATTGAGTAGGATGACAAAAGTAATTATTTCAAGTATATCCCATAACAAATAGGCTACTAATAAGGGTTAAAAAAAATAATAATAAAAAAAAAAACCAAAGACATATTACCTGCATTCTTCAAAAGCTAAATAAGGCAAATTACGGACTGGTTTTAAGGTAAAATCTGTTTGTGTACTACCTACAATTTTCATTTGCTGTTTTAATGTTGAACATTTTTTTCTGTAGAAATGGGAAACAATTATAAAAGTTAATAGAAATATTAAAAACCAGTGGTTTTTTATTTGGTTTTACTTTCCATATTTGTCGATTTATTTGTCTATTTTTCTCCAATCAGTGGAAAAACTCTGTTGTATACTGAAATTACTGTGTTTAGATGTTGATACGAATATCCCTACCAGATATTAAAGGCTTTAAACTAATGACACAGAAGGTTCTTAAATAAGATATTTATGAGCGGTTGGTGTCATATTCAAATCTGTCTCCAGTCAGAAGGATATTGCTTTTTTTTAATCAAGTTTCCACCTCTGACACAGAGACTTGGGTTCTTTTGTCAGGAGAAGCTGTTGCACTGGGAGTGTCAGAAAGTCACTGGGGAAAGTAAAATAGAAAATGAATCAATCATCTGGTTTTACGATTGAGGTTAACTGGTCAGACTTTATTGAAAAACTGCTTCAAGCGTCTGCACACACTCCTACCCCCTTCGAACGTCTTCAGACTTTTAATAAGGAAGTAAGCAAAAAGGACAAAACTGACTAGAGCTGCTGAACTGTCATTCGTACTGACTGGTTTTATCGGTCAGACATAAAAGCAAACTCTCAGGCGTGAACTGTTATCGTTTGAAAGAGGTTCTGGCCATTCTTATCTCACCCTCAGCTGAAACTGGTGAATCTAATAAAAAAGTGTGTTTCAGCTGCGAGAGTTTGCTGTAAGAGATATACTGAGGGTGATCAATTGAAATGGAAATCAGAGGAGTGGAAACACTGTGAGTGTTTATCCTGCATAAATACTGCATGTCCTGATGAGCTCCGGGACAGAATGTGCAGCTTAGGTTTTCTTTTTATTTATTCATTTTTTGACATGAATCATCCTTAGCAATGATTGCTGAGATTCTGCCTGTCAGCTTTCTTGTAACTCAGCCACAGAACAGCAATCTAAACGCTAACCCTGCAGGTACTTGCTGTACGTAGGAGGAGGAGGGAGATCAAAGCTTTTCATTTTAGAGAAAACTGCCAGAAGAGCAGTTGTTGAGACAAGGGTTGTTCTTTAACAACACTAGTTATGTCACATGTAATACATTTACAAAGACTAATGATGCTTTGTTGCCATTTAGCTTTTTTTTTTCTCTCTTTTCTCTCTCTTTCTCCCAGAATCACAGTCTGAGCCTTGTTGCCTTTTATAATCTGAGTGGTTTGCTGATTGCAATCTCGCTATATTTGCATTCTAGCTAAACAGAGAAAGATCTCTTTCTCTTGAATAGACAGCATTTTCCCTCCTCAAATTCTCCTCTCGTTGATGAAAACAGTATTGTTTAAACCTATTGGGTGAACAATAAAAATGACAACAAAGAACATTAGATGTGTGATGTCATCAGAAAGTTAATAAAAACTTCTCAGACGTATATTTGTATTTTTCAAGTGCTCATAAATGCAGACAGGAGACCAATACAGACGTTTTGGAGGAACAAAGTTTGATTTTAATGTTTAATTCTAAAACATTTCATCTCTTAAATAACCAAACATACAGAACAATTGTATTAAAATAAATGTTTTCACAGTTTGCACATAATACTGACTGGCTGATGTTCGAGACTCTTCAGAAAAAGGAGGAACCGCCGACACAAATCTATCTTATTCCTGGCAAATAAATCCAGGCCCGTGCTTTTCCCGCTACCGATTTCCTGGAGATGGGTTCTGAAAGGATGAAATGGGTCTGATGCAGCACATAACAACAGCGGGAATTTGTCAGTGTGCACGTACGTGCGTGCATGTGTGTGTGTGTAGAGAGAGAGAGAGGAACTTTCTCACATCACTCCTTGTGTTCTGCGTCTGCTCTTGCATGTCTTCTTGCTTGTCACAACAGTTATCAAAAAAATCACAGAGGGTTAATCAGATGGTTCTGTGTCTCTCTGAGTCTCGTTTTTCAGCGTCTCATCAGCTTCTGGAGGGTCTTCCTGCATTCCCCGGCTGCTGCCGCTAACAAAACAGGCGTTCTGAAGTTCCTCTACCATGGCTTTCTCTTCATCCTCCAGCTCTGCTCCCTCCTGCATCTCCCACCTGGAACGCACAGAGAGACAGAACATCAGCTGCTGCGACACCAACAGACATTTGTCACTCCAGCTTAAATGAAAACAGGAGAACATCGGACCCTGAGTGCACGTTCTACAGCACACCAAGGAAATTCCTTTATGAAAAAAAATAAATAAAAAAATCTCGCTAGCAACTTTTAGAACAGGATGGAGTAAACTGTGATTGAAAATACACCCTCACACAAACACACGTTGACACTGGAAGGTGAAACTTTCCCTTTTGAGTCCTCGTCTTTCTTCATGTTGTGTGGCTCAGGTTCAGACCAGCTTCTGCCGCCCAGGCGCAGACTTTTGTTATTTATCTATTTCCGCCCGCCCGCGTGATTTAAGGTCCCTTTTAGAGGATAAAGCCTTTGGCTCCCTCTATGTAACCTTCCTCTTCCCGACCCCACGTGCACGGCAGGGTCACGGCGTAATGGCCACGGCTCCATGTATGTTTTGACTCTTCTCTCATTGAAGCGTTTCTTCCGTATCTCTCTCTCCGACACGCACTCCTCGCGGCCGGGAGTGAGGAGTGATATAAAGACATCAAGGGCAGGCGTGTTGTAATTCACCCGGCACTTTAGCTGAATCTCCTGACCAGCGACTGTGGTCAATCAAATCCATATGGAGAGCCCGCTGAAGACTG
>BJFM01000056.1:40211-53832 GCA_016586285.1 Arothron firmamentum
CCCCCCCCCGCATCTCACTTGCGCCAAAAGGAAGAATTATATCAGTCCGACTGCAAATGATTGAATTTTTATTGCAATCTGTGCGCCTCCTTTTATCCTGCCCCTGCCACTCACTGACAGCTCGCTGCATCTTCAAAGGTGGGCGGTAAACGCAGGTATGCTCCGAGTGTGTAATAAGGAAGAATCACACCTATGTGTTTCATGCATATTAACAAGTGTCCATCTAAATGCAGAGCATTGTGATGAAGTTTCTCTCTGTGCCTGCGAGAATCTTCTCTAACACGTCGAGGCGAGCCGCAGTCGCACCTGAACCACACACGACTCTGTTAAGCTCCTCTTGTATCATAATGAACATTTTTAACTTACTGTTTTATAAAGGGCATACCGGACCTACCAGGGGGTTAAAATAAAGACATAATTTTCACAAAACATCATTTGCATAGCACAACATTGTTGCTTTGTTTAGTCTGGTGTTTAAACCGAAATAATTTTAAACGGTAGCTAAAATGACATTTGCTTCATTAAATTTACAGACTTCGGCGAATTAGCAGAAGTCATGACTGCCAGTCAGCTAAACAGTAGAGATATTTCATTTTTCTTCCTTTGTTGGTATTAAAAAGAATCACCAATGTCCACATCAAACCTGATTATTGTCCAATTACATTCCCACGTGTTTACAAGTGTTTGGGATTAGGAAAGACTTAAATTTTGATCTCTAATGCTAAATTCTTGTTATAAAATGACCAGAAAGGGCATGATAGGCCTAGAAACAGGAAACTCTAAAAAGAAAGCAACCCACGATTTCCACAGCGGCTTTAAATCAATCAACCTTGTTTGACCGGAAGGGCCGAGATGGATCGTGGATTTCACTTTTCTTCCTGCAGTGAAGCTGCTGTGTTGCTATGCAACAAACACACCTGTTGCTTTTTTCCCCCCAATCTAAACTACAGGAAGTGTAATTAATGCGAATGCACATATGGCTATTTCGGGGAAATTTGACATCAGTTTATCAAGATGACCAGTTTGGTGGGACCACTTAACATAGCTGAGGCTCCGCTAAGTTGATGTCTCTTTAGCTGAGGACGATAGATCTCGAAACACCAACGCGCACACGCGACGAGAGCGCGAGGGAGAGCGCGGAGCCGGAGGAACGACGGCCAATAAAGAGGAGGGCGAGGGAGGAAGGAAGACAGGAAGGTATGCTAAAGGTTTTTCAATGTTTAATTTTCAAATAGGATTAAGCAGAATGACATTTAGCTGAAGGTTACAGGCTCAGCATTGTCTTAGCTGATATTGATATGCAGGAGGCGCCTTGCTTGTCACCGGGACAAACACCGTTGATGAATGAGGAGCCTTTCCTCAGGAAGGTGTTAAGTGCAAATTTGAAATGAGAGGGGAAGAGAAGGGAAGAAAGAGAGAAACAAAGGAGTACAGGCAGACGCAGATTGAATTACAATGACAGTTGCCGTGGACGTCGTCGTGAGACGGCGCTGCCAAAAGTGTAAGTGGTTCCAGGAAGTGTGGGCTTGCAGATCTGTCCTGATTGGCTGATCTCGTGATGAAAATGAGCCGGAAAATGCGCGAGGCCCTTCGCCGCGTGGATCTAATTTCAACGCCTGAACATCAAGACCGCCTCTCAGAAATGCATAAGTGCGTCGCAGTTGACGGCAACTTCGCTGTATCCTCATTTTGGCAACTTTTCCCCCAGAATTTACATCTTAATAGGGAAAGCCTTACCCTTTAATTCTTATGGGCTGTGCTCATTTCTCATGCATTAACGCTCAGCTGCTGACTGCGCTCTTCCTCTGAATATAGAACAGGACACACATATTAAGACCGGTATATTTACAGGATTGATGCTACGGGAGATTGTGTGTGTGTGTGTGTGTGTGTGTGTGGGGGGGGGGTGTTTGGGGGGGGGGGTGGCAGAAAAGCAGGCAACAGTGTCCTGATCATGAAGACTACGCAGCGACCGGCAGCAAAAGAGAAGGAACGCCGCAACGAGCGCGCTCCAAGGGTCGGGGGGAGGCGGCGGCCAGCGGTTTTGCTCCGCAGCTGTCACCGGGGCTGAGTGGTTTCTCTCACCGAGTCGGGTGTTTGCGCCCTGCCTGTTCTGCCACCGGGACGGCTGTTTGTTTAAAAGGCTCGCCTGTCAAACAGAGAGCGCCACCGGCGGCCAGACGCTCGGCTAAGTGACTCTGACAGCGGCCCTAATCAGAGGCTTCACGCGTTGCCGCGGGGCCCGGAGGATCCATCATAGCCCAAGCCTAAATATTTAAAGTGCTAAACTTTCCAAAGGTCAGGCCTTTCCGTGCATGCCAGGGCGACATGTGTCAGAGCAGGAGGAGGAGAGGCGCTGGACGAGGGACAGCAATGGAGAGAGAGAGAGAGAGAGAGAGAGGATGGTTCATCCATGGATTTTACAATTCTCACTCACACCAGTTTTTTTGTTGTTTTTGTTTGTTTTTTTTTAAAGGTTAGTGTAATAAGGTGGAGAGGAAATAAAATCATAACGACACTCGCCAAAGAATGAAAGCAGAGTTTGGTGTTTACGGCTCCCGCTCTCTCATTTCGCAGGCTGTACATTATGTTTTGTGTATTTCCAGAGACAGAAATAGAATAAAACAAGTGGACGAGAGGCTGACATCATTTCTGAGGGTAGTTTACGACCTGAAGTCAGACACGTCACTTGTTCAATAGGCAATGTCAAAAAAAAAAAAAAAAAAGAAATATCTCTGGATTTCAGGTTTGATCTACAGTGCTCTTCACCAAATGAGACAAGAAAAACAGACAACAGCTTTCAAAAAAAATGCAATGGCCGTAAAGAGGTTATAAGTTGGGGGTGGACATTGTGTGTTGGAATCATTTTGGGGGACCAACGAGTAGAACACGGGACTGGGTGGGAGGGCGGAGGTCATCCCTTAGTCCCAATTTCCATTGAGAAGCAAACATCCAATTCAATTTAGATTTGTGCCTGTGCTAGGCCATGAGCCGGAGGCAGATTGTAACTGACAGCCATTGGACAGCCGGCTGGATTTGAATATTGACGAGACAGAGACTTGACAGAGGGGATTATGTTCTACCTTCTGACTCGCTAGCTGCTACACTGATCCATTCTATTGTCAGATCAAGTCAGTGTCAGGTTTACAGTATGTCCGCGCGGTGCGGCGATGCCACTCCGCATTAGGCCCCACCTGAAATTCATCTCAATCCAAACTGATGGCCATTCAAAAGCTACACGAAACACGCCCTATCAACAGGGGGGAAAAAAGAAAAAAAAATGCAATATTAAAGTAAATCTAATTCAAAGTGACCTCTGACCTGTACTCGTGCTAGTATGCAAGCATTGTACGTACATGGGGAATGTCGTTTGTACTGTTGATTAAAAAATAAAACTCATTCACAAACACCTTCGCTGTCCCTCGTGCCGCTTTTCAGATGACCCGGAATGTCCGAACAAAGCTCCCCTCCTCACGTTTAAGCACCCCGGTCAAACCCCGCGGACTCACAACCGTCTCCCGCTCAGAGCCCATCCTCATCGTCCCGTCTGCGGGGCCGTGGAGAGAGCACGAATCACAGACCCTCTGATCAAAGGGCCACACACAGCTCTGGGAAGGCCCTTTGAAAGGACATCCGCAGTTACACAAGATGACACGCTCGTACGTGCTTTGGCACGGACGTTCACACGCACACACGCACACACCCTCAAAGCTTCAAAAGCATTACGGTTTACTCAGATACACCACACACACACACACACACACACACACACACACACACATTGATGCACGTTAAAACACACTCGCTAATGCTATCCAAAGACAGACGGCCAGACAGACAGAACTTCAGCTACTGTAATATTGTGTCCATTGAGATCCTGCCTACGATCCTCACAACCCTGTCTCGTCTCACTTGAAAGCACTAAAAGCGTCATCACCAAAATGAAGGATGTTTTTCTTTTTTTTTCAAAGTGATGGTGCAATACCAAACTTTGTTTGTACCTTACATTAGGAAGGACGGACATCATCTCTGGACCACAGTTCTGCTTTATTACTGACTGTCCACACGTATCGAATGTCTCTGTCTCTGGTAACATAGACATCACCCTCAGATGTTTTCTTAGAACACACATAGCTCCTCATCTCGTTTACCTTCACAGAAGGAATATTTAAGTCACAGAATTTTTCGAGACTAATGCAGCTTACCCTTTTTTCTTTTAAATTAATTAAAGGAATGAGCTTCGGTATAAAATAGTAATTAGCCAGCTTGTGAGGAGCTTTAGACACCGGGGCATTCACCGCTGTTGTTCAGTTTTCTATGCTGTGCTAAGCTAATCTAATTAGCAGCTGGTTTTTGTGATCATATAGAACTGAAAACCCCCATTAGGTCTGCAGGAGGAATGTTTCCCTGCGCCTCCTTCAATGTGTGTGTGTGTCCATGTCATGAATCTATTTCTGAAGATACATGTTTTGCTATTTGGAATAATAAGATGAAGCGTTTGCGCCGCGCGACAACATATTCCAAATCCCTCCGCATGACTGTAGCTCCTCACCGTTCTCTCCAGTCATCCAGGGGAAAGTTTGTGCAAATTTGCAGTGGCTTAATTACTGAATAATTTAGACCATGCTCCAAATTAATGTAGACATTTCCATATTAATGTGTTTGCCCACCGATTCCACATTTATTTGTACTGTAGACAGGAGGATAGCAATTACCAGAGCATATCATAGCAGTTGTGCCGGTATTTCAGACATCATTAGGCTTCTTGTCCACCACAGTGTGACTGTGGGCGCTTGTATATTGGACACAGTCGGGTACAATCTTTAAAACAACCTCATTGTGCTTTTGTGGGTAAGATCTCTTGAATCTTGCCCTGGGGGGAAGAAAAAAAAAAAAAAAAAAGCAGAGTCAGAAGACGTCTTGTTTGCGTTTGACATGGTGAGGTCCAATTTAAAAACCCATGCTGCTCATGCATGTTATTGCATGAAAATATCAACAAAACATCTGTCGGACTTCTCCTGGTCAGCGCGGTGCGGGGCCAACTCTCCGCATTGATGCTGATGGGGAGGCTGACGGCGCTCTGTGTTTCTTATCTCTCCTCACCACCCTCTTCCTCCCCTCCCCCACCCTTATTCACCTCTTCCTTCCTCTGTCCCAGCATCCCGACTGACTCCGTTAGCTCGGCTAAGCAGGCTGGCAGCTTTCACTGAAACAGCACCCAAGAGAAGGCCGGGACGTGGAAGAACGCGACGGCGTGCACATGCTAATCTGTGCCTGCGCGACTCTGGCTGACATAAATCCTCGCAGCGTTGCCCTTTTGTAAAAGAATCCAACTACTTTGGGACCTTTCAACCCCCGCCCTATTGCGCATGATGTGTATCTCTTTGTCACAGCACACAGTGACACTCTTTCAACTTTTTCTTTTCCTCTCTCCCATCTGCTCAAAACATGCATTTATAACTCAGATAAATCTTACTGGATGAAAGAAAATGCAAATCAAACGCTGTAAATAAACTAGGGAAAACGAAAAAAAGAAGAGGAAAGTATGTTGAGTCCACCATCTTCCTCTTGTAGGTGAACAAAAAAACCTGCCCACTTCTCAACACCTTGAATGCAGGTGCAGAACCAGAATTTCAATAAAACTTCTCAAGGAAAACCTCCTCTTCTAATTATTAGGTATATCATATATGCGATTTCTGACTCGTGAACACCTGAGTATTACCCATCCGGTAAAGTTTATTGCCTGCTCTCTCTATCCCATCTCCATCCATCACCAGATGCAGGAGGGAGAAGGCTACAGTCTTTGTGGTTAATTCCATTTGTCACATCATTCTCTAGTGACCAAGGGGAACGCCTCTTCTTGTCTGAGATCCAACAGCTGATGCGATCCCTTTTTGCTATAAACTGGCCTTGGTTTGGAGCTTTACGAAACTCGGTTAGCGGTTATGAAGAAGACGGAGCTGGTTTAATCTCCACTGGTGTGTAAAGTTTCCCCAGAGCAACACTTGTCGTGACACTTGTTAGCCTTTGTCTGGAAATCACTGGCATTTTCAAATCACCTGTTCAAGTTCCTCCGCCAAGACAGCATCCACGAGTCCTCCCCCCCACCACCTCCCCCCTTCATTAAAACCCACCGAAGTGAGCCGTCTTTAAAGATTGCCGGCAAATGCGTACACCGTCAGCCCTGAATTAATGAACAAAGATGAGTCGGATAAACAGTCAGCAGCTTCAGACGCCCCACTAAGAACAAAACTTCACTCGTGCTATCTCCCCGCTGAACAGCACACACCCACCGCACCGCTAGCAGGAAAAAAAAATAAAAAAGACTATTACTTATTTAGGACGATTGTCGTTTGTGCATACATAAACTGTGGAATCTGCTAAGGAGCACGGAGGGGTTGCGAAAGCGCGACTTCTGCTCTGACAAAGGACCTCGCTCTCAGGCGCTGATCGGGTGAAACTTCTATTCAAACAAAGCCATCTTTCACTTCCAGGGCCGCTATGAATAAATTCCATATTTCAACATATTACACGTTGTGTCTTCGCTGGTGAAGCTGCAAGTGCCATTCCTTTTTGTCTGAGAGATGGCGTTAAATTACAAGGCGTGTTGGAAGAGTAATAAACCTGGGCCAGACCCACACAACAACTGGAAGTGTAATAAAAAAAATGTGCAGCATCAATGAGTCGACAATATAGACAAGAGCAATCTACAGCCCCAGCAGATCAGATATCACTTTTTACCCGGCTCAAGAGTGTCAGCGTTATATTAAATGTTGAAAATCCATTGTCATTAAAGCCTTTAAAACCAAGGCCAAAGGTCCTGTAAAATTTTCCAGCGTTACTTCACAAAGGTCTTCAGCATCACTTCGGAGGTTACTGACAATCAAAGTGTTTACTTGTTTGGGCAGGAGCGCCTGCTGTGAAATCAATCCAAATTCTAATGTTCAAGTTCCACGTGTAATGACATGATTAGCACTGAGCTCACGCAGTTTTTCCCAAACCTGCTGATCTTACCTGTGTGTGTGTGTGTGTGTGTGTGTGTGTGTGTGTGTGTGTGTGTGTGTGTGTGTGTGTGTGTGTGCGCCTGTGGATGCATGTGCATATGCGAGCTGTATCAGATCAAGGCCCTGTTCTCTCGCCATTTCAAACAGTTCATTTTGGACCATGCTAATGGCAGTTGGAGGGAGTTAAGAAGATAAATAAAACCTTGCTGTCACCTCATTTAAAAATCAAATGCCACTTAATTATAGCTGTATGTGTTTTCAAACACTTTGCATAATTTATTGTTCTGCGCCATCCTAATCTCCCGATCATTATCGTTCCTGCTCTATTTTACTCCCTCCGTCCTAATAATAACATTATTATGCTGTCTCTCTCCGCTTTTCTTGCTCTTTCTTGCTGCCAGCAGCAGTGTGTAAGAGATAAGGAAGGCGATGAAAAGCCGTTTTCAAGTTGTGCCTCACCTTGTGGGGATTTGTTGGTGTAAAGGTCTATTGTCAAGTCGAGAGAGCATGCACACACTGGTGCTACACACACCCACTCTGGCTAGTCCTAAAGATGTAAACTCACATTTTGACAGTGTAAAATCTGCATTTGTGAACTGCTCACTGTAATATGACAAAATGATGGTTGAAAAGGTTTGCGCCTGACGCCAAGGCCTCACCTGCACGGTTGCTGCACGAGTCTGGACTTTGTTGCACTAATATGCCCAAAGGTATTAAATATGAGCGCTGGCTGAGTTCTGTTTAGTGCCTGTTCACCATGAAAACCTGAATAAAAACAAAACGCAATAATCAAAGCCATTCACATTCCACAGTATCTTTCTTCAGCCGCCTTGGTCAAAGAAATGACTTTTCTTAAAGTGGATGAAGGATAGTTCGGTGATGGATCCACAAATGTGACCGTCCGAAACACTTGGGTCAATGAGCCCCACTCATCTTGAAGTTAAACCAGATTGCGCTTGCATACGCAACCAGGCCATTTTGAGACATCTGCGTTCCAGGAGCCGCGGAGGTGTCGCTAGAACTTGGTAATGGATGGATGGAGCATGCAGTTGTGCATCCTCTCAATTGGCCCTCCATCCTGGGCCGGTCGATGGCGTGGACAGTCTGGGCTTAGCGCATCACATAGATCCCACAGCTGGACAGCGCGGCAGACAGCTACGAGTCAATAAGGCGCCGCTGCTTTTGAATATTCACCCCAGTGTTCCTGACGCGTAATTATTCCTTCACGGGAGGAAGAACTTGGATCCTTCATGCAAATTGCGTAAAGCGGAGGCAGATCAGATGTGCATGCGCACGTGTGCGTTGTGGTGGTGACGCTATTGGCTGTAGGTGAAAGCTCGGGGTTCATTGAGTTACTTAACAGCTGGGTCACACACATGAACACAATCAATGTCAGCTAAGTCAATCTTGGTTCCCAACAAAAGATTCACCGCAAATAAACTAATACTGTGTAAAATAAACTTCTGACGGACACCGCGCTATATAATTACTCCAAAGCAGATTGCCTCGCCTCGGAAAACCATCAATCATATACAGTACAGCCTTTCCAAACGTATTCCCTTTAGAGAAACATAAAGATATTGCTATCGAGCTTTTGAAATGTCAGGGCAATGGAAACCTGGGCAATGTGCAATTACATAATGATTATTGCAAAACTTTCTCCCCCTCACTCAGTGTGGCTGTAATATGCACTGGATGGCCATGGGGGGTTCATTAGTGAGAACAGGCTGCTGTTGAAAAGCTCTAGTTTCACCTCTGATCCCAGCTAATGTGATTTGGACCTGAGATTGGTAGTGCAGAGATTAGATGCTAGCACACCTCAGGGTGGGAACGAGAGAAGGAGACATACATCAATGTTGTTTGCTTTCAAACTCAAATGTCTTCTCACCTCTAATTTGCTCTGAAGCATCTGCAACAAACAGTGTCTAGAAAGCATTTGTAGTCTAATTTATTTTGCGGCCAACTGCTGGGGCTGAGCGGGCGTCCGCTGATATCTGCTCCGTTCCGTTCTGGAGAGTGTGATTCGGGCTTTCATAACAAACCATTTGGGTTGCTTTGCGTGCGACGAGAGATCTGATGACCAGCTACAAGTGACAGCTGTGTTAGCGTGCTCCGCTCATTACCTCATGACTTACCCGCATGGCCCACGGTGCCCGTCGCAATGTCAGGCTACTCCTTCTCTCATTTCCTTTTCATTAAGCCTGTTCTCTCTCTGTCACTACTTAGCCTCATGCTTAAGGCCCTTCCACCTCTGTGTATATACTTCTTTTGCCCCCTTCACTCCTCCATTATGTCTCTACCTCTTTCCTAGCCCTCATTCCACTCTCTCTCCCCCCTCATTAGGTCATAGTTGTGGTGATTTGTCAGCGCGGCTGTGTTGATTAATAGGCTGACGGAGCCCCTATATTTGGTGGCTGTCAGCGGGGCTCCGCAGTGCCAGGGCCGCCCCGTTGAGCTCCCCCACCACCCAGGTGGCCCTATTTGGGCTAAATGAGCTGTGAAGGGTCTCAGCCATGCCCGCCTGCCCCACACTAAGACGCTCCCTGCAAACACACACACACACACACACACACACACACACACACACACACACACACACACACACACACACACACACACACACACACATACACACACATGCAAGTGCAGACACAAAAAAAGGCAAAAACTCATGCGGGCATACACACACACACACACACACACACACACACACACACACACACACACACACACACACATATTAGATGCAGACACACACACACATGCAAGCATGCTCACGTCCTCGGCACCCAGGCTCTGACTGCCGTGCACTCCTGCGTTCCCACATGATTTGTCACACTCCATCAATAGACAATAAGTTACTGCCACTCTAGCCTGTCAATGGGCCCCGTCATGAGCGGACCCTTCATGGTGTCTGCTCGCCCTGGGGGTGGAGGAAGGGGAAGGGTGGGACAGGAGGGGAAAGAAGTGGCGAAGAGGGAAAAACATTGAAAAGTGTGTGAGGGAAGGAAATTTTGCACAGAAAAGAAGGATGTGTGTGATATTAGACAAATTGCTTTCTGCACCCACATCCCGGTGGAGGGCTTACAGAGTCGGTCCTAATGCACTGGGAGGGTAGCCGGGTTCAAGAAAATTGGAGTCTGAACGTGTGCGTACGTACGTGCGCGCGTAAAGCAGTGCGGTTCAGCTCCTCCGAGCCAATTGCCTGGCCTTGGTGTTAGTGAAAGGTTTCGTGCATGGACACATGCGAATGCGAGCGTCCCTCTTTGCAAGATTATGTTTGTTCCTCTTGAACTAGAAGGGGGAGACCTTGGCGGATGAAATCATCCTGCCACACTCGCGGGCACGTGCACATGCACTTCCAGGAGCACGCGTGCCTCCTCCGTGATTCAATCTGGTGATGGGTATTGGAGTGGTAACTGGGATCTGTGAAGGTCACCAAAGTGAGAAAGGGTAGCATCCACCACCCCAGGCTATACGGCCAGCGCGCCGTCCACTCCTCCACGCCATTGCTGCGGGGCCGGCTTGCTCTCATTATCAACTTACTTCATCAAATACACTTCATTATCAGCCCGTCCTCGACGCACAGATGGGATGAACCCTCGAGCAAACGACAGGGTAAAGTGAGTCCTTTTAAAAGCTATCCGGCGAGCAGGTCGTAACACGCCGCCGCTGTTGCTTTATCTGATTTACGCTTGGCTGGACATCTGCAGGAAGAAAAAGTGGTATGCTTCTTCAGAAAATACAGTTTAATCTCACCAGTGGTGGTGCGTTATAATTAAACGTGAGGCAATCACAGTCATTATGAAGTCGTTATTTCCGAGACCGTTGAACATATGAAAGGCGGATGGATACACCGGCTGAATAGACAGCTGTTACTGAAGATGTAAGTAACAGACAGGCCCTCTCACGCTGGCAATATGGACGAGCGTGAAATTAATACTCAACGTATAGTAATTACAATGACAATGAGCTTTGTTTGACGTGTCAAAGTATCAATCTAACACTTGCCAGGCAGCTTTCATATCATAGCTAATAGGCAGTTGGCGGGCCTGGCCGTTGCCAGCCACCCAACTCAACTATTCATAAGCGGAGCCCTCGTCATTGTGCTCTGCCGTTGACGTAACAGGGATACGCACATCGGCTACATGTGCCTCCATGCAAATGAGCGCATTAGAGCGGACCTCAGAGAGCAGAGCGTGGCCAATAAATCCAGTTGGGGTGAGAAATGTAGCCTTTACCATGCATGTCCAACCCATCTATTTAACCTAATTACACACACCATACCAGGTAATAAAAGTCTGCCAGCCATCAATTCCGACACCTCATCCAGGACAAGGGAGGGGATGTCTATTAGGATCTATAAATCATCAGGATAGTTATCATCTCCGCTAGGATAGTGTGCAAAGAGGTGTCTCGTTGGGCGACTGCCACTTCCTGCTCAACGCTGAAAGAAAAGAATCGAGTGCGCCTCCCAAACGCTCACACGACTTTGATTCTTTTGTTTCTCTGTCCTTTTCCATCTATATCGGCTTCTACTGCTTTGGGAAGCGATCAAACCCGGATGTGTCAAGCAGATCACTTCTGGATGCGGGAGGCCGCACAGACTGAGACGAATCCTGCACGCCCTGATTGGCCCTCATCCGAAGCTGAAAAGGTTAAAACAACAAATAGCTGATTCCCAGAGCAGTAATGCACATTTTGGCCGACTGTGTTTCCTTTTCGTTTTTTTTTTTTTTTTTGTTGTTGTTGCTGCGCAGGTGTTTCGTACCGCATTGCTGACGGGCCCGTCAGTCAGGGCTGAGGCCGGGCAGAACCTGACTGCTGGTACTTTTACTTTCTAAAGTCACGCCTTGCCGCTGGTGAAAGAAAACAGCCATGAGAGGCTGAATGGCCATAGACAGCATTTTAACCACAGGTGGGAAGAGATAAATTGGTATGCTTCCAGCTGTTTCACTTGGACTCTCTGCTTTTGTGTAGACACCTGAGTAACCCCCACCACTCTCCCCCCCCCCACACCCCACAAACCTTCCACTGGCGGGTGTGGATCCGTGAAGGGGAAATGAGGTGGGAGGTGAAGGTGAAGAAAGCAGAAAGAGAAGGGTGATGGACAAACAGCGATGAGGTGCTGATTTCTTTTGTGGCTGCTCTTCCAGGCCCATCCAGAGCGACCATTTTGACTTGTTCTGTGACTGGTGAGTGGAAGGTGGACCAACGTTCTTCCCTGTTTCGGGGGTCCATATTTGTAGTGCGCCAAGACTGTTTGGGCCATCAAGCCAGTGAAACTCTTTCAGATTCTAAGGAAATGGGCACTCTTTCACCATTTAGATTCTCAGAAAATGAATGTCAAAATTATTCACTTATATGACAAACAGTTTATATTTACATATATTTCATGATGAGGTATACACACAATTGGGTGCGTACAAGAAGCTCTTTCAGAGCTTTCATCATTTTGATGGCATTTCACCCACCCAGTCAGCAATTTCCAGCTCATGAAAGAAAAAAAAAAAAAAAAGGAGGTAAAAGGATCATCACACCTGGATTTCCACTCAAAGATGTCATCCATGGAATTCAGCAGAAAAGCTAATCCATCAAACTCCGTTAAGAGTGTGGGTGTGTGTATTATCTATTAAAAAGGATTACTCCATTACCAAAACACACTCGGGTCTGAAAAGCCAGCTTAAACTGTACGGTTTGGTAAATTGATTTATGACTGACTTATCTCAACCTAAGCGCGAGACGCTGTTGCTTTTTGAATAAGCGCAGGATTTTTGTCAGATGCAACACCTCTCCCTCGGAGCTAGGAGTCAGAACACGCGCCTGCTTGGCCCCCGTCGCTGTAATACACACACCAAATTGCTGGGACTAATAACAGAGTTTGACAGAAGGTTGTCACGCCGCACTTTGACAAAAAGCAAATCTTGAACACAAACTGCACACAATAGCGCTGTAACAGGAATACACACACAACCATGCTATAGTCAAATGACAGGTTTGCTGGTTTATGGAGATTATGCTCCTTTTTTTTTTTCCTGCGCTCTCACGTGTCGTGTTGTGCACTTCGCCCGCGCCGCAGCACCTCCGGCTTCAAAGATTCACCCGGTGTAATTGTTGCCTCGGTCACCCATTACAAACAACATTTTTGGAGGAAAAAGCCGTGATTGTGCAAAGTGTGGCACAAATGGCTTTTGCAACACTGTACGCCTTTCTTCAGTACAACCCCATAAACAGGACCCTAAAAGCTCCCGCCAATTGAAGTTCTGCTTTCATCCAGCATAAAAGCGATGTTTGCAATTGAGCTTTGGCGCTATACCTTTCTTCGCCTTTCCCCCCCTATCCCTCCACCTTGTTTCATATGAGTGCACAACCACAATGGCTTGAGTAATGGGTCCAAAATGCCTTTATTTCTTTCCCCCTCTGAACAAAATCACTGTGTGGGTCATAAAAAAAAAAAAAGGCAACTTTCGGACCCGAACAACTTTAACCAGACTACGGCTATTACTAATTCTTTTCTCCCCTCTCGCTCTTTTCTCTAATCGTGAAAGCATTCCCCAGAATCTTTTATTTAGCTGGGCTCAGTGTAAAATAATCACCAGGGAGGGGGGGGGGGGGGG
>BJFM01000057.1:3875-19457 GCA_016586285.1 Arothron firmamentum
GAGAGAGAGAGAGAGAGAGAGAGAGAGAGAGAGAGAGAGCGAAACGGCGAGGAGTTATTAATGTCACTGCGGTGCATACGTTTCACTTAGCTGAGGCTAACGCAGCAATTACTGCAGCCAGGCAGCTCGTCTGGCCCAGGTAGGAATTAGACTCACATTACCGGGAAACGGGAGGACGCGGGTGGCTCAGAGCAATGACACGGGAGAGACCCGGGAGGGCAGGAGAGAACCGGCCGCATCACTATTCAAACAGGGAGAAAAGCTAAGGGAAAAGGTCAGCTTTGATCACAGGCTGATATCCTGGATGTCGCGTGAGTTTGCAGTGACCTTTGACTCCGAGATCCGGTCAGCTCACCCGTCCAGCGTGACCAAAATGAAATAAAAGGTTCTACGACAGGTGTCGGCAGATTCACAGCCGAGCAAGCGGTGGGGAAAATCACAACGCTGGCTCGCTCCCAGGCGCACGTAGCTCAGGATCCACACCTGCAGCACAAAAACCGCAGGGATTAAGGCCTTAATGAGGCCACCTTTGACCCGGCCCACGCGAGAGCTCAGCCTGTGCATATTTCATAGAAATGGCTTTATAATGCAGCAGATCAGAGATTTATTACATGGAGTTTAAATACTGCAACATTTCCAAGGGTACGCGTGCTGTTGGATTCACACATTTGTCTCACTTTAACCTGCACAGGCGTGGATCCGCCGCTTTAGACGGCAGCTGCTCAGATTTAACAAAAGAAGCAACAAAAACTGGGAACTGAAGTAAACAAAGCGCAGGCTTAATGAGGTCTGAGCTACGACTGGAGCACAATAAAGGAATGAAAAAGAACGCTGAAATAAATGAAAGCTCCAGATCATCACATTTGCTTGGAATCTTGTTTATTTTGGCATTTCCCCCCCCTCCTCTCGATTGCGCAGTTGTTTGTCCATTTCGCGAATGGCTCGAGGGCGCCTATAAACACTGTGAAAGGGAAATTCGCTGTGAAGGCATTGACTGATGCAAGCACTTCTGAAGTGTTCTTCCCATTCCAGGGTGCAAATGTGGAACACGATTTCCATTTTCAAACGATAGCACCCTCCATGGAGAGTTTTAGGAGGAAAAAGAGGAGCGAGAAGGCAGAAATTAATGCAGGAAGTGACGCAGGGCTGTGAGATGAACCAGACCAGTGTGTGAGACGTCCCGGAATGGTTTGAAAACCAGTAAGTCTCAGACAATCAGGCCTTTGAAAAGAAAAAAACGCTTATTGATTAACTGGCCTTTTTTTTTGAGTCCGATGGAGGGGAACAACGGGAAGCTGCTCTGATTGCAAGAACAAGCCCTCCAGTCAGTGTTCTATCTGGGCAAAGTGTAGGATTTTCTACTATCATGTGAGGAGCTTTTCAATCTGAGGAAATATCGATAGATTTGGACAGATCCCCAAATCCAGAAGCTTCTTTGCTGCTCACAACCAACAGGTGAGCAGCGGGAAGGACCGAGGCAGGCACGAGACGGCAAGAGAGTCGTCTGTATGGAAGGAAGACCGTGTGTTTCCCCCAAGAGGCGACGGCTGACAAACTGCTTCCCACGCGCACAAACTGTTCTGACCCGAACAGAAGAACCTCTGCAGGGAGAAGCGAATACGTGCGAGCAGACGCCACAAGACGCCAAAAGAGATCCTTCTGGGGAGGATAACTATAATTACTGTCGCTTTACAAGCTCTAAAGAGTGTGTAAAAATAAAAATCACAGCAGCAAAGTGCAAACATTCAGGCGTAGCGGTGCAGTTTACTGAGCTGAAAGATTAGCGACCCTCCTGCAAAAGCAGCAAAGAATCTGGAGATTGTTCACTCACGCTACAGCTGAAAGCTCCCCCTGATGATTAAGAAACGCAATAAACCTCTAAGTCAGCACCCAAAAACACATTTAAATTCACTCACAAACAAGCAAAATAAAACAACAACAACAACAACAACAACAACAACAAAAACTATCAGGAAGAAAAAAAAGTTGGTACAGATTCATATTATTATAACACAATGTAACATTAATTCATCTGATTTGGTTGAAAGCAGGAGAATAAGGGATTTAAATGTGAAAGACAACAGATTGTGAATGACTGAGTTTGTTTGTGCAAGATTCCAAACTAAAGCAGTTATCAGATCCTTCATATTCAGTTGGTATTAAATAACATAGAGGATGGCCTTGGATGGAACTCCAAAGAAAGGCAGAGGAAGGGGGAGAGGGAGAGAGAGAGAGAGAGAGAGAGAGAGAGAGAGAGAGAGATGGAGAGAGGGAGAGAGAGGGAGATAGAGCGAAAGATGGAGAGAGAGGGGGGGAGGGAGGGAGAGGGAGGGAGACGGAGAGAGAAAAAAAGAGAGGGAGAGGCAGCGAGAGAGAGAGAAAGAGAGAGGGAGTGCTCTCAGACGGTGAACAGCGCATTTACGACTTGGAGGAAGATGGTGAGGACGCGCTGGAACTTTCTTCTGCTCTCTGGCCGTCTTTGATCGCTTCTTAGCTGCGTGTTTTACTTTAGCGGCCAGGAAGTTTCCTGCTGCTGATTTATCAGCAGGTGGCGATGACCTGAAGCGCCCCTCCAGCACCCTCCGTGCGTGCTGAACCCGGACAGGGTGGCCTCTCCCCACAACCACCATCTTTGCATCCGCGGAGGAGCAAACTTGTTTTCCCTCGACCTGCGTCCTCGCTGACCCCAGAAAACCTCGGCCGGACCATCCTTCCCGCTCCCCCCTCCTCCTCCTCTCCTCCTCCTCCTCCTCCTCCTCCTCGGGCACATCTTCCATCCTTCTCTCCCTCCAGCCGCCGAGGAGCCGCCGCTGGAAGCTGCCCTGGCTGCCAGCAGACCGGTGGAAGCCAAATAACAATTTAGCTCAAAACAGGACAGAACTGGACCCCCGCAAGGATGCTAGAGCACTAAACGGTCCAAACAGCCGCTGCCAAGATGTTCCGGAGAGGTAAGAGAAAATGAAGACTTGTGTTGGCTGCTGTTGTCGTGGCTGTGCTGTCTGCGTTCGTCTCAACGCGCTTAGAAACAAATATTCGGGAGTTTTTGTTCTTTTTCTGTAAATTAGGTCTCCAGCGTGGCCCCGTTCGTGCTGCGCTGGAGCAACTTAACATGCGGCTCTTTATCCGCGCTGACAGCTGGAATGGAAAAGCAATTAAATATTCATCCATATCCACTTCTCAAAATTCCCCCTAAAATAGCGGATCAGTGCCGCACTGCAGTTTGTGCGGTTTACCCGCACGGGAACGGCTGGTGCGCGTGTCTGTGCGGGGTGTGGGGGCTGCATCGGATGATGCGTTTGTTGGCGGAAAAGTTGCGCCCGTTTATGGGTTGTTGCGTGCGCACGCGTCCGCAGCACGAGTGCGCGGGTTTGATGTTGCGTGAGAGGCTGCCTGGAAGACCGCGGGATTGCTTTATTTTGGCCGGAGAGGAGGAGAGGGTGGCTCCCCGGTGCACGCCCAGCACCCGGCTGTGCACGCCCAGCACCCGGCTGTTTATCCTCGTTGCTAATGTTGAGCAAATGTCCAAAGTTTCACTACACCAAATGTATGTGTGTGCGCGTGTGTGCGCGCGCGCGCGTTTGCGCGTGCGTGCGCTGTCAACGCGCGCGCGCGCGTTGACATCTCTATCTCATCTCTACCTCATGTCTATACTGTGCACAAATGCTCGTTGAAATCAGGGAACGAACAGCTCAAAAACATAATCCTCTCTTCTTCTTCTTCTTCTTTTTTTTTTTTTTTTTAAATTAAGGCTAAATCAATCCATAAACACAGACCCTTCATCTCACTTTTGTTGGGCAGCTGCATTTACAACTGTAGACAAGTTGACAGACAACCCAATGGGACCAGAGTTGCTCAACACATTGGCTCATGGTGGTTTCCCAAGCAACCATCACACTGAGCTGACCAGTAAGGCTCTACTCAACTCCAGTTTGGTACAATCAAGCCTGCCTTGTGTTTACTTGTTTAATAAAATTAATTAAAGCCTTATGTTTATGCTAAACACCAGACTGTAGGTGGCACTCCTGCCCCTGCTGGAGTAGAGTTAATTAGCTGTTAATTAGTCACTCTGTACCACCACCAACAGGGTGAAACATCCTGACTGAAGACTAAACTCCATGACTAATGTCTGGGTGTATGGGTGGGACCTCCACTTCCACTTCCACACTTTAGCTGCAGAGAACAGCACAAATATCCTGCTGTTCACTACACCAAGTGTGTGTGTGTGTGTGTGTGTGTGAGTGTTTTTTTTATTTTAGGTATAGTCACACCATCACCAGCTTGATTTTCTCTCGGTGTGTGTGTTGACTGCTGATCCTCCAGCATCCCCACTGTGCACAGAGGAGCTCAAAGCACCTTCCTGTGTGAAACAGGCTGCAAAAAACACGGAGAAAGTAAACAAATACGAAAGAGAAAATGCACATTTTAAAAAGCTGCCCATTCCTGGCTGCCCTCCTCTCCAACAAAACACAGTGTGATGCAGCTGAAAATCAGATTGTCAGGGTGCTACACTGTAATGAGCGGAGCTCATGGATGAATAAGCTCTGTGAACATGATGGAAATCATTCCTTGATAGAGACGCTGGAAGCCTGTTGTTTGTCATCGCGATGCAGACGGCTGCTGAGGACTGGAACAAGCCTCCTACACCAGTGCACATCATCATGCATTAGCTCACACGGTGGACCCGTGTCAAAACGCAAGCTGGACCATGTTCTCGTTAAAGGTGGGACCTAAATGGGCTTGACAAGAGGCTGATTATTGCTGTCAGCGTTGGCGTGCGTGCCCGTGCGTGCGTGTGTGTGTGTGTGTGTGTGTGTGTGTGTGTGTGTGTGTCTGTCACATGTTTTCAAGTGTTTCCATCACTGAGGATGGATGGCACTCTTCACCCCCTCCACACGTACGTGAGGCTGACGTCTGGCCCCTTGCTCTGCACCCCCACCCCCACCCCCACCCCACACGTTGCCGCCTGCAGCAGCAACAAAAATCCAAAGGTGCTCAGGCGGCTTGAGATAAAGTTATCAATGTCTGTCACCTTTAGCCACCGTATCTCTGGAATGAGACAGCGGGGAGGACGAGGGGGGAGTTGATAAGTGTTTTTCTGTGAAATGAAAACTCCTTTTCTCTTTGTGTCTCTTTGGTTTTCTTCATCGCTGCCGGGCCTGTCTCTGCCTGCCAGCCTCAGCCTAAAAGCACAGCGGCCTGGCAGGCCGCTTGGCTCCCGGCTCGCCGGTTTGGGCAGCTGCCGAAGCTTTGTTTCCCGGTGCGCTTGAAGCCGGATTCGTTTCCCTTCCTTGACTTTGCCTCCGTCTCCTGCTCTTCAGCCATCTCCTGTGTTATCTGTGCTTCTTCAGTCGCACGTGGGCCGCTGAGAGAACAAAAACTCACATGCCAAATCCGGAAAATTCATCATGAAAAGCTCTTTTATTACGAACGCCACAAAAGAAAAGGCTTAATTATGCTGTGTCGCAGTGTGTAAGGGCACACTGCGCCACAGTGGCATATGGTTCCTTTTGTCACCAGCAAGAGCTGCAACTAATAATTGATTAATGAAATGCCAATATCATTTCCCACAGCTGAACTCTCCAAGTAGCTGTTTTTATTCCAATACCAAACATCCTGTCTTTATAATATGGAAATAATTGAATACATTTGTTAATATTTCCTCACCATACATAACATTGCATGTGCACATCCACAATGCACAACGGTGCCCCCTTCTGACTGCCAGGGTAATTACACCTTTGACATATTTCGAACTGCTGTTACGTGTCAAATTCTAAATCCGTTGTTATGTTCGTCTGTCCTTTTCTGGACATTCAATCTTTGCTCGCAACCGTTAAAGAGAGATTTATCTGATCCGCTTAATCACGAGTTTGCTCGAGTTAAATTCAGCCGAGTTTCGAGTAAGCCGCACGACTGATTGCGCTGCACAGTTCAACTTTTTTTGAGGAATAGTATCGTAAAAAATGCTACAACACTTTATGATAAGTAGAACCCGACTCCCCCCCTCCCCCCCGCTGAAATGTGAATTCCTAAAGGCACCGGGCTTTTTCATCTTCTGTCCTTATCGTCGCTTCTTAATTTGATTTCATCCTCTCGCCCTCTTTCTCAGTCCTGCCACAGAATGGAGTGTAATCCATAAAAATGTGCAGCATGTGAAGTAGTGGAAGGTTCTGATGTTCTATTGAGCCCTGAAGAAACTCGAGCTGGTTTCAGAGACCTCACTGATCGATATCAATGGACGTTGTCAAGAGTCGCCGAGTCTTAATCTCAGTAAAGGCCAATCATTTCTCTCAGTCTGTCTTAATTATCAAACCTTCAAACTCTATTGTGGAGTTTCTTTTGGAGAATTTGTTAGATATATTTTTCTTGCAGTCATGCGTCTTCGATTGCCTCGGCGGATAATCACAGCGTATGGGATTAGCAACAAAATGTTTATTTGGGTTGTGAATCACCAAATTCTGAGAAACCGGCGTGCAGAGATCGATCCAAATTTCCCTCCATCCTGCAGCGGCGGACAGATTATACAGATTAGGCAGGGACGCACAATAGCGAGGGTTCTGTGGATATATTCAACAATTAAATCCACTTAGAATTTGATGACAGAAATGGATTTTGCGTGATGCCGACTCCCGTTTTCACCTCGGGTCACAGCCGTGGAGCTCATCTGCGGCTTTATGGGCGCACACACGGGGACGGCGCGATGGCCGTGCATACCAACAGCCTTTGCAGCCGCTCCTCACCCACAGAGACCTCCTTTCTTCCGTTGCATCAAGAGCTCAGTGTGGTCTGCTCACGCTGCAGTTCCACAGAACGCCACGGTTATGCTAGCACATCTGTTCTCTTGACCTGCCCGAACCTTCGTGCGACAGATGTTTTGACAACGGCGAAATCAGAGGACATGTTTCCACCGCGGTGCCAGTTATCGCTTTGAAATAAGAACCAAAGCAGCGCAGACCGTGAAGCCAGTCTGTTGCTGATGCAGCGGAGCAGGTGTGTGTGTGTGTGTGTGTGTGTGTGTGGGTACAGCGTTGGGTCTAAGCGGACGGGTATCTGAAGGTCTCCTGACTGGACCTGTACTGGGCAGCAGCTGCAGCCAGTGCCCCAAACATTACATTCACGTGCACGCCAGCCTGTGTGCGAAGCTTAGAGAAACCTCGTAGAACAAGAGCTTATCGTGAAAAGGACATTAATCATTCCTGCTCACAGCGCTGGATTCCAAACGCAGACATGGGACTTGCATTTGGGGGAGAAGTGGAAGGCTCCTTGATGTAAATCATTAATCTTGAGGCTGAAGCACTGACGTGAAAAGTTTTCGGTTGTGGCGGCGTGTTTGCATGCAGCTTTCGCGTCTCATTAGTGTAAATGTCAGCTGGAAGCCTACGATGGGTTCAGAGCTACATGCTGATGCAGACGCATGAGAGGAATGTGAGACGGGTACAGAGCCATGGACACCGGAGGAACCTGAGCGACTATCTGAAACAGACTTCACCTTGAGGATAAGAGAATGCAGAGAGAGGGAGAGGGAGGTAGTGGAGAGCGAAAACTCAGCTGACAGTGGCTGATTGTGTGTGTGTGTGTGTGTGAGGACAGATTTACCGTTTCTCGCTCTCTTACGCAGAAAACTTTGCTATTTTCTTGCCTCCCGAGCGAGACGGACAGAGACCGAGGGACAAAACCACCACACTAAAGTGAGGCTCGGCGAGGGGCATTTAAGGCACGCGTGTGTTTCATTTAAACACAGCTTTAGGTGATCTCGCCATCAATCCGAGGTGGTTCGTGTTCAAACTGCACTGTCATCAAACATGCTCCACATGCACACCTTTGCATGCAAGATGCATCTCCCCCTCCCATGCCTTCTCCTCTGTAGCTGGTTCACTCTGTACCTGTTGAATAATTGATGGCTGTTTTGGTTTTTTGATGAGGCGTTTGTGGTCCTGGACTCGCAGCAGTACAGCTGCTTGTTGCTTTTCCACACAAAACCCGGCCCGTGCACCCACCTCGCGCGTCCTTGCACATGGTTACCGTGAAGCTTTTTCCAGGTTTTTAGTCTTGTCAACCTTGAAAATACAAGTACTTGTGAATATTACCATGGAAACAGGCCTTGTGCTGCTCATGCACAGAGGTTTCTATCCTCACCCCAATAAACTGGCTCATTCTGCTGCGTTCTTGGCATCACATGTAGGTCAGCGTGTGACCTTCAGTTGGTTTTTAAAGCTTACTAAACCAAAGTGCTGAGGACTTTCAAGCGTTCAGGAAGGTGAGCTTTCAGGCTACAGCCAGAGGCACTGACATCTGTATGTGTACCTCCGTTACGCTCATAGTTAACTTCTCTGTTCATTCACAGCTGCATCTATTGGAGAGTGAGGATGCCGGAGATGAAACGGTTTTAGAATCTTGGATTTAAATGGCTCCACTGGAAATTCCTTCCAACTAATCACAACCGTGAAGCAGCCTTGATTTCCAGTGTAGCCTTCTGTGCGCCGCCGTTCAGACAGACAGGAGTGGCTGCAGTAGCAGGTCTTACATAACTCCATCACTGCGTTAACAAGCCCATCTGCCTGACTGGTGCTTACACTGGGACTTCCAGCTCTTTGCTTTACAACTCACCAGCTCCTGAGCTGTCCTGCAGACTGAACCACACACACACCAGTGAGATCTGACAGAAAATTCAGCTTTCAGGAGTCACCTTGACTGATTTAGACAATAAATCGATTACGCTCCCATGACGGCCAACAGTAAAGTTGAACAGCCTAGTCAGACAACAACTGCTGAAGCCGCGACTAAAGGAAGAACTCGCTGATAACAACACGCGTGCTTTTCTGAAAATTTTAACCACTTTCTGACACAGCAAAGTCAAGTACAACGACGAGGTAAGACACACAGGCGGGCGAGCGAGCGAGTGAGCGCGCACAGAAGAATTGAATAGATCCCATCAGGGGGTGTAATAAAGTTCACCCTGCTCCATTTTTAAATCGGTTAAATCCGAGTTCCAAAATTAGCCCTAAACCGAGCAGGGACAAAGATGACTTCACATCC
Source organism: Arothron firmamentum (assembly GCA_016586285.1). Classification (NCBI taxonomy): domain Eukaryota; kingdom Metazoa; phylum Chordata; class Actinopteri; order Tetraodontiformes; family Tetraodontidae; genus Arothron; species Arothron firmamentum. The sequence goes on from BJFM01000057.1 coordinate 12,912, forward strand.
CAAAATAAGCCCACACATGGGTGCTCCAGCTCACCGCGTCAGAATAAGACTGTCGCTTGAAATGGTTGAAAGGGGGAGAGGCGCCTATTCTGTGGGAGTCTGTGTTTGATGTGTGACGACCGGAGCTGAAGATGGAGCGATGAGGGACGGGCTGCACGTCTGCTGCCACAGCTTGTTTCTATCCTGAGTCTCATTAGTTTTCAACTCTACCATACTGCTGTGTGTGTGTGTGTGTGTGTGTGTGTGTGTGTGTGTGAGTGCGCGTCACACAATCCGGTTTGGGGACTCTGCAGATGAATCCGAGGATGACCTTTGGTCCTGGTGTGGAGCCAGACAATAAAAGTTAAACAAACTAAGCTGGAGTGGTCAGAACCGCACTTAATCGGTGTCATAATTAACACGCACAAACCTGCAGTCATTATTATGGTTCTTGGAGCAGCAGGGAGAGAGAGAGAGAGGGGGGGGGGGGAGAGAGAGAGAGAGAGAGAGAGAGCAGAGAGCAGGGGTTCAGCCATCCCTGACACCATTATTCCATGTCCAGTAATTCAGAAGTTCAAGGTTGTAACTGTAATAATCCAGACTGAGTTTTCCATCATCTGGGAATAAACCTCATTTATGTCACACACACACACACACACACACACACACACACACACAAGTCAAAGGCAGCGGTGGTGCACAACTGAGAGGCTGTGGGTCGATGTAACGCTCCGTGTGTGCTGGGAGTTGGTGCAGCCGTCACTGGTGGGGCTGGTTTATGGGTGTGCTGCTGCTGCTCATGTAAGCGGTGTTTACTGGAGACCCTTCCCTGCAGCATCTGGATGGGAGGGCGAGGGCCTGCTAAAGGACAGTAAGTACTACTCGGAGATCGATGTTTGCTCGTCTCACAGCGAGTAGGAGGAAAGGGTGAAGATGTCACCCACCGAACTCTGGATCCTCTCTAACCGGTGCTGCATTAATCCTCTTAAGCTGCCAGCATGGCCTAAAACTGATGCACGAGTAAACAGGGCAGAGAGCAGAAAAAGCTCCTGCCAAGTCAGTCACTAATAGTCATATTAGCAGAGTTCATGAAGCTCAGCACAGAGCTGTAGCACAGCGTCGTCACCTCGGTGCAACTCCTTAGAGAAACCTGCTTACCTCAGCTGTTCTTCTGACTCGTGCCTCGAAGCAACACCCCACCTGGTTAGTCAGTGTTTGTGTCTCGGTGCCCTGCGAACCGGGATGTGTCCATCGGGACCTTTTATTCCCAGCAGATGTGCAGTTTTCGCAGATGCTACCACAACAGACCACAGCCACGTGGCTAATGTGGGCGTGGGTTAAGGAAGGGCGTGCACGCAGAGGAGGTGCGAAGGGGCAAGAATGCGCCTGAGATTCAGGGGGATGGAACTCCTTCTACCTGATAGTGATGTGGTTTCGGAGATAATCGCATCAGGTGCGTGGCTAGCACGTCCTGAGAGCTGGTAGGACGGGTGTTTTTGTGAGAGCGATGGCCCTGCCCCAGCCGGGCTCTGGCTGCACCGCAGCACAGCTGTCACCAAGATGGGCTGCCTGCCCGACTGGCACCAGCTGTGCCTGCCCAACCATCACTTCATCACCGCGGGGGGGGGTTAGGGCCACAGAAGACGTGCCAAGGTTAAAAAAAAAAGAAAGCGGGGGTGAAAAAGTTAGGCAGGAATTAAAAACCTGGAAAAAACCCAGTCAGAGCTGTCCCCGTAGCAGGTTTTCCATTTTCTCTGGAATATCGACAACCCAGCACACACGCATGGAGCGGACTGTGGAAGCAAAATGGGACAAATTTGAGACGGAAAGGGACACAGAGGAGCAGAAGAGTGGAAGAATGGAGGTGAAGAGAGGTGTCGATTACTGGCCGGGTGGATAAAAGTGACGGCATGAAGGAAGGGTGGAACATTTTTTTAAATGGAGCCAAAAAAAAGAGCCCGTGTGCGGGGGTATAATGAACAGGACGGAGGGCAGAGGGCGACAGAGACACATAAAGATGGAGGGAAGGATGGGTTGATTGTCTACAGACAGATCGATACCGTCGCAGTCTCATAAGAGCAGCGTACAACCTGCATTAATCAGACAGCAACCTCTGAATGGCTGGTAGCAGCCAGCACATGCACAGGGCCTTCAGGTCTGCAGTTAACACCTCCTAATTGACTGGATAAAATGTCAGAGTCAACATTAAACTCAGGATGAGTTAGCTGACCTTTTTAATAAAACAAACACTGCTGCTGTGCACATCTGCGTTGCTCCCTCTGCGCTACAGCCTGAGCTGAATATCGAGCAGCCGTGCTCTTCTAAGGCCTCCATTTCTGCATACCTGCGATGAACTTGAGAGATGGATTTCATCAAAAAAACATAAAAGGCCATTTTGTTTGCATCACACAGGCTGATGGTGTGATTGTGCTCACGCAGCAGCCCCTGGACGGCCCGGCGGGCCATCACAGGGAGCCAGCACCATTCACTCACCGCCAAAATGGAACTCCACTTTTTTCCCTGTTCAAATTTAAAACGCACTCAGCTCGTGTGAAATCCCAAAAGCTTTACATTCGTGTTGAGCAGAATGGCCGCCACACTTTCGCTGACGCAGAACTTAACTCGGAACTTGCAAAAACTAATTTCTCAGGACAAGCCCCCGCAGCTGCTGGAATCTCCCTCATATACATGGAAATTTTCCCTGCGTGTGTGCAGCCTCCGAGAAAACAACATTGATTGTGACACCCCCGTGACTAACACAAAACAGAAGTCCAAGCTGTTTTTATTCACCAAAGCGGTGCTGCAAACAACACATTTCAAACCATAGTTTTTGCTCCCTCATAAAGGCTAAAAAGTGCCATAAATGTGATATTTATGCAGAACGTCAGGCTTCTGGCTCCCCTCGCCGGGTCCGTTTTACTCCACATCTTCCTCTGCCTCCTCAAACCTGCCCTGTTTTCCACCCATCTGTCTCCTCTGATTGTCTCTGGGACCTTACACGCTCTGTTCACCCAAAATCAAGACAGATACGTCCGCCGCAAACACCATTTAACATGCATGAAAAGTCCCGAAGTCCTGAAATCAGCCAGATCATTAATCAATTAAAGCCCCCATGTATGAAATTAGTTTGTAGAAGTGATGTGTTACTGCACGTCTCCATGGTGATTCGGACAGCAACAATTTGCTATATTGCAATTGTCCTCAACGGTCCTCCAAACCAGTCTGACGCTTTAATATCTACGAAACATTGAACAGAAAGGTCATATAAATTGGATTAAACATGTGGCAAAGATGCTAACAGCCCTCACAGTTGGACTCCAGCAGCATTTAAAGTCCTCCGTCCTGCCAGCCTTCCTCTATGTTGGCCCACAAGCCCCCGCAGTCCCGGGGCGAGGGCAGCCCAGAATCACCTTAAAGAGTTAACATGGTAATACCTTCTGCAATCGGAGTCAGTCAGCCAGGCTGGAGCGGAGTTAAGCCCCCGCTCTGCTCACATCAAAGCGGACGGTCCACCATCCACTGTAATCTCCCAGAAAGAGCGGGAGAGAGGGTGGGCGGGGGGGGGGGGGGGGGGGGGGGGGGGGGGGGGGGGGGGGGGGGGGGGGGGGGGGGGGGCGTCGGTCGCAGGAGAGGTGGCGGGTTGTCATATATTCCCTTTATCACAGGGAATTTTATGGTTCAGACTTGTGATTCTGAGGGGAATTTTATGGCCTGGCCAAAGATGGACAGCTCCAATTCAAAACCGGAGCTGTCTCATCACTTCCTCGGGTGTGTGTGTGTGTGTGCGTGTGTGTGTACCTGGGAGTATTTTTGGCCCATTCGTGACAACTTTTTGTTTCCCCTGACAGGCATATTTCATCACCCTGACAGCTTATTGTTTATCCATTCCACTTTGTTCAGGCTGATTCATACTCAGCTTTCTCCACTCACACTTGAGTGTTTTTTTTTAATTGAATGCTTCTCCATGGGGGGGTGGGGGGGGGGGAGTCAAACCATTTTGGTAGACGCTGCTCTGCAGGCCCTCTTTCCTTGGATATGCGGCACAGTTTACTTCAGGTTGCAGGTTTGAGATCTTTCATGGCTGGATTATCAGATTATGATTGTTTTTACAGCCTGAAAGTGATATCTGAGGATGACAAAGGGAGGGTTATTTATATATGTAAAAGAGTAAAAGCATCAGTGAGATTGCAGTAATACTATTTGCTTTCTAGGGATTATTCATATTCACTTTAATTATGGGATGGTTTGACTCGTCACTAAGCTTCTTATCTGACAGTGAGCATCAGTTTATTCCTAAATGAGTCGTTATTTGTTAATCGTACGTACACAGACAGGATGTGCTCATTCCTCTTCAGAACTTGTGCTAATACTCTCTGCTTTATGGTATAAATGAGTTTTGTGGAGCAGCGTTTTCTGCTTATCACATTTGTTTTTCTCACTGCTGCCGTGTGTTTTCCGTGCGCCGTTTTGATGGGGGCCGTGCAGACCCGGCGTGTTACCGTCACGCTGGGTCTGCAGCTTTGATCCTTGCTTGTTTAGCTGCAGTTGCTTCCTGTTAATTTAGGTGACTAATTAAAGGACTTTGGTTGATTATGAGAAAAACAATGTTTATAACCAATTAATAGGGACTGCTTGATGTTCCAGAAGCACACGGCTGGACGCAGCAGATTACTGCAACACAGTCAAACTTTAGCCTGAACGGATGAAGGTTTATCCTGTATGATCCAGATTCCACATTCAAGTGTTCCAGGGCCACGAAGCCACACTTGGCTTTAGATTGAAGGAATCATTGTCGTTCATGATAGCTCAAAACAGAATTAGGTGTCTTTTAAACTCTTGACACTCATGTAAAAGCGTTGGCTCGAAGCGCTTAAAGTCACACTGACGCACCCACGAGCACACTGTTGGCTGTTGCTGTGGCCTGTGACGTTGGTCCACCAGGAATGAGCCACTACGAGCAGAAAGAGCAAAGTGCCACCTATTGCTTTTAATCGACATTGTTTCAACAGTAAATCAATTACACTGTGCACGTCTATATACTGGGACAAAGACCATAGTCCAATTAAGCGGCTTATGCTGTGCATGTATGTGTCCTTATACCTCAGTAGCACTTCTGTTCGTACAGCTGTAGAACTATTAATCTGTTGTGACATAAAAGCACGTTTTGTACCTAGTTACAGACCATCTCATCAGAATATCCGAGTGCACCTTAAAGTCCGACGCTGGAGCTGGAGGTCAGTGGAGCCGTGCTGTGGTTTGATGGAGCAGCAAAGGTCCCATCATTGATCTGCTTCAGACAGTCTGTTATCCAGGAGCTGCGTCCGCATTCACGCTAAAAACACCCAAACTCTTTTATCCTGTTTGCTGCAGCTGCTGGTGCATAAACAGATGCTCAGTCAAGCACAGAGCTAATTGCTAAGTACTTGGTGTAACAGCGCCATCATAATAAATACTAAATGACGTGAAACATTCTCGGAAGAAAAGAAAAAAAAAATCACTGCGTCTCTTTTTTGTCATAGAATAGGAGGCGGCCCCAAAAAAGCACTCATGTATTTTTAGTCTTTTTAACTTCACTGCAGATTTATTCTCTTTATGGTGCAACAACCCAGTATTCTGCCATATTAAATGAACCTCCTGCGACTGTGTTCTTTGACCTTGTCACCATGGTGTCTGTGGAAAGAAAGAAAGAAACCCAAAACAATCAATTCTTCTTCATCTAAGCGGAAGCTTGAGAAGCTTCCAGAGCGACATTATGCATTATGGACAAACCAATTAAGCACAGAGACAGACGCTGTGGCTAAAGACCAAAATGTGGAAAGACGCCTCCTCGGAGAGGCTGAGAGTAAAGTAAGATTGATGGTGTCAAACAAAGAAAAGAGGGAAAATGGAATGATCTGAATAGATGAAAAAGGATGTGAGCCGTCATAGCGGCTGACAGTGATGGATGCAAATGAGCAGTGAGGAAAGTTTGGGAGTGTTTTTGCAGGAACGGAGGCCGAGCCCCCAAACTCCCCCCGCGTGGACGCTGGAATAGGCTGGGCTGATTGAGAGCACAGAAGCACAGCTGTTGCCTGAAGCTTAAGCAGAATGATTACAGCTTAACTCCCGAACATCTGCTGCTCCCAGGCCAGGTAGGGCAGGCCGCTGGAACACGCTCCGATTAAAAACACCGGCACGCTCCGGGCGTGGAACCGTTTACTTTCCGGCAAATGCCTCCTCTGTGTCACCCGTTACTGTGGTGATCCGTGTCAGCGTCCCCACTTTTCAGACTGAAAAAAAGGGGAGATGGAGACGGGGGATCCAGGATCCGCCGTCATGAGAGCGGCTGGGATGTGAATGAGCATGCGGGAGCACGTCTTGAAAATGGAGGCTTGGCCTCATTAGCGCTTGTTCGGGCAGGCCAGGGCAGCGCCATCGTGAGAAGGAGGATCAAGAGGGAGCAGAAAAAGGAGGCTTGAAGTGTAGCAGGGATTGAGGGATAGCCTGCAAAGATGGCGAGAGGGAAGGACATCAAAGAAATGCAAGACTACAAAGTTAATGGGCTCTCTCTCTCTCTCTCTCGGGGGG
>BJFM01000057.1:19480-39480 GCA_016586285.1 Arothron firmamentum
GACCTTGAAAAAAAAAAACCATGAAACAAAAGGGAGTTTCACGGAAAACGCTAGAACAATTTGTTATTACACTTACTGTTTGCTGACAGCTGAGTCTGGCCTGACATCAGTCTTTTCAGACTAAATGTATCAGAATCCAAAAGGCAATAGCAGATCTACTGCTAACAGTTACGAAAAACACACACAAAGCCCACCAGCTGCATTCTTTGGCAATAGATGTTGAACATGTTGAACTTAAATTCTTGGGTCAGTTTTTTCTTCAGCACAGTCACGAATCCGACATTACGCAACAATGAAGCTCTGCTTTAATATAAAACATACGAAAAACAAAGCTGAAACTTTAATCTCTGCTAAGCTTTCCAAGAAATATGCTTCACGTACCTACACGTGCGCACGTACAGACGCGCTCCTCTCATCCTACGATGCGCCACTGACGTGCCCATCAGCAAGGGCAAAGAGCTTCCACAAGAGTTCACAGCACCGTGTGTTCATAATCCTGCACTATTGATTCCATGTAGTCACACACGCCGAGGGGTTATCCTCAACACGGGAGGAGGACCAGTCACCAGCAGGTCGAGGAAAAAAACCAAAACAAACTGTTTTCAATCATATTTCCAGCCCACGTGTAAATAATTAAATAGCATTTAAGGCAAACCATGCAATTGGAGGATGTTAATTAAATCACTTGAACATGTGACCAGTTATTTGCAGGTGTTTGCTTTAATCTTGTCTCATCTTAAATACACCAACGTCGCACACATCTGAGTGTGTGTGTATGTGTGTGTGTGTGTGTGTGTGCGTGCGCGCGTGTGTGTGCGCGCGCGCATCTCACAGAAAGACCAAACTCAATTCATCTTTGTTACTGAGGCTAAGTAGACGCTGAATTTAAAAACCACAGCAAGGGAAGCAGTGGGGGATTTGAAGCAGAATTGATGAGGTGTAAAAAGAAAATGGGGCCGCAGTAGCTTTGATGTTTCCACACATCATCCCTGACAGCTACACTTCAGTAGGAGCAGGACAAATTTCCCATTATTTAAGCCAAGGATGTGAGGAGTCCGCCTGGCTAACGCAGGGGAAAAGCTAAAATAAGGGCCTGGATGGTGAACTCAAATCCGGGGGCTCATGTTCAAATGCTGAGTGTGAGCAGCTGCTTACACACGTTACACACTTCCTCCATTTGAACGTATCCGAGGAGCCTTAATATTTGTTTATATCACTTTAACAGGCTCCCAGCATCTTAAGTAGCTAAGAAACAGCACCGCTTTCCCCTCTGGATTTTACGCTGTTAACATTTTATCTCCTCTGCCTCCACATTGCATTTACCCTTCACTCCAATTTTGTTTTTTCTTTACCGAATCTTTGCTCATGTGCGGCGTGCCGTGAAAAATAAACTGCACAAAAAGTATCGAGAGTACAGTAGAATATTATGCAACTACTCACAGGAAAGAAGAGACAAAGAAGAGTTGATGGATTCACACAGTCGTGAGGGTTTGATCTTTGGATCCAGGGGGCAGCGGTCCGGCTAGGGAACACATACACACACACACACACACACACACACACACACACACACACACGCACACACACACAGAACATAATTACCATCCCAATTCTAGCCTCGCTCTGCGTGTTTACTGTGTGCTCACAGGATGATACAAGAATGTGTTTTTGGAACGCTCGTCAGCAAAATAATAGACAGAACTAGCAGGAAGTCTGTCGAGCCTGTGTTGTGAGGCCTGAGGAGCAGGATAAAGAGAAAGATTAGCTACAGTCTGTCTCAGTGGCTCCCTTGTTGATATCCTTAAATGCTTTAAATGTGCCTCCTTCGTTTTTCCGGCGTTCTCGAACATAAAATAGAAATGGGGAAAAAAAACGTCCTGAAGTAAAAAGCATTCAACAGGTTTGCGACAAGCCTGGTTTTCGTGAGGACCGTCTCCGTGAGAGCGCTTCCCTGTAGCTTTCTGCAGCCGGCTAGATCCGTCGTATGCGATTCCATTTCATATTTCATCCTAATTTGTGTCAAGATCTCTGCACGACGTCACAGAGAACAGATGAAGACGTGTCTGACCTGTGGCGGACATGTCAGGCGAGAAGAGCGGAGCTTTTGCTGGCCACACTGGTCCGTGTCAGCGTGACGTCCTGATTGGACCTCCACCACTGAAGGACCCACGCGTCTGGTGAGGTCAAACCCGATGCTGATGTTTACACGAGAGAGGGATTCAAATCGGTTCTGATGGAGGTTTCAGTAAGAGGGTTGTCTACTGCGGTGTGACTACATGCCAGCAATCCCGTAAAGACAAAAGCAGGACGAGGAGCAACATGGAAACACCAGTGATTATTCTTCTGGTGTCATATTTAACAGAGTCTGATCCCTTTTCTGAGGATTAACACCCCGGAAGCGCAGTAATCTTCCAATAACCCCCTTTCTCCATGTTTTCTCCATGTTTATTTCAAGCAAGTGTCCCTCTGTTGGAATAACACCCTTTAATCAGCAGGCAACCAGATCTTCTTCCCTCATGTCTGGGAAGATCAACCAGGCCAGTACACTCGTTCGACAAGCACTGCCACACGTTTACTCGCGTCCACACACACACACACGCACACACGCACAAGCGTTGTAGCCCAGATGGAAGCGTGACAATTACAGCAACGCAAGCGGAGACGTCGCCGCTGTCAGCCCGCGCCTGAGTCCGACGTGAATTTCCTCATCCCAGTGTGATGAACCTTTTTTTTTAAAACTAATTCTTGTCACATACGTGCACGCGGCCGCCGTCAGACACGTTCCAGTGCGGCGGGACGTCGTCGCTGACAAATTATAAGAGGCAGCGGTAATAAATAATCCGTGGCAACTGGAAGCAGCAGCAGCTGCGGCGAATCCCAGCACCTCAGCACGCTGGTGTGAGTGCATGGGCACGGGCACGTGCGCACATGGAACAACTCCCCCCACTTCTTCTGAGCCCATGTGTGTGTATGTGTGTGTGTGTGTGTGTGTGTGTGTGTGTGTGTGTGTGTTCTTTTTAACTTTGTGACTGAGATTTAATGAGGAACTCCATGAGAGATAATGGCTTTCCTTGGTTTCACCTCATCAGTCTGTTTGATGAAAGAAGCTACTGTCACCAGCGTCTTACACATATGGCGACACACTCGTGTGACTTGACAAATATACCAGGCGGCCATCATCGGCGGCAGCTCTGTCCATTTCTACACATCACTGGATACGCCAAAAAAAAAAAAGAGAAAATCGAATGCAGCACAGCCAGCGCCCGTCTCTTCCATCCTCTCTGCCTCTGCCGGTTTTCTCGGTGCTATCGGCGAGATCTCAGCCGGTGACCACCCCAGACGGATGCAGTGGATGTGAGAGGACGCCAACTCGAGCGGTAAGCTCGGCCGTTTGAGTTGAAAGCCTCCATTTCCCCCCAGATCTGCTCAGAAAAGGACAATTTAGCTGGGATGTGAGCGCTGGAATTGCTCCGTGCTGAGGTTCGGCAGTCACGCACAGCAAGGAGCAGCTCCTCATTTTTGAAACATTTACTTCCCTGACACGTTAGGCTTCTGAACTGCGTTTGTCTGCCGGCCTTTTTGGAAGGCAGCACAAATATTTGGCAATTAAAAGCAGAGAACGTTTTGTTTCTAACGAGCCTCTTAAGCTGCGAGGCCTGTCGCGGTCGGGGCTTCATTTGGAAATGGAAGCGTCACACAAAGGGAGGCAGCTGTGTTTCGCTGCGGCTGAAATATGCGAGGTTGCACCAGTCGTGCTGTAAAACAAGCATTTCCAGCCCACAAATATGTTAAATCTCAGCACTGCTGCTTTGAAGCTTATATTTCCATTCCAGATCCCCCACTGGATGATGATGAATGCTCCTCTAGTAGTAATAAAATGTGCCCCGTATCAAGACAAAGCTGATCAGCAGAACAGAAACACTGGAAATAACAACAGGCAGCCTGATTGTATAAATAACACACCACCACCACCACTGTGGAGACAATTCCTTGCTGCTGATATTGATGTTTCAGCACCGAAATGCTGTTGCACGAGGCCAAACCTGTCTGACACAGTTTTTAAAAAAAAGACCTTTGAGGCGAATGAAATTAGCAACACAAAAGAGGCATGAAGGCAGAGGAAGGAGGCAGCTGGACGACGGAGACGCTCATCTTCACGTGCACGCAGAAGGGAGAAACAGCACGCTGCAGCTGCTGCTCAGAAGTTTAGGGGTGATTTCCTCAGACCAAGCAGTGCGTGAAGCGGAAGCTCTCAGGGTCATTAACATGTTACAGCAAACATCTAATTCAAATCCCGCTTGTTTGGGAGGCGTCGGGTTTTATTTTTGCTGTGCAGCCGGAGCGGCTTCAGCGCCGACGCAGACGCCAACTCTGGCGGAGGAGGTTTAATCAGAGTGACATCGCCTGATGGAATTTTACGGTGCTGGAGTGTCAAAGGAAAGATGCGCTGCAAAACCTTTCTGAGCTCGGGTGTCTGTTTGAATCTGTACTTTTACATGTTTAAACACTGTCCTCATCTGCAAAACCCCAGAAAAGTTCATCAGTGTACCCAGGCTAAGACCAGGACCCTGCCCCCTGCTGGTGATTGACTCCCATTAATCTACGTACCGACTTGCTCGAACCGGTGGGGGAACTGTTCCCTGCAACAGCTCGCTCTGCCACAGAGAGCTTCAAACAGGCTCTGGTGTGCCACTCTGCCACGCGGTGCTGGGGTCACATTAATAATTGGTGTGTGTGTGTGTGTGTGTGTGTGTGTGTGTGTGTGTGTGTGTGTATGTGTGTGTGGGGCAGGGCTGCATGCCAGCAAGAGACGCCCGTCTACGGTTCACCGGGAGACACATATGCACATCACTGTTTCCTTTCAAAGTCCCTGCAAAGTGTGACGGCTGGAAAATGTCGGAGCGGAGCAGGGCGCGGGCAGAAATCCCGTCACACAAATCCAGAATTTGCAAAACAAAAGTGTTCTCGCTCAGGCACATCGCCAGCATGCAGCACTGTGGGGAAGGCCACCATTGTTCACACGTGAGTGCATTGACAGCCCCCCCCCCACCACCACCACCACCAGCACCACCAGCACACCCCCCCTCCCCCCCACAGCACCACCCTGAAACACACCCCAGCGGCCTCATCGTTGGGGTACAACCACAGATACAGTCGACCCGCTACGGTACAGCGGTTCAAACGCAGCTCTAGGTCAAAGCAGGCAGCTTATCAATGCTGCCATCAGCTGACGCCTGAGCGAGCCCCCGGGATCCCGCCGTCGTGTCAAAGACGGAGAACATCGTATGGATTTTAGATTTCAAGTGTTGAGCTGCTCATCAGTCTGGCAAACTCTCCACCGAATACAAATGACGGGCGGATCACCCAAAGCAGCATGGGAGCGATTCCTGCGGGCTGTGACGATCACACTGAACAAGTTCCTCTCCCCCCCCACGTTTGTCAGGGTTTGTTGGTCTGTTAACAACAACGCATTTGTTCTGACCCACATTTGCACCCGTGCAGCCCTGCCTGCCTCAGTCAGAACAGTGTTTGGAGACTTGACTTAATTTGGCGCAGGAGCATCAATACCTCATGCTGGCCCCCCCTCCCCTCCCCTCCCCCTTAGATCTGCGTCTCTAGTTGTCACAGCAGCCATTTGTACGTGTTTGGATATTATAACACTGAGCTATAAAACACACAAGAGCTTCCAGACATGTTAAAATGTGTCTGCAACAACTGGTCACTGGTTCATCCTGCGGGGTTAAAACCGTATTAGAGGAACTTTATGCTATTTAAGAAAGAAAAACATGTTTCTGAAATGTCAGTGTTATATTAGTCATCCCCTTGATGCTGATGTCAGTGGACATTTGCGCCTTTCCTCTGTGGATAATTAATAAATGCTACACGCAAAGATAATAAATATGTGCGAGCAGGCTAGCACTGTGTGCGTGCACACGCCAAAGTTAGAATTCAGCCCAGAGCACCATCATGCCAAAAACAGAGTCTTAGCTTATGTTTTCTGTATATTCTGACTCTGTATGAACTAGCTGAATAATTTATGAGGTAAAACTAATAACAGAGATTATTCCAATAAAACTTAGAAGTTAGAGCTCCAGGCCGTGCAGCAGAACTCCACTCAAATATTCTGTTGTCATTACGGCTTTCCATCAGCCACATCTTTCAATTAGAGCCTCTTTCGCTTCGCGCTCGCGATGATGCATCTGTTTTCCTGAACGTGCTACTTCGTTGATCACGTTTTCTCTGTCTGCCCTCCATTTGCCATCCTGTCTTCATCTGTTTTTCACACTAGCTCGCCGTTAGCTGGAGTCTCCTCCTTCTCCCAGCCTCCGTCTCATACTGGGGTTCAGGTAAACAGGTCTGCAGCCTCGTCCTCCGCGGCGATGCTCCTCTCGACACGGTTTATTTGGCTGCTTTCTTAGTCAGTCTGAGCTAATCTGGCTGTGCTGCTCTGCTGTTTTGGCCTCGCCTGACTGATCCCTCCCAGCCTCCACCGTTCAGCTCCCCATGCTGCTCGCACACACCTGTCTAATTACAGGAGAAGTGGAAAAGATGAAAGAGAAGAAGGGAAAAAGGAACGCAACTGAAAGGATCCTCGCTCACGCTGCTCTGCACGCTTTCGGCTCCACGTTGGAGATGCTCTTGACCCCAGCCTGACTGGGTCCCAGCCACTCGATTAGCTCGGCCTTTGTCTCACAGGGGAGAGCCGACTTCATTTAAGCTGGGCGAGATGAGCTGGCGGAGATCGGAGATCGAATCGCGCTGGAACTTCTCTGACCCCTGTTTTCCTTCCCTCGGCGCAGCTGCTGCGCTCCGTCCAGCCGGGGCAGGTGGCTGCCACCGCCTTTCTCTGCCTCTGTTCTATCTGAAAAAGACACCCAGGTCTGACTAATGCTGCTGATTTATCTTCACCTGCGTGAGCGCTGGGGGTGAAGGCAGCGACCTGGGCCAGGCGAAGCGGAACCAGCCTCCACCAGAGCCGACGCTGCTTCAGGAGGAGAGCAGAAGCTACACCTGCAATCACAGGTGTAGCATCAATCACGCATCCTTGTCAACACGGAATATAAGCCTGGCGTGAGTTTGCATTCTGTTTCTCACATTTTGGTGTGTGTGTGTGTGTGTGTGTGTGTTTTCTGTGGGCCTCACTCGTCTGCTCCCCTCTGAAAGCTGGATCATCGGCAAATTTAATTACCCCTGAAAGCTCTTTCAATCACAGTTCAGCCACCCTGTGTGAGTGTTCATGTGGATGGGCGTACACACCCCGTGGAAGCGTAGTTCCAGGGATGTATGGCCAACGTGTGAAAGTCCCTTCCCCACTCAGATGCAAGATTAGCGGAGGTTATATTTGACGCAGTCTCGTCACGTAGCGGAAGATTTCCCACAAAGAGAATCAAAAGAAAAGCAAGCCTTTGATATTGTAACCCCGGAATCAGTTTTATTTAATAAGTGTGCGACGCTAAGCAGCCCCCAAAAAATAGTAAAATAAAAAGACTGTTCCCTACCCTCGGAGAATTCACAGTGATGGATGACTTTTTTTTTTTTTTTAACATAAAGCCAAAAGAAAAAATTCAAGCACAAATCAGGACTTTGTGAGAGCTACAGAAGGAGTTTCTATTCTTCCAAACAATCCTGAGAACTGTTTACGGTTCCAGCTGAGGGATGAAATGTTTATGAATTTGGTGATATGAGCTGCAATATGACCTCTGTACATTTTTAGCCATTGATTATTTTTCTCATACATCACCAGTCAGATCTTACAGGTGTTTGTGGTGAATTATTGATGGAAGTGCTATAAATAGCTGCAGATGTGTGCATTAACAGCTGCTCCGGTGTTTTGGAACATATACTTAATATTCACCTCTTTTACCGGACGGTGGACCCTGGAAACCAGAAATGTGCACCTTTTCAGTTTATTACAGTAATGCTTTTATTCATTTAACACTCGTGCTCTCAAGAACAGACTGACATCAGGCTGTTTCTCTGCATAAATCACGTTGAACATCTCATGTGGCGGTGAGGAAAAGCTCAGCTGACGGCAGCGATGATGAGGAGAGCAAACAAGCGAGGCAGATGGCCTCAGCTCAAACAGGCCCCGTCGCCGTCAGCTTCATTCTGAGGATCTGCTGTCCCCGTTGTTCCTCCGGAGGACGCGTCATCTCAACAACCATCGATGGGCCAGGAAGGAGTATTAGCACGAACCCGTGTTCTAATTATGATAAATGTTAGTTAAAAGCCTCAATGAGATCAATGGTTTTAGATCTGAAAGGTCATTTTCACACCCATGATCCGAGAAACTGTATCTGATTAGTATTGATCCCCAGCTGATATTTTAGACAGCATGACACCATCCCCATCATCATCATCATCATCATCATCATCGTGATCTCAGCAAAAGATGTCATTATTTTGAAAGTTCACATGCTGAACCAGCCTCGACAGACATGACTCTTACTTTAAAGATTCACTAATTAGGTGAAGATAATTAGTTATGCAATCATTTCTGTGGGATAATCTTCAACAGTCAGACATACAGATTCCTTTTGAAGGGGGAGAGAAATCAGAAACGGTGACAGGATGGAGGGAAACTCCACAGGAGTGCTAGAATTCAGAGAAACAGCAAAGCGCCAGCAGCAGTGAATCTAAAACGGGGCGCCGTCATGTCGGCTGTTTGCACGCACGTGAGAAAAAAACAGCCTGAAATTGTGTCAAAGAGACAAATTGTTGACCTCTGACTCTACAGAATCCTGTTTATTCTACATGTAAATGTGCATGTGTGGATTAGATTTATAAACCTCTTCATTATTCCAGCGTAATTACCAGGAAGGATGATTTGTAGTTTGCCGATGAAGTTAATTAACTTAATGACATTGCGGAAGCTTTAGCCGACGCTTTCATGTCTAAGCGCTCTTTTATTGGCGGCCAGTAAGTGAGCAGGTCGGGGTTCGGTTCTAGTTACCCCGGCGGGCTCAGTCGGATGTGCGCCTGCTTTACAGTCTGCTTGTACCATTTAGGAAGAGATCGAACGCAGAAGCTGCATGGGGCCTTGAAAATATCTCCAGACTGTGACGGGCTGGACTCGCAGCAGATGAGGTTCAGACGCATCAAATCTGCGCGCCGCGCCCGACTGAGCCACTGTTTGCCTGCTGCTTTGCATCCGTCTGCTGCCCCGGGCTCACACAGAAGCAGCGCAGATCAAAGAGGGAGCTAATGCGCAACGTTGCGACAAGATTTCAAACAAGATTGCTCGTGACTCCTCATTTGGACCCCTTGTAAAAACAGCATCATCTGCTGACAGAGTGGCAGTGGGAACGCTGGTTGTTTTCCAGGCCCCGAATACCAAGACGCTGAAGTTCAGGGACAAACGCTGATGGACAAAAATAGAAGCCAGAAGAAGCTAAAGCTAAAGCTAAAGCTAAAGCACGAGACCCAAGAATGAATTCACTCAACTTCATTTTCTATTAACAACCGTTTAAGGATTGTAGCGTGGGGGCCCACATGGTCGTGGAAGCGGATGATAAGCAGAAGTTAACAAGATTCTTTGTTAATAATTTGATGCCAAATTTAGACTTTTCTCTGGTGCTCCTCTGCAGAGCTCCAAACCTCCTGGAGGTACACTTACCCTACTTTAGGAGTATTGGTACATACAATATGCTCTACAGCGTCAAAGGGGGGGTAAAAAAGAACCTCAAATGATCCCGGGGCCTAATTGCAGAGTCGCACACAAACCTTCCAAACAACTCAAATTAAAAATGGTGATTCATGCTGTTTACTACCAAAGCGGAAAATGTGCTATTTAGTTTACCCTGTTGAAAAAACAACAACAGAAAAAGCCTTTCTGCTGCAGAGCGGTTGCACGTTCATGTGATGGAATTTGTTGAATTTTAACACAGAAGAGGCCTTTGTTTTTTTTTATTTAGTCAAAACAGCCCGTTACTCTGAAATTTAGAATTTCAAAATACAGCCATGGAGCAGTCTGTTAAAGAAGAATAGAATGGAATTATCATCGTTCATAACATGTTCTTCTGCATAATGCAGGAGTCTCTGCTTTGATTCCTCCCACCGCCTCAACTTTGGGCTGATTGCTGTCTTTCTGGTTAAAACAGAATGCAAATGGACTTGTGAGAATTATGGGGCGGGGGGGGGGGGGGGCAGTTTAGCTCGGTGCCATCTTAAAACACGCGTCACAGTCAGATCATCACGTTCTCTGCAGGTTGAACGTGTACGTGTGCTCGCCTACTGTCGCTTGAATGCCTACGCTAGCACATTTTCGGGGCGCCATGCCACCACCCGGAGCACGCTCCCATGAAGAGGTCACGCTTCCAGCCACCTGTTCGGCTTCTCCCCCGCAGCTAGCTCAATGTCAGCCGACACGTGGAACTGCATACGATCAATTAATGGCCGCACACCGGCCTGGTTTGATACTCTAACCCTTTTCCCCGTGTCCCTTTTCTTATCTTTCATCACCACTGGATCATTACTCAGACTCCTCCCTCTTTCTCACCTCTCTCCCCTTTTTTTACTGCAGGACCACTATCCAATAGCACGCGTAATTAACTGATCGCGTGAGTGAGCGAAGAATCATGTCCTCCTCTTCCACAATCATTAGTTGTGACCTCTACGGGGTCTAAGGTTGTGCACGTTTTCAATCTAATGAGCTTCGAGTGAGGGATAGATGTTTTGGTGATCAGATTTTCATGTCTGCTGTTGCGCTGGTGATGTTTTAGTACCTTGTGAATCTGCATGCAGTAATGACACCGAGGGCGGTTGGACTGATGAGCTGCGGTGTTTGTTCTTAATCAGCGCGCTCTGCAGCAGAGGCCATTAATAATTTGCCTCGTTCACACATTACAACCATTTATTTTCATTGTTTTTCAACTTGGAGGAAGCTGAAACGTCCCACCAGCTCCACAAAACGCAGCTCATCAGCAGTGCAGCCACTGTAGCTGTTAGCATGTAGCCTAATCCCCTGTTTTATTAAAGTACATAAACTGATTTCATTAAAATACTTTGAGGCTCATCATCTGATAACTGCGCTCAGAATCAATCAGAATGTTACTACAATGCTTCAGGCAGGCGTTAGAATTTATTATTCACTATTTAATATTTTATTACTGCAGTAAATCACACTTTAATACCCACATTAAGCGCTAGATATATTATTTTCATGTGTCGACAAGGTTTGCAGCTTTATTTAAAACTAGAATGACCTTGACTCATGCAGACGTGCTCTGATCCAGCGCTCGGGAGTGGATTTCCCTCTGAACGATGGTACCGTGTTTGTGGATGTTTGGAAGCATGTCACCCAGAAGCAGCAGCAGCTCCCTCTAAAAAGCGGCGCCATTGGCCCATTAGGTTAGATTCGCCGTTTTCATGGTGGCTTAATTTGCTTTCTGAGGACTATAACCGGCACTTCTCAGAACGGCTCTCGCCACCTTCTGCGTTTTAATCCCAAACTAATTTCCGCCTGTACCTGACTGAAGCTAGAAAACATGGCATACCAAATCCTATTTTTCTCTTTCCTGGACGACCTCTAACCTCGCCTAAGCCCCAGTAAATCCCTCTGGGAACTCACAACAAAGCGGTTGTTTGATGCCTTCGTCCCACAGATGCGCACAGACGTCCCGGCAGCAGCCACCAAACGACTGAATTATTAGAAGACTGAACATTTAAGACGAAGATGATCCCGTGACCCTGAAGTAACGCGTCCGTGCGCTGACGTGCAGGGGCAGTCGTACTTATTGATGTGGGGCCGTAGTGGCTGACTTTGATAATGGAGAGCCCATGAAGAAGAGCTGGGAGGGGATCCGAGGCCAAGGGAGCAGTTATTCTGAGGGTGAATGGATGGTGTGTCACTTTGTGCCGCGTTGGGCAGAAACACAGCAGTTTTTAGTGGCATCCAAGTGGCTTTTCCACTGATGCCTCGCCGTCCCCCCACGGTGACGAGATCGCAGCATCCGCCACCTCCAAAACGGCTGAGTCTAGTAAGGGTTCACCGGACGCAGGATTGGCCCAGTGGAGCCGCGAACCCCTCCGACCTCTCCTCTCCTGGGTGTTTAGCAGAGCAGCTCTACAGCAACAAAGTGAGGGAAAGATCTTTAATCATGGCAGGAATCGATTAGAAAGCAGCGGGGCTGAACACCAGTGAAACAACAACAGAAATTTACATCACCATCCCGGAAAAGTGGAAAAAAATCCAACTTCCGTCTAACGGACAAAAACACCGACAAACCTTCAGCCGTCGCTTTTTTCCCCAACAGAGATGATTACAGGGGAACAGAAGAAATTAGTTTGTTGCATTTTAAATCTGAAAATAATATTCTAATCATGGACCCACAATTTTGGTCTCTGATTAACAGGAAACTAAAAAACCAACAGGAGATAAATCAGCATAAACCCGTCAACTAAAGTCTTGATTTTGCAGTTTCCAGCTGTGATAGTCACACACACACACACACACACACACACACACACACACACACACACACACACACACACACACACACACACACACACACACACACACACACACACACACACGTGCCCTACTTAGGAAAAGGCTGAGCACCATTTCAGGCATTGAATTGACACGTGTGTGGGAACATTTTGGGCTTTTCTTTGCTTCAGAATGAGGCTCTTTTCTACTTGTTCTTGCAGCCAACAGTGTTGCCTGAAATCACTTTTTACTGGCATTCATCAGCGTCTACAACGTGCAGGCGAGCTCCAGAATAACGTTAGCGACGTCCGCGGGAGCGTCCCGGCTTCACCGTCCACTGAGTTGTGGGCACTCGTCACTTCTGTCCCTCAGTCCATCAGGACTAAAGTGAAGCCCAGATTACGCAGCGTTTCTCTGTCAGCCTCTCTTTTGGAGCTGTGTGTGAGTAATGTTTGCAGTGTTGATGCTAATATCTTCTGAATCAATTAGAATTCACAGATACTCAAACATTTTTAATGGGGTAAATTTTGATACAGGGGGAAAAAATGAATATTGATGTTTGGGTTTTCTAAGGGCGGGAGATAAAATGATGTTGATGTCACTGATCACACGCCGACGTTAATCCTGCGATCTGATGGCTGATGCAGTAAACAAGCTCAAAATGAGGCCCAACAGAGGCTCATTAGAGCTTAACGTTCCAGTTAAGAACCATGACTTTGACTACTTGCTGGTTTATTTCAGTTTACTGTCCATTCGTGACTGCTCCCTCCCTCCCTCCCTCCATCCTTCCACGCATTGGTCAGTTTGGCCGCCTTTGTCCCCCCCGTCCTTGTCCCCATTTTTCTCACCCTCCTGCTTCAGCGACATGTCAAATAGATAATCAATAGGCTCCCGTGGCTTTGTCCCCCCTGTGCGCTACATAACGGGGAGAACGCCGGCGTGCTGAACACACCTCATTAACCGCTGGTTGCAGGTCTTTTTTTGCGGGCTCCTCCTGCCCTCGTTCGGCAGGATGAATGATGCACCTGACAGTCACAGCAGGTGCCTGCATATTTCAGCCCTCTTTCCACCACACAGGTTACATTTTCCCGTCACACTCTGAAAGCCACATTTCACGCCGGCGTTCTGGTGCCTTTTGTCGCCTGGCTTTGCACGCTCCCATCCAAAGAGACAACATTTGTTTGACATTCTGTTTAAAAAAAAAACAACAAAAAAAAAAAACAAAGGCGATGACGGCGGCGTGACTAATCAAGCCGTTAGTCAGATAGGATCTTTAATCACGCGGGCGCCGTCCGAAACACATGTAAAAGCAAACGCAGGCGGAACGTGAAGGTGGCGGGATGACAGCATGTCGAGGAGAGCAGACAAAGAAAGTTTAGGAGAGGAGGGAGAGGAGGGAGAGGGATGTGAATCTGGGAGGATGAAGGAGCTCAGTGATAATCCAGAGACAGTCGTCAGCAGTTTTGCCTCAATATGTGTGTGTGTGTGTGTGTGTGCGGGCGTGTGCGTGTGTGCGTGCGTGTGTGTGTTTGACAGAAAGGGGCCTGTGTGTGGTGTGATTCAAAGGCACACGTGACATCTCTGTGGTGGGTGGCTGGTCAGGCAGACAAACACACACACCTCCTGCGAGTGTGAATTTAGAGAATCTCCCAGTATTTACACCCAGAACACAGAGCAGCTTCCTCAGGTTAGACGTAAATGGACTAATTTCATTCTACACTTCATGGCTGGGATTACTGCTGCAGTAAGCTCTTCCTTTTTCCTGCCTCTTGCTTTCTCTTCCTGCATCCGTGCACCTTTTCCCCCATCTCTTCCCTCGCAGATCTTTAGATGCTTGAAGAGATGGTGGAGGCAGGATCTAAAAGGGCAGAGACTCATTTTTCTCTCCCTCCTCAGCCAGTCACATGGCCTTCTGATGTTGGATCTAAATCGTTGAAACGCGGTCACACCTGCACCTTCATGTCCCCAAAGTAATTACGTGAAGTGCGGGCTCCTCCGCTGCATCAGTGTTATTGTTCATATTTATTTACCGTCGGCGGTCTGCACGGCCCGGAGTCTATAAGGCATAACTCTGCGGTGTGAGATCTCAGTGGAAATCACTTCCGTCTGAGTGATGTGCTGAGAATTCTCCGATATTATTGCCGATGAAAGTTTCTTTCTGGGTCCTGGTTGTTTTGCTCGGTCAGAGAAATGCTTGATGTAGAACTTCAGTGAGAATTAAGTGACCTTCAGGGTCAAAAAATGTCTACCCATGATTCTTTTTTATTTCTCCAGCAAGTCTGAGGACGGACATCAGAATCTGAGGAGTCTTACTGTATGTTACACCTCCCATAATCCCCCACACAGATCCTTTACATTTCCATTTCCATCAGACTAAACCCACAGATTACAGAGGTTTTTCAATTGTTAGATTAAAAATAAATGACAGGAGAAAGACAAGGGCGGCAGGAGAAGCGATTGACGTGAGTCATGGGGAGGCGAGGTGATGCGCAGATGGATTCAACACAAGGAAGGAGATGATAACCGATTTTGAAATTGAATGACAGATGAGGCAGCGAGTGAAAGAGGAGGAGGGAAGAAAAGAGCAGAGCCACATCAGGGAGAGATTACCATTTCATCAATATTTCATTGCAAAAGAAAAGAAAAGAAAACAGAGACCCGTAAAGAACAAGGGTACATCCAGATCTGCACGTTTCACAGGCACAAAGAGTAAATCCTTAAATCCAGCAACACGATATCCAGAAATAATACTTCAGACGACCGCGATCTAACCGCACAGAACGTGGAGCACCAGCTTCACGTGAGCCGAGGTCCAGATGGACAAAGCTCAGAAGACAGGTGGTTAATATTTGCTCGTTAGTGCGTAATGAGGTGAAAGCAAGCAAAGGTCAGAAGCCACATAATCGCTTCGACACACAGGCCAAAGCAGAAATCTGGCATCCACCAGACGCAGGAACCAACCCTGGATCAAGCACGGCTCCCAAACCTCAAGGAAAACAATAGGATGGCAAGAAACAGGCATTCACGCAGCCTCAGCAAAGCCTGAAAGCAGCTGAAAGCAGCTGAAAGCAGCTGAAAGCAGCTGAAAGCCCCCCCCCCCAGCCCGTCTGTCCTACCGGGCGTTGCTGTCCTCGGCGTTGAAGCCAGCAGGAGGTCGTGGTGGATGCAGCCGTGCTTCTCTGCCGTACTTGCTGAGCTTCTCCGGTGTTTCCGGGGATATTTTGCCTCCTATACCAGCTTGTCGTGGTCAGATTCTGAACAGATACGCAGCTGCAGCTTCAGGACGAAAAGGGAGACTCCCTGAACACAGGTGCAAGGCAGCAGGCAATCAAGAGGAGGAAGTGAAGCTAGACTTGGGTCACGGACTACAAAATAAAACAGGAAATCAACTATTAATTATTCAAATGACCTCCGAAATAAGGAAAGCACAGAAAAACGAGCCCGACAGACCATGGACCGAAACAATGGCGCTAGTAAAACTTACCCAATTAATACGGAAATAAAGTTTTGTTATGTTTTGTTGGCTGGTGCATCTCAAAATGTTTCTTTTACCTCTACATTTTAAGAGGTTTTCTCCTCTCTGCCAGCCTCCCTCTGCTGGTTTTTTTTTTTTTTCTTACCACGCTGCTTTCTAGTTAAAAAAGGTTGCCACTTCTCACCTCTGCTCAGCCTTGCAGATTTATTTTGGGGCCTGTACCTGTTAGCTCAGTGGAGCGTTGTGGTTGTCAAGCTTACCCACCAGCACTCTGCTCCCCCCCCACCCACCCCTCCTTCCTCCCTGCTCCCTGGAAGCATTTTATTCTTTCTTTTGATGAGTTCTTCCATCAGTCTTGGCTAACTTTTGCCCCACCCTTCTCATGCCTCCACTGGTCACTTAATAAGGCATATTTTTAGTGTGTTTTTGGCAGCAGGAGCCTTTCCGGGGTTTGTCCATGCTGGGGTGCGAGGATTCAGCCTGGGAGGTTGGCGAAGGTTACCGCCACACTGGAACTATAATTACCTCAGCTGTCTGTCAAACAGCAGCGCATCCAGAAGCAGCCTTGCAGGCGCTCACACACCTATAGGCTCTGGAGAGGTCAGGAGAAATCTAACTGTGTCTTTGGATATTACCCAGCACTCTGAGGCTGCTCATCATCCTGTCACAAGTTCTGCTGCCAACAAAGGCACCTATGAGAGGAAATGAGAAGGTTCTGGCGTGTGATGCATAAACAAACGTTGATATTCCGGCTCTGGTGCGTGTACGTGCATTTATCTGCTTGGGTTTGGGAGCCTTTTGAGCAAGGCTAGCGTGTCCGTGGGGCACTTTTGTCCCTGCTGACTCACTCCGAAGATTCTTTGAGCTCGCCAAAGGTCACATTTGGTGGATGCGTGTTCCGCATGCGAATGCGTCGCTTGAGGAAACCTACAGATATCTAGAAAATACGGAGATAATTGGGAGGTTTAGCTGTTTTTTTTTTTTTTTTGTTTGTTTAGGATTTCTGTGCAGGGATCGTGGGCGTACTACAGCATGCAACCAGGGCCAGGGAATTTTTTTGTTTAACTTAATTTTGGGATATAAATAGAGACATCTGTGGGGTATGACAACAGTAAATGAGAAACACACAATGAAAATAAAAACCTCACGCCTCCGTTTCTAAAGAGATTGTGAAAAATATCTTGTCAGTCACCGAAAAAACATCTATCAAGCAGAAAATTGCGCTGTTAAAATGTCATTGTCTTGGCATATAATAATTGTAGTATTTGCCAGTTATGTATAATTAGCTACTATAATTCAGTCGTCATTATGAAAAGGCGAAACACACTAAAAACCTTTTTCCAAGAACAATTATTCTTACAATTTTTTTTAGACCGGTCCCTAACACTGACAGGTGCCTAATTTTTCAAACCAGTATGGATTTGGGATGTAATTATATTGTCAGTATGCCTCATGTGTCAAACATACATTATGTGATATTACCACCTGATCTCAGCTTGTTTGGAGTTTGTGCCGCAAACAGAAAGGTCGAATCCATTTTCAATCAAGCTGTGACCTTGCAAACCCATCACTGGTGGCTTTTGTGCCCGGTGAGAGACCTCTAAAAGAATGTTCTGAAGTAAATTCTGCCGAAACACTGCATTTTTGTAGATTTCTCGCTGTTAACGCGCAGGTAAAGCTTTTGTAAAAATAAATTAATAAAATCCTCCTTTCATGTCTTTTCGCCTAATCTCTCCCTCCTGTTGCATGTTTCTGCTCCCTGTGTGTTCAGCTCTGACATTGACGTCCGACATGAGCTCACATCTGGTCTTGGAATACAGAACTGTTCCCCCGTCTGTCCGACGCTTCCGCATTCATTCAAACACAACATGGTGATTATTTCCAGCTCCTACCATGCAGTAATATGTCCGGCGCTCTGTTTTGATGTGAGCAATATACCGACCAGAGCGTCACCGCCGGAGGTCTGAGCGCCGCTGGGAGTGGCGCAGTGGGGAAGGCAGCTTAGGAGCTTATGGACAACCGATACAGCTGTTAGAGACAAAACAGCAAGGAGCCGCTCCCGTCTGCACGCTGCCTGCTGCCAAACGCACCAAACCAGGCAGTGCACAGGAGCAGCTGTTCAGGACCAGCAGGAAATGAAGAAAGGAATAAGCAAACTGAAGAAAGGCATCGAAAGAGGTGACGGATTCTCTGCCGTTGTCTGTTTATGCTGTCAGTTTTTGTTTTTTTCTAACCTTTCAGAGCGTAGGCGGCATAAATCACATCTCAGGACCACCTCGGTGCAAATCTGTAAAATTGGCGACAAACATTCACGTTGATGCCCCCCAAAATGTTGCATCATTCCTGGGATTGAAAAGAAGATATTTTCCACATATTTTCCAGATTATTCCTGGGACTGATACAAACTGGAACCAAGTGAGGTTCTCGACAATGTGGAGTCGGTTTAACAGCAAAACAAACAGGAATACGGAGGAGGAAACCTCTCTGCTCGCCTTCCATAAACTGCATTCAGATAAATTATCCTGATGCACCCTGAGAGATCTGATGCTGTGCAGTCTCAGGATTTCATTTTCCGCACTGACTCTGGCGAGGAGCACCATCTTACGATGTCTTACCACAGAAAAGTAGCTCCAGCTCAGCTGCAGACATCAGCTGATGTGTGTTCAGTAATGTTCCATGGCCCTCGGAGGATGTCATAAAATTAAAATGGAGTCCGACACAGTCCCACAACAGAATAACAAACAACATCATCACATTTTGAATCCAAGAAGGTCAAGTTAAATTTTAATTTTACATTGCTATATTAAAAACTCTTGTACTAAAGCAGCAGGAGATGCTAGAGTTCACAGACCACCAGGGCTGAAGATTAAAGATGTAAAACACTTTAGAACTTTAGAGCTTCGAAGCCTTTTCAGTGGAACATCTATAAAGTGTCAGACAGTAAAACAAGAGATTTTCTCATTCCTGTGAAGGTCTTCGTTTACCTCGTTTCTACTGTCCCTTTTCCCTCTCCTCTCCCTGCTTTACATCCCTCGTCCTCTAATCGGACTTCTCGTTCTGGGAAACACAGGGAGAGGAGAGAATGTCTCCAGGAGATTTGAAGTAAAGTGGCTCGCTTCCAAAGGCAGCTAAGAGGCTCAGGGGAGGACGGCAGGCGCAGCCTTCTTCCAGAAACATGTGCCTCAAAGCAGCGACACGGTATCACCGAGAGAGCGGAGCACGGAGAGGAAGAGGAGGAGGCTGAGAAGACAGGAGGAGGGAGGAAGGAAAGGAGAGACAGTTAGAGGGAGGAAGAACTTGGTCAACTTGTCATCCATTATAGATTTCCTATTATTCATTCAGGCCCGACCAGCCTGAGCTTTTGCTCTTCTGCCTCTTTCATCTGCGTCTGTCTCTAGGTAGAAAAGTATTTTAGGCTCCTGCACACGCAGCGCAGCGCCAACATGCACAGAAGAGAGCTTTTAAAACACACCACACACACACTGATTCACACCAGCTGGTAGATATATTTACTTCAGAAATCGCACAAATACTGTAGTTTCAAGGAATACGTGTGTACAGGCGCTCAGGGGTGTCAACGGTACTTAAAATATGCTTGTATTTTAGGTTTTTACTATTTGCTAAATCAGAAAATCCCTTATAGAGGCAATGCAAATGTTGATAAATGTAAATTTATATTAGAGGCTTTATTAAATCAGTCCTTTACTACTGAATGTTATGGAAGACATGTATCAAAGTGTAAAAAGGAAAAGAAAAAACTGAGAAAGAACGCGTCGGCGTCTCACCTTCTTTGATGTATATTTAAATGATTTAATGGGAGAAAACTCTCAGTAATCACAAATAAACATTAAAAGCTTAAGATGTTGTTCAAAAAGAAAAAGAGAAAACATCTCATTATCGCATTAGCCGGTTTATTTGTGAAATAAATAAGCATGGAAATGTAATCAGTGTTAAACCAGACGGGTGTGACTCACCGATTACATGTGTGCTCACATGGAGGATACATGCAAACACACCTTGGCCATGCGATTCCCACGTCGGCCATCTTTCCTTCTGGTCACGGCTTAATCTGTTACATAAAGGCTGGGGGCTAAA
>BJFM01000057.1:45428-65615 GCA_016586285.1 Arothron firmamentum
GGGGGGGGGGGGGGGGGGGGGGGAGCACGAGACCCCCCACGTGTTTGTCTGCTTTACGTCTAATCAATTTGCAAGTGCTGGTCTGGCTTACCTCGCAGAGGGTCACGGAATTAGTTGGGAATTCATCAGGAGTCACGCTCGTGTTCTGCCTGGCAGACAGGCATTTGCCCTTCTATAAGAGTCTTTGCTTCACATCCTCTGTCATCCCCATCATCTGTTTTTAGCTACAGCCAGACTTCTCTGCTGCCTCCCTCCCTCCTCTCCCTCTGCTTTGATGTTATACGAGCTCTTCTTCCTCTTTGGGTCTAATATTACCGGTTCCTGCCTTCCCCCTCCTCCTCAATCTTCTCTTCCTGACTGACAGGTGTCTTTTCCAGCAGGATGGGAGGCAGATGTGACGATGGTCTGACAAGCAGCGTCTGTGCGTTTTGCTTTTTTATTTTATTTATTTATTTTAGCTGTTCTGTGCGACTGTGTGCACTCGGAGGCTGCAGAGGAACGGCTGAGACACAAACCGTCTCTTGTAATTGAGCACTGGCTGTGCTTGATGATGCTTCTGCCAAATATCACACAAAAGAGGCTAAAATGAGAATTTAGGCAGACAAGCAGCAAGAAACTGATGCGGGGACACTGATGGGAAATCAGAAAATAGAAGGGAGAGGGGGGGGGAGAGAGAGAGAGAGAGAGAGAGCACTGTCACCTCCATTAAATCTGTGTTTAATGGCATCTATTTTGTGATTCCATGTTGATGTGAAAAATCCGAATCCGAAAATATAAATAAAAAAACTAAAATAAAAAACTTTTTACCAAATATTTTTGCTAGCTCAGCGGGAAAAATAGTAAAATACAAGCGTGCACATATGTGGCACCTCCACATATACCAGCGTCTTTAATCTGCACGTGTGATTTACTTGACAAACTTTATTTTGGACAGCTATAGCATGTGAAGCTGTTGAAATAAAAGGCTAAATAAATAAGAAACCCAGATCGATACTCATTTCTTATTGATGTTTATGCTGCAGCATTAAGCTTTACAGCCTCTCCCTCCGGTGGGCCTCCGTCATCGGTCTCTTCCTTACCCTCTTCCTTCAACTATTATCCATTTCACACCCATTTCTTCCCCTCCGTTTGCCCCAGAGGTTTAATTGGTCAAATGTTGTTGTTCTAAGCTGGAAGCTGCAGAGTGTATTCCTGCCCCTGGGGTACTACTGATTTTATCTCTCTGTTTTCTTCCCCTCTGCTTATTCCGTCCATCTTTCTGCATCTCTGCCTCTACAGTGTTTACATTTGTCCCTCCTCCATCGCTTTATTTGCCGCCTGCTGTGTCTGTTAGTTAAATATTAAATGGCTACTTGGTACATTCAGCACAGACTGAGTGAAAATATGAACTGGCTGCTATTTCTGTGTCTTGGTGTCCTTGTATGTGTGTGTATGTGTGTGTGTGTGTGTGTGTGTGTGTGTGTGTGTGTGTGTGTGCGTGCGTGTGTTTGTATGAAAATCAATGATAGTGCTTGACTGAGCTCCTTGATTCCTGCAGGGTCTCTGCCTCATTCTTGCCTCTCAGCTGCAGCCGGTTTCTCTTCATAGTTAAATATTAATGGTGATCTCTGGCTCTGTGCGAAGCTTCCTAAGGTCTTCACATCTTCACTAGGCTCACGTGAAAAATTGTGTTTTTGTCTAGAATTGAATTATATTCTCAATTGTTTGGGATTTTCAGGCAACCCCCCCCCCCTCCACGTCCGCCCGCCCTCCTTGTGAGAAGCATCAGGGTACTTCACAAATCTGAAGTTTGTCTCTGTCAACAGTTGTTGATGGGATATAGCGACATCAGCCTCAACATTGTTATATTATTTTTGCTAAATCATTTTTGAATTGGATGACAGGAAAATTGCTTTCTTTGCTCTGCACTGCACTTCTGTTGCATCTAAATAGCGGGGGACTGTTGTTTTTAAGGTTTATTTGAACACATTAAAAGCTGGGCCAGAGTTCGCAGTGAATTATTGATTTATTCCTAATATTTTTATTTCTCTGAGTGCTGAATGTCACGCTCACACCTGCTGAGGAGTCAGAGGGCCAGCTCTGATTGGTTTGGGTTCAGGTCCAACGCCGCTCTCCTCTTGACCAAATTAGAAGAGCATTTTCACTCCCTGAACTGTGCAGCTTTTTGTTGTCCTTCAGGTGATATGCCTCCTTTCTGCAGAGATTTCTTCAGCCTTAACCTCAAACAATAATGTCAAAATTAGAACCGCGCGAGAGAAAACTGCCGGGATGGAAATATCGAGTTGCTGCTGTTATTTAATCAGGACGTCGATGCGGAACAGGGACAGTTAAAACCTGCAGCCATTTCCTTTCACTCATGTTTATAACGTGTGCGAGGATTTTCCAGCAGGGGATTGACTTGCTGTTAGCATATCAGTGCTGGATGGATGGGAAAGCACACAGCTCACTCGCCGTGTTATAGATAAATAACCAATCACAACCTGGTTACACAGAACTATGCAAACACGTGTTCCACGCAGGATAATGCGGATCTGCACTACTGACGTTTCAGGACATGCTGTCCTTTACAGACCAGCCGTGTCCTGGTTCACCCGACATCTGTCCATCACATCTGCCCAGTTTATTGACACACAAATGAACAAGGTTGGACACATGTCACCACATGCCTCCATCTTGCCGTTTAGCTCAACGCTCCAGCTTTGCCTTCACTTCTTGTTCCAACTTTCTTTTTACTCCCGGGCCTTACAATACATCAGAACCACAGAATCATCCAAGGAAGGGAAAAAAATATCATACGAGGGCTGAGATGAGGGAAACCCAGAAACAAATAAAGAAATATCCACTTCACAGACCCTGCAGATTATTAATGTAATATTATATACGTTCCCTCTTCCCTCTATTCTTTTCCTCCCTTTTCTCTCTTATTGTGGGAATGTATTACAGGTGTGCTGCATCCTCACTTGTAAAAGCAGGGGAATCATTGATTTTCCGACATCTTTAGAAGATAACCAAAGGATAGAACGCCACGGCAGGTGTGATGGGGTGCTGCGCCTCCCTGTGTGTCTGTTCCGAGTCATCGCCTTCGTTGCGAGGAGGCATGAATAAAAATGCACACACCTGCGTGACACTTGCACTACAGTGCAATAAATGATACTCAGGCCCACCGGCACCGCAGCTCCAGAAGGTGTTTTTAATGCAGGCAGGGTGCTGGGAGCGCACGTTGGATGTTTTACTTAGATGGGTATTTCAGGTAAGGGGAAATAAAGTCGAGGTTAAGGGTAAACAGTCTGGGAATGATTGGGAAATGTTAGGGGAGTGAGCTGGAAAAACAATAGATTAAGCTGTGTGTGTGTGTGTGTGTGTGTGTGTGTGTGTGTGTGTGTGTGTGTGTGTGTGTGTGTGTGTGTGTGTGTGTGTGTGTTTGCATGGGATTTGTGTCAGCTTGGTAATTTGCCTGCACTCGACCGTGTCTTTTGTTGTCCTTGTAAACTGAGAGCAATGGGTTTTTCAGCTAAGCTGCATCTGATAAGTGGAGCTATGCCTTCTGAATTCAATTAATCCTCCTTGTCCTCCTCTCACGTGCGCTCTCCCTCCATTGTTTTGTATATATAATGTATTTGCGGTTGTTTGTCTTCCAGGATATGGCGGGGTGGAATTACTCTTGGTGCTATGTGGCCTGGATCTCTCTCTGCCGTGCCCTCGCCACTGCATCTGCTACACCTCCCCCAGCACCGTCTCCTGCCAGGCCCACAACTTCCACGCCGTGCCTGAAGGCATCCCCGCCCAGAGCGAACGCGTCTTCCTGCAGAACAACAAGATCCAGCGGCTGCTCCGCGGCCACTTCTCGCCCACCACCACCATGCTGTGGCTGTACTCCAACAACATCTCCTACATCCAGCCGTCCACCTTCCACGGCTTCGACCGCCTGGAGGAGCTCGACCTGGGGGACAACAAGCACCTGAAGGCCGTCGCTTCAGACACCTTCATGGGGCTGGGCAGGCTACACGCCCTGCACCTGTACCACTGTGGCTTGATCAGCCTGCCTCCCGGGATCTTTGCAGGCCTCCATAATCTTCAGTATCTCTACTTACAGGTACACAGATAATAGCCCTCTTTTATCACTTCGGTATGTTCCATCTGCCGCCACAATCGCATTATGCTGTAATCTGTCCATCAGCCTGGCTCAGCACTTACTGCATATGAATTGGATGCTGATCAAATGTTAGCTGTTATCCAGAGTGCAGGGAAAATTCAGCAAAGCACTAAAGTAATCTACTGCATAGCTTCTGCAGTCAGTGTTTGTGGAGAATCTGCACCAACTGACAGCTTAATGCTGTAGCAGCTCCCAGTCATGTGTGGCTGCAGCAGTTTGGACCAAAATCATCAGCTGATGCATCGACTGCAGGTCTCCTCAGCACTGACCAGGCCGTGGAACCCCTAGATTACCAAGCTGAAAGTCCACCTAAATGCTGTTTTCCTTCTGGTTCATTGCTGCAGGACAACCAGTTGGAGTTCCTGGAGGACGATCTCTTCATCGACCTCCTGAACCTCAGCCACCTCTTCCTACATGGCAATCGACTGTGGAGCCTTCGCCAAAACACCTTCCGCGGCCTGGGAGTGTTGGACCGGCTGCTTCTCCACCAGAACCGGATTCAGTGGATCGACCGTTTAGCTTTCCATGACCTGCGTCGCCTCACCACCCTCTACCTGTTCAATAACTCCTTGACGGAGCTGTCCGGGGGCAGCATGAGCCTGCTGCCTGCCCTGGAGTACCTGCGGCTCAACGACAACCCCTGGGAGTGTGACTGCAAGGCGCTGTCGCTCTGGGACTGGCTGAGAAGGTTCCGGGGCTCCACCTCCTCACTGGTGTGTGTTTCGCCACCTGACCTGGCGGGCAAAGACCTGAAGACTCTGAAGAAAGAGGAGCTGCCCAGCTGCATGTCAGGGGAAGGTCATGCCCGTGGAGCCCAGGCCGGGGATTTGGACCACGGGGAGTCCTTGAACCACCTGAATCGTCACAGAAATCATCACAACCACCATCAGCGGCCGTATTTACCCCACGGGGACCAGCACAACCTGCCTTCACCCTCGCCTCTGCCGCGGCCCCCGAAAGCGGGCCGCAGAAACTGTACCCGCAGGGGCCGCAAAGCAAAAGGCGGGCTCAACGATGTGCAGGTCCTGCGGGAGGAGGGGGAAAAAGACTATTCTCCAGACGGGGGTAAATACGACCTAGCTGCCACTGCCAGGAGGAAGAACAAGTGCATCCCCAGAACTTCTGTCGGCCCACCGAGCGGGGTCCAGAGAGTCAATAACAAAGCAGACTCGCACCTCCAACACTTAAGCGTCTGTTTAATACCAGCTCTGCTGCTGCCGTTTGTGTCTCTGATTCTGCGCTGAGAACAGAACTTTCTTCAAACTCGTGTTTCTGAACCCCCCCCCCACACACACACACACACCACCACCACCACCGTGGTTCATGAAACGAGGCGTATGTGCACAACAGTGTCTGTACAGAATCTTTCCAAATATCTACTGTTAAACTCCCCCCTGCTTTACTACCGCAGGAATCTTTAAGTCATAACCAAGAACCGGAAGTCAGGGAAATCAACGGATCCCACAGCTTCGATGATGTCAAAAAGGGACACAGCAGGAAACCCTCACATCAGTCGTCTTTGTGGTGTCGGTCAGTCCACCTAATGTATGTACTAATAAAACCTGTACAGCCACTTTTGAGCCAGCGATCAGCTGAAAGTGGGGAGAAACCGGCCGGTGGCTTAGCCTGTCTGCAGCCCTCCTGCTCTCTGAGGGCCCCGGCCGTCGGTCATTCAAGTGGAGACAAAGGCAAAACTCCATAAGAGACCCGGAAGACTCAGAAACAAAAACCCCAAAATCCCGAGTGACAGGAGAATCTGAGAGCAGTAATGCCAGACAGCCGCTCTGGAATGAGGCTTCTTTCAGAAACGGAGGCAATAATGAGAAAACCCCCCAACACTTAACAAGCCATTCTGCACAGACCTATCAGCCAATATCCACTGTAAATGATCGAGACACGAGGACTCCCACAGAACAAAGACCCACACTCTAAAGCCATGCAGGACCATTACAGCAGATTAAAGAGTGCCTAACGAGCCAGTGACCAATCAGGACGCGTGATGGACCTGAGGAGGGTTATCTGCATCAGTCAGCCTCACTGGATCCTCTGTGGAGCATCACTATCACACCTGACTGTCATGAACTCCTCTGCACGTTCCTCTGGGATATCCTAACCAATAATGAACAGCGATTACAGAGAGGGGGATTTGGATGCTGGAGACCGCTGAAACGTCTCAGAATATCCCGGCACAGTGATTTAATCAGCTGCCGACACTGGAAAACAGAAGCAGCTCATAAGGGAAGGACAACGAGACTCTGTGAAGAGTCCTCTGTGGTTTGGGACTCTTCTTCAGGAATAAAAGCAGCACAGAGGGGAGGCAGCGCCCTCTACGGACTGCAGTGGTTGAAGCACACAAAAACACACCATTGATAAAGTCCCTTTCACAGCCTTGCTGTCTCACTGCGAACGGAGCACCACAGACTCTGCCCAGGCTGCCACTGTAACCCTGAAGCTCCCGCAGGATCCTTCACTTTATCCGGGTTGTCGGAACCTGTACAGAGACTGGCGGGATGATCCGGTACCTAAACTACCTAGCTACGCAGCATTACAATGTAATGACTCCTATTCTGAAAGCCTTGTATGCAAAGAAGACTTACAGTGACCAAAAGCACAACATCCCGGAGCAGAGCCCCCATCGGCCCCCTGCCGCTCTGCCCGGCTCCGTCTATCTGAACTAACTGTTGGAGGCATCGAGGAGACGTCGGCTCTCGTGACGTGTAGGATTAGAGGCCCCTAACTCATCTGTGCTGCTGTGAACTCGGGCGTGATGTAAATCGTGTCGGTCTCTTCCTGTGATTATTATTTTTTGTAATAAAGAAGACAGGCAACAACAAAAAAAAAAGATATGGAGGCACAAGGTACTTTTGACCTATTATGATTATGATCATTTTTTGCAGTTTGGTCCTTTTGTTTGTTCTGCTGACTTGTAAACTCATCACTTCCCCTTCTCTCTCCCCCCCCTCTTCCTGTCCACCCTCATCGCTCCCTTCCCACTCCTCCATTTCTTTATTCTTTTCATTTGTGCAAAACAAATGTTTTGTATGTGGTTATCAAACAATGCCAGACTCAAAAGCGCTTTATAAATAACATTAAACAGAAAGTGTCCTCAAATGGCTGAGGTGGTCTGTGTTTGTTTGCCTTCGGTTCTCTGGCGGATGTGCAGCTGCCCACCCGTCTGTAAGTTAATGTGCACGAGCGTGGCTAATAGAAGGCCTCCGTAATGAGCCCTGGGGCTGAACGATAAGGCAATGAAAGGAAAGAAAAACGGTTAAAAAGGCAGGAGAGGTAATGGAATAAGTTCACAAATTCATCTGGTGCTGGGAGAGAAACACACCCACATTTAACGAGGGTGTATTTTGGCCTCCTTTGTGTCCTAGTTTTACTCTTATGCTTAGCAGCTGCGTATAAAATATGCATCAGGATGGAAGCTCGACACACACCTGTCAGGGTGTGTTAGCCAATGGACTGTGAGGACGAGGGTCTCGTGTCAGGTCGAGGTAGGGTCAGGCAAAAACGCCTACACCATGTCTGTGCTGATTGCTTGCACAATGTTTGCAGAGTTTCTGTGCAGTGTGTGTCTGTCTGTGTGTGTGTGTGTGTGTGTGGGGTGAAAGATAGAGAGAGTGAGAGAGCGAGCGACGCCCACTCTAATGGCAGATCCAGCCTGACAGGTGGACCAGGGCAGGGGGAAAAGGTGTGCCTCCGAGAGACACTATCGGTGACCGAGCTGTAAAACTAAACTGACGACTGGGAGAGAAGAAAAGATGCGGAGACGGAAAATACAAAGGCAAAAAAGCAAGATTAAAAGGGTGGAGATATCTAGGAACGGAATCCACAGCGTAGTTATCAGTGCAACACAGACACAGGCAACATCGGGGGGGGGAGGGGGGTACCATGCGAGCTTCTGTTAGGAGACGTATCCCTAATTGAAGCCCACTTTACAGGCGCGTAGACACACTTTATGTCAGGAAAATGAGAGATTCTGGCTCAGTGAGATTATGAAATATTGAAAAACAGACAGCTAAAGGCTAATTATGAAAGGATTTACTAGATCCAGCCAGAGATTTAACCCTAAAATAATACTAGTTATCTAATAGAATAATACAATAATGCAGTTAAGATGGAAAAGGTTAGCCTGAAGAAGATGAGGAGCAGAACACAGGGAGGAAATGTGAGAGTGTTTGTCTGGTACTCACAGGTGCTGATTCTCTGTCCACCAATCAGCTGCCTGCAGTGGGGAAGCTCCGCCCACCATTTGTCCCGTCTGAAATACTCCGTCCTCTTCGTTCCCGGTGGATCACAAGGCTGCGATGATCTGCTTCCTAAAGCAGATATTGAAGTTTCTGGAACAGGGAGTTGTTTTAGAGGGTGGGGTTGTTAGCCCCATGCCCAACCCCCAACCTGGAGGGGCAAGGTGGTGCTTTTTACCTGGCCTCTACTCTAGGAATCTGCCCGGCATGGTTGAACCCGCTGAGGGTATGACCCCCCCTCCGGTATAGCCTTCCGAGTCATGGAGGCGCTCAAGCCCCACCACCACAGCATGATAGCAGCACAGGGGGAGGATTTGTCCCACCATCTCTGTCTTTTCCTTCTCTTTAACATCCGATTTAAGCGGGTTACCAATCATGTAAATAAATAAAAGCTGAAATGTGAAATAAAGACAATGAACGGAACAAACGGAAACGGTGAGAGAAGGACAAGAGGTGAGCAGAGAAAAGGAAAGTCACAATAAATGAAAGCCTTCAACGGGCTGCAGGAAAGGCTGGAGGAAGGGATAAAACGAGAGAACAAGGTGATGTGGAAACGGGTGTGGAGGAGAGGGAGAGCTCATCCAGTGAGACGCGTGTATGCAGGCCTGATGATCAAACACCGCGCGGCCGATCCACCGCTCCGCTCCCTAAGCTGAGCATCGCCAATGTGAATATTTATATGTGCAGATGTTCCGAAGGCAAAGAGGCCGAGCAAAATTGATTTCTCTGCGCGGATCCCCCGAAGAGCCGAACCTCAGCTGAAGAAAAGCCCAGGTCAGAAATGAAGTAAAGCTCTGCCGGAGAAGTCCGTGTTGTC
Source organism: Arothron firmamentum (assembly GCA_016586285.1). NCBI lineage: Eukaryota > Metazoa > Chordata > Actinopteri > Tetraodontiformes > Tetraodontidae > Arothron > Arothron firmamentum. Next base: position 54,649 of record BJFM01000057.1, read on the forward strand.
AGATGAAGAAAACTGAAATGCAAATGTCTTTGACCAAACCGATGCAATCGGCAGAACTATTCTAAACGTGTGATCAGACCATTGACCCCATCACTGAGGAATCCCCTCAGGATTATGGAAAAAGCTTTATTTTCCCCTCAGAAGTTCACTTAGTATAAGATACATTAAGAATGAAACGCTAATGTGTGTGTTGAACATATTTGCTCAAATGTGATGTTTTGATATTTGTGGACAACCTGGGGATTTAGTGATCTTTCTAATCTTTTAATCGGTGTGACTTCTGAAGTTGAGATCTCAGCAAAATTTCCCGAACAGAAAAGTGATCAAAGTTTGAGGCCTCAGCTGCGGCTGCCTCCGTCGGCAGCACCTCCAACCATGCGTTAGCGTGTTTTGATCACTTTTGCTGCAGTTTTATTTAAACTTTCATCACCCTGGATGAATGTTTCAATAACCGGAGTGTCTGAATCTGCGCATTAAGCATGTTTTCAAGTACATTTTTAATGTTCTCTTAGCCAAATATTAACAGACGTCAGAGTGGGTTCAAACCCGTCGGTGGCCATGACAACCTGGAGCGAAGCTTACCCTGCATGTGCACAGACAGGCGGATAATCACAAAGTTCTGTTCAGACGTCTGAGGGACGTCATCAACCCACAAAAACTTTTTCCAGAAATCTGAAAAAGTCTTCTGTAGTTCTGTACCAGTGTTTCCAGCTTTTTTTTTTTTTTTTTTTAGTTTTAAAACAGCAGGAGAGAGTTAAAAATACCGTATAGCTCGCTCGCTAATGGGGTCCTATCTATTATTGCTGAGCGTTCTGCTGTGCTGAAGCCGTTCCAGGAGGAAACGGCGTCTCGTTTTTCCGTCCTCAACCTGTCGTTAAGCCTGCCGCTCCAGATCGCGGTCCAAACACCATAAATACCGCTCCAGTATTAATCAGCTACTGCTTTTAATTCACGCCATTACTAGTTATGTCCAACGTCCTGGCCTAATATTCTCACCAGAGTGGCGCATCAGGCGTGCAGCGCGAGGACAGGAGGAATTTTACAAGTTGGGGTTTGGCAAATTTGTGAACTACAGTGAAATTGGCATTCCGGCTCCTTCCCGGCGTGTAAAATGGCTATTTCAGGACAGCTTTGTGGCAAGCTAGAAGAGTTCATTTACCTCCAAAGCAGCAGGAGCAAATCGATTGTTTCTGCATTGGAGCTCTGAGAGGACTCGACAGATGGATCCGAACGGGATTTTTTAAGCGGAAATGTGGAAATGATTTGGACCGACTGGCTGGTAACACAATTATCTCAATATTTCACAGGCTAAAGTACGGCCCGCACGTCACTTTCCCTCAACGAGAACATGGAAAAAAAAAAAAAGGCTGAATCAGACGAGGACGAGCAGATGGCCATCAGGACAGCAAAACAAGCCCGAGACTGACAACGAACGATGGCCAACCTTGAACAAAATACAGCTAACTTCTGCCAAAATCGCGTTACATAACTGAGCTTTTGTGCACCAGATTATTAATAGATGCCAGATATTTACATCAATACTGAACAAGTATGTGAAAATAAAACCAGAACTGAGCTTTTAATAGCTGCTGATGTAACAGAAAAGTTGCCATTCGTTAATTTAGGATCAGGCACACCCTATGCACCAGCAATTCAAGCAGAAACTGACTATGGACAGTTTTGAAGTAGATATATGATGCAAAGTGTGACTGAGACTGAAAATGTGGGCGGACAGGACATCCTTCCTGCTTTAGAAGCCCATAGGGGAGGCATCAAAACACAGCCTCAAAGTCCCACAGATGTAAAATAAAGAGAACCATTTCCAGCCTGCATGGCTACCGTTGGCTGTTCTGCAGTGAGTCAGCGCCTCGTGGCCGCCGCCAGGATGCTGCAGACCTTCCTCGGTCTGCTGCTGCTGCTGCGGTCCACAAAAATAACAATAATAATAATAAAAAGAAAGGATGTGCGTATTAGTTCACAGCAGTGAAGTGAGGAGGAGGAGGAGGAGGAGGAAGTGGAGGGCCGGGGATGAAGGTCAAGAGTCCTGCTGTTGAAAGCGCTGCCTCTTCAAATTACACAATTGTCAATCATCTCTGCTAAATACGTTTTTATTATTAGTCAGTGAGGGGGAGGGGGCCACATCTGCTGCCCCTCTTGGATTTGAGCATCCTTTGCATGTTTAAAGGGCAGGTTTACGCCAGCAAACCGAGCATGTTTCCAGCTGCACGAGCCAAACAAGTGCATACTGTAAATCCTGTGGAAATACTGCTTAATCCAGCAGCAGGCAGGCCCAAAGACACGGGCGAAGAGGCATCATTAGAGACCAGCGTGCACGCAATTCTGGAGGCAGGTAACGGCTGTTGTAGCCAAACTCAGATCGAATATATTATTCCAGTTTAGCCTCCGATTTGCTAATATCTGTTTATCTTTTGAACGGCCTCATCTGCCTCCTTGCTGAACCTGGCCTGCAGCTGGAGCTTTACCTGCTCTGTCAGGAGGCCCAGGCTGCTTGTGGAACACTGAAAGAGCGACGTCAACATGCTAATAAGAACCTTCCAGTGGAGGCGGATTATGGACAATTTGCGATTTCAAATCAAATCCTAAAAAAAAAAAAAAAAACACACACAAAAGAGGGATTACGGGTGAAAATATGTTTGCTTCCCAGTCTGGCTGCGGAGAGCGGAACAGGGCCAGTCGGGCCCTCGGAGTGCTCAGCAGTGAGCGTGTCCTTCTTCAAGTCGCGAATGACTTTCATCAGGCCGTGGACGCTGGATGACGCTCGGCTGTAATCCTCTTAGCCCGGAGTGTAGGTTTCAACCCGGCGCCGCTTCGCTTTGATCGCCTGCTTCAGAAAGCTTCTGTAAGGGCGACTTAGGTGCAAACACATGCTTCTGTGCACGCGTTGCACCACTGACCTGCAGGACGCTTCGGCGGGACAAATATTTCCCTAAAGGTCAACCTGATTTACAGGAAAGAACTGATGAAAGAACTGATGATTCATTTGGAATGTTAGCACGTTTTCCAGGGGTAATGTTAACATGAAGGTTATCATAAGGAGAAATCATGAATCACAAATGATCTCTGATGAATATACCTCAATCATTCCGCCCCCTTTTAAAGCAGGACGGCGCCATAAAGACCAGAATCCAGCCGGCGTTCATTTGAATCCACTGAGTCCGACAGAAGTGTCATTTTCAAAATATTGTTTGATTAGAAGGAGGTGTTGGAAGGTGTGGAGATGGCGCGGCGTTACCTAACCGACGGGATGAGAACCGTGCATAGCAGGAGGAGCGTAAAGAGGAGGAAATGGAGCAGTCCTCAGGAGGAGACGCTGATTTTCTCAGAAACGCTTTCAATTACGGCCCGGCGCCTTCCCTTATTAATTAAAGCCGAGGCGGTTGGAAAATTACAGCCACACAGAGGCAGAGAGGGCGGGAGAACAAAGATTTAAGTGTAGGTGGCTCCTGCCTTGAGCTTTTTGTGTGCACGTTTTTGCTGGCAAAAACAGTCAGGAGGGAGGGAGCCGCGCTCCGAAATGAAAACTAAAGGAGACATTAAGCATCCTGCTTGTTCCTGGGAGTTCTGCACTCTCTTATGGCTTTTTTTGGGGGGGTGGGGGCGGTTCTGTCATCTAGATAATGAACGGAACTCATCTACAGCACGCACACACACACACACACACACACACACACACACACACACACACACACACGAGCAGCAGAGGACCCAGTCAAACTCATTTCCACGTCAAAAGGCTGAATAATTGATCAATAAAGCAGCCAGGTAGCTCACAAACACGCTGACAGTGACGGGGTGATAAACTCTGCGGCCGTGCTTCAGTTCTGCCTTCAAAGATTCGGCTGTCTGATGATGCAACCCCCCCCCCCACGACCCCTCTCATCAGCGGCGCGCTCAGACGTTTCGGTGGGCAGAGGCACAGTGAAAAACGAGGGCGCTTCGTGCGGCAGCTGGAACTGCCGGCTGCATTATTAAAGGAGTATGAGGTGAAAAAAAAAAAAACATGTTGACTGTAACTGCATGTTTATGTACACAACGCAAAATATTCAGCTGAAGCATTCTAAAAGCTTCCAAGCAAATTTAGCATTTGCTTTTTGCTGATGTCTAACAGAGCGAGAAAATGATCTGATGAGCTTAAAGATGATTCGAGAGCTCGATGTCGGGATTTCTTTCTATATTTCAAAGCAGGTATTAAAATTCAGGAGACTTACTTTAAAGTGGAGGCTTTAGGGTCTCTGTCAACTGTTTCTGGCTTGAACTGAGTCAAACCTTTATGATTTCATAGACGTAGAGACACAACCTCCGCAATGCAAGACAACACTTAAAAATGTGTTTGTGCTGAATATTTACTGCTCACCGCTGCAAAGTGTGCCATCCAGAGCTTTAGGCTCCGTCTGCATACAACGGCTCCCTCCCGCCATCCAAAGACACACATCCGCCTACGCTGGGACCTGGTGACCCCTCTGGTGACCTCTGGAGGGTGACCCCAGACACCCAGCACCTCTCTCAGGATCGAGCAGCAGTTACAGGCCACAGCCAGAAGAACAGAAATGCATAAACAGACGAAACGATGTGTTTCTGTTCAAGCATTAACGTGATGGTCCGCTCTCGAAGAACGCTATGGGAAAATTGTGGGAATAAACTTTGTCAGATTCGGTTGAAGTTGTGATAATGAGGCTGAACCTGAGTTCAAACAGGCTTGTTGTCAGGAGGGAGTCAGCAGGGGGGCCGCCGGCACGATGGGGGGGCTGCCCCCCACTCCCCCTCCCCCCCTCCCCTCCTCTGGAGCTCGGGCGGCGGCTCTCCCGTGGAACAGGACCCGGGCTCAGCTGTCAGCTTGCCTCACAGCCGCCCTGGCTCCAGCAGCAGCGCTGATGAAGGTCTGAAGGTGTGCACGACGTGCTCGTTAAAGGAGAGCACAACCAGGCTGCCAGCTGATGGCTGCCGTCTTAAAAACTCCCACAAGAAAGCGATTACTCATGCAAAATGCTCGCTGTCACTCCTTGTTTCCCCGCTGCGTGTCCCGGCACCGCGAGCGGAGAGCCTATTAACGTCTGCAGGCGACGGATGGGGCCGTAATCTGTGTTTGGGATTATTTATTTTACAGGACAGCTGTCAGAGGACTGCGGGGGGAGGATGGAAACTTGATAAGATTGGCCACATTTCACATCTGAAGTGTTTGTCCCTCCTGCTGTTTCTCTTAGTTCACACATGCTGTTTCTCTCTATCTCTCCCTTCCTCTCCTCATTTCTCATCCCCTCCCACCCCCTCCGCTGTGACCCCACCCCTCCTCTCGCGCCTCAGATCTGTGTCGTGGGTGCGACGCGCGTCCGCATCGCCTCGTCGCTCCACCCTTATCCCTCCATCGTCATCATCTCATCCGCGGGAGCTTGAGCGGCTCCATCACTCCCTCCAGTCTCGGCACATCGGAGGCCTCCGCCCTCCAGAGCTCGCTCTGGTGGCGGTGGGGTGTAGGGGGCGTGGGAAGGCCGCTCCTTTGTTCCACTGTGACAAAGTCGTCTCAGAAGCTTATCTTAATGACCCTGGTGAAAGAGTGTGGAGCTGCTGTTCCTGCCTGATATCCACGTCTGTGGTACCAGAACCCTGAAGCCACGCCCCCTTTCCCCAGGTGAATAATTACCAGATTCCTCTTAACCCAGCCTGACAGATTTGGGCCTGTTCAATTACTCTAACAAGAGAGCAAATATATAAATATATAAACCAAAAACACTTCTGTGCAGCAAAAACACAGCTAATAAATCCTGCCTGCAGGGTGAGTTAACAATAAATATACATCTAGAAAGAACTTCTGAGCTATAAAGTGATACCATGGGTGTCCACATATAGGGGAAAAAATCTGTACTTCAATACTGAAATTCACCTATTAACAGGTGAAGGTAGCTTCAACCACACAGCACACGCACAGTAGCCACTTAACAACCCCAGAAACACAGCAGGAAAGAATAATAACAGCAGAAAATGTCCCCTGAAATCGGTTGCACTGGAGACATGTTGATGGGAGAAAAGGCAGCTTTAATAAGAGCCCTGGCTTTTAGAAACAGGATAACACCAACGCTTCAAAAAAAAAAAAAAAAAAAAAAAAGACAGAAATGAAGCATGTTAATGTGGAACAAAGTGACTGGAACCTGCTCTGATGAATGAACCTGGTGATTTACAGCTTTTATTCTCAACAAACGCAGCCTCTAATTGCACCTAAGAAAAGGCAGTGAGGATGAAGAGATCCTCCATCTTCTGCCTTGTACAGCTAGAAAACCTCTCCCATCGCACCACAGAGGCGTTGCTGCCTGCTTGGCTACGCCAATGCTGCATTTCAGGACTCACTGATTCACCTCAGGTTTTTTTGGGCGACATATTGTGTCATCAAGCTGCCTTTCTTACTTCTACCCTGATGGCGACGCCGTGAGAGGGAAAGCCTCCCCAAAGTCAAACCGTTAGCCTGTCCTGCTGCCAAGGTGAAACGCGGTGCCTTTGCGAGCTCCAGCTTCAGGAAGGCGCAGGCAAGAAGACCCTTGGGTGAGTCAGACGGCCCGCCCGGGGGACACCAGATTGGGACGGTTACAGCAGACAAATACAGCCGGCTCTGCTTGTGCACTCCACTGAGCCGTTTGTTCTGCAAACATACATCAGCACTCCCGAAACAAATGCTCACAAATGCAGAAATGCTCGAAAAGTTAAACATTTGGCTCCTTTACAGCAGATCAAATGAGCATCCAGGACCACAGATTGTGTGAAATTATCATTATTTCCAACCCTTCTGAAGGTTCAGCCTTTAGAAGTGACAACCGGCCCAGGTCTGCTTCTCTATTCTCTTATCAAAGGAAGCACCATCTGCCCGGTGCCGGGCTCCGTTATTCCTGCCTGTCCGCTGTCCTGCCAGCACCACACAGGCAGCCGATCACTAGCCACAACCACCTCCATGCACAAGGCCGAGGACCTTTATTTTCCCAGAAGCAGGAAGAACATTCCCATACAAACATGACATCGGCCTGTGTCTCTGGTGTGTTGGCCCTGGCAGATCGTCCCGTCCGCTCCTGAACGCAAACCTACATGAGCGTCCCACTTCTGCCTGATGGTCTGGATAACTCGGATAACGCTGATGCGCTCTTTTATTGGTTTTCATTAGTTTCAGTCGGCTTGGCAGCTGGAACAGTGTCCACACGGCTGTTCTTTGTTTTTATTTTTTTGAAAAAATAAATAAATAAATAAATAAAATCAAATCTGTGAAACAGGTACAGTCCAGTCTCAAAAGGATGAACTGAGCTTTTTTCTTTCATCCTTTTCATGCTTTTGCTCAAAGGTTGCTCCTCAAAATACGTTTCAAACAGGCTGCCACATCACAGCTTCTGTCCCCTTAATTAAAGTTCCAGAATGTTCCTAATGCGTTTCTGCAGCGTTCTGAATGCTCTTTGAGCCGAACTTCATCTTGAACCAACCACACTTTCTTCAAAGGCTCATACTAAATTTGAGTTAGCGTCAACTTAGCTAGATCCATCAATCATGAGGAAGAAGCAGCAGTGCTGAGGATGCGGCAGTGTGTGTGTGTGTGTTTGTGTGTGTGTGTTTGTGTGTGAAGAAAGGACCTGATGAAAGAGGACCTGATGGCCTCATGAGATGACCTGCCAATCTTTCATGGTCAGGGGCGTGTCTGCCGGCCCGGGCAGCGTCTGGAGAGCAGGACAACACAAACACACCTCAGACGGACCCCAGATTAACGCCGTCAGAGCGGCTGAAGCTGTTTCAGAATCTAACAGAGCTGGCAGGAACCTATTGGATCACTTCAAGAATTAAAAGGAAAACACCAACTGTGATAGTGTAGAAGCTGCTTGGAGTAAAGTAATCACAGTCATCTGGGAAGAGAAAGGGCATCGGTGCCAGGCCAGGAACTGTAGACCAGGAACTGTAGACCAGGAACTGTAGTCCAGGAACTGTAGACCAGGGACAGTAGACCAGGAACTGTAGACCAGGAACTGTAGACCAGGGACAGTAGACCAGGAACTGTAGACCAGGAACTGTAGACCAGGAACTGTAGACCAGGGACAGTAGACCAGGAACTGTAGACCAGGAACTGTAGACCAGGAACTGTAGACCAGGAACTGTAGGCATGGGACCGTAGTCCAGGGACCGTAGTCCAGGGACCGTAGGCCAGGGACCATAGTCCAGGGACCGTAGGCCAGGTTCGCTGCAGGGCTGCGCTCCTGCCACCAGGCACAAGTGAGTCTTTCTCCAGCCGGTGAGATGAATCTAACAGACGACGCTCCTGAGTGGAACCGACAGCGTGAGGCGCCGGATCAGCACGAGCCGAAAACTCGGTCCCGGTTCCTTCTGATGAACTTTTAAGGGAGTTAATTTCCTGTGAAATCGCTGGACAAAATTGTGAGAGACGAGCAAAACCCAAAGCGGCTTAATTAATTATCCCCGTTTTAAGTTTGCTAACCTGACGTCCCTGCAATCACGTTCAGGGTGAGATCTAATGTGGCCTCAGAGATGCACGGGGAGGTTTTCCTCTCTATTAGACCTGTGCATCCTTTCAGTGGTTTAATGGCACGCCTGATTAAGCCCGGATCGTTAACAGAGGGTTCAGAAAAAATGAAAATTGGCAATGGGGGAATCTAATTAGAGTGAGGACGCAAAGACAAGGCCGCTCTCAGTTATGTTGTTACAATTAAGATGAATTTAGCAGCCGTTTTAGTCGTGCCCTTAAAGAGGCACAGAAGGGAAAACACCAGCTTTTGTGTGGACAAGGAGGAGGAGGAGGTGACAAAAGAATGGATTAATCTGAACTTTAAACTGTGACAGTTAGTCAGCCTGCTGTTAGCTAATGCCCTAACACGCAGTCAGTCAGGATTTAAGAGTTGCAGGGAATAATTGCAGCTCGGTGTCCCTCAGCAGACGTCCCAAAACTTCATTTTGACACCTTTTACAGCCACACAAAAGGTAAAATGACAGTCCCTAAATGGGAACGCAGGTCTCCTGGCAGAAATAAACAGAATTCTGTTTTTGTTCTTCAACAACAACCTGACAGTCTGAGTGATGGAGAGTCCACATTCTACAAAAGGCAGAAACAAGAAGTGCACAAAGAGAGACATTTGTGTTGAGCGAGGACGGTCCCTTTCTGTCATTCTACTCTCCGACTGGCTGTAAAATAATAATAAATAAAAAGTTTCTCAGTCCTGGAACGTGAGTCATGGACTTTGACAGAAGTCCCCATAAGGATAGGTGAGTCTCAGTTTGGTGGTTCCAGTGGAGGAACTTTAACTGAGGATGTTTTTTGGATTCTTTCCGTTCACATCACAGTCACGGGCGTCATTCTGTTGCCTTCCCTCTGACAGCTTCAACTCTCCAATCCCCCATTTAATAAAAGAGTTCTCTAAGATCTAATTTATTACGAGGTTGTAAAAATGCGGGCAGTCGCCTCCTCCGGTGGTTACGCGGTTAGGTGGGCCGTCTGTCGCGTATGCGCTTCCTGTGCCGATAATCTGGTTAAATAGCTCAGCTTCAGGCGGGATTCCTGATTAGCTGCGTCTCTGCGGAAGAGAGATTTATGAGCTTATAGCTGTTGTTTTATTCTGCGTCCAAAACCTTTTTCAAAAGCACAATAACAAGATGACTGTTCTTTTTTGTTCACTTTTCATTTACTTCTAATTAAATCCTGCTCGATTAAGTCAGAACCTTCCATTTAAGCTTCAAGAGCTCCTGAATAACATCTTGAGGATGTTGTACCTGTGATTAACACACACGTACGCACACACCCTGCAACTTCCCATAGGGCTGTGATTATGTTTGTGCTGCAAACTGGTTAATTATCCGCATCTCCACTTACTTCTCCGCTGGAAATATGGAGAGCAGTTAGCAACGCAGCAGACTGCAACATGGCCACATCTGGTCAGGCTCATTCCAAAGCAGTATCTCACAATTCCTCAACAAATCAGCCCAGAAACACACACGTCAATGAGACGCCTGTAGTCTATACGCCGTGGAAAGCATCATCACCCTTCATCTTCATGTGCAGCTCCCTTGGTGAGACTGAGGCTGTGAGATCCTGCACATTAGATTATTCTTAAATCTGATTTGCTGTGTTTTTTTTACAGCGGCACCATGAGAAGATTCTGGGTGTCAGTCTAACAGATATGCAAATGAATGTTCAGGTGGTTACTGAGAATCCCGCTGCTTTTGTGGAGATCTGAGCGAGTCTGTTTGTCCACCTGTAAGAGCCCTCTGACAGATAAAGGACAGAATGCTAATGCTACGTTTGGGGCTAGGATGTCAGAAACACATCAACGGGAAAGGTTAGCATTAGCAGAACGTGGATGGCACGATGCAAAAGGTGTTCGGGTTAAGGTTAGCCCTTTCACCTCAGGGGATAATCCCGCCACTGTTCGACTTCCAACCCTCCACAGGTAGCTCCTCAAATCTCCCAACGTTCCTCCTCTCTTTCTTCAGTAATGAAAAGCAGACGCATGCCTGCAGGTGCATCTAATCCTGCAGATAAGCCCAGCAAATGAGGAGGTTTGATCACAGCTGTGTGTCAAGATCTGATTAGAGGTGAGAAAGAGACATTAAGATGATTTGCAAGCTTAAGACACTGCAGGTGGAACCACACAGACCCCCCCTTAAAACAGAGAAACACAGCAGCTGAATGAAGAATCACATCACCGGGTTGAAACTGTGATGCAGTTATGAACGACAATGTATTCTAGTGAAAGAAGTTCCGACAAGGGCAATAATATTTAACTCCATCATCATCATCATCATCATCATCTGTTCTGGCTGTTTTTGATTCTAGACTGACTGGACCTTTAGTAAGTGAGCTAACTTGATTGATGAATCCTGTCCATCTATTGCTCAAAATCACATTTATGTGCTACAGGCCTCCAGTCATGGAACATCCGCCATGAGAGAGAGAGAGAGAGAGAGAGAGAGAGAGAGAG
>BJFM01000057.1:72734-94689 GCA_016586285.1 Arothron firmamentum
GGGGGGTGGGGGGGTGAGAGTTCAGTCGTAAATACCAAGGCAGAGGCAGATTTCTGCTCATTTTCCTCTTAATTAACTCATAATCTGGTACAATTGTCTTTGTCTAAGCATGTTTTAAACCCACTGCTTCACCCACTCTTTGAATTCTAACATCATGCTTACAAAACTAATCTACTGTACTTGTTTTTTTCTCGTCTACTTCTAATCTACATTTCTGCTACTAAACTGAAATAAATGTGCACGTTAAATAGATGTTCAGCACCGAATGCATGCCAGAAAAAACCCAAGCATGCTAATTCTGGTGAGGAAAACAAACAGTTCTCTCACAGTGTGGAGAAGCAGCAGAGGATTTCCATAAATATAAGGAACACACACACAGCGCATCGACTGTGGGAATTGTACATACACACGTGGATATAGCATAGGGTGGTGAACATCCCTTTTCTTCCTTTTACCAGAGGGCATCGTTACCAGGAGAGCCAGCCTTAAACATGATTTTGGATTTAGAGGCAGAAAGTAACACGCAAATGCTTCAAAAATGCATTCTGAACAACTACAAGCCAGACTCATTACTAATGTTGGCCCAAATGAGTCCATCAAAGACTCTCTCCGGGATGCTGGCCAACCTGACTGAGCAGTGCTGTTCCTGCTTCATACAGCCCACATAATCTGGAAAAAGTTCAGCAAGAACACAAAATGTGAAAAGGCCATTGTGTTTGCTGCAACCTCTCTGGGTGCTGCCCTGTGTCCAAATGACCTCTGAAAATACTGTCAGTCAGACTTAGCACTCTCTGACACTTCTTTCCCACTAGCCAACATTGACTCACTGCTCTATAATCAGTCTGCTCAGCCATCCACCCAGCACCCGTGTCACCCAGCAAGAACCCCTCCAAAACACTTACTATGGAGGTTTTTTTTTTTTTTAATTAGGACATATTTTCCCGATAGCAACAATTCCCCTCAACACTCCGCTCCCATGTTTCCGCCTGCTTGCCTGCCTCATCACATTTTGCAGACTTGAGCAGACTGAAACGCTGGAAGTGTGGAGGAGGTGGGAGGGTGAAGGGTGGGGAAGGTGGTGGTGGTGGGAGGGTGCATGTGGCGGATGAAACGGCGTGTTTGTTAAGGGCCTCTGATGCTGGCAGAGAGCAGAGTGAAAGTGAAGATAGAGGTCAGCAGGATCCAGACCATCTTTACTCCACCATGATCAGAGCACTCCAAATAAATCCCAGTGCACGTGTCATCATTGCTCCCCATCTCCTCTGTGTACAAAGAAACCTTGGGGCAAAGTCTTAACCTTAAGCACACAGAGGAGAACCTAGAAGAGCAGCATGACTAATGCGGCACAAAGATACACCAACAGAGAAACATGTGCAAAAAGACTCACAGATTTACCCGTATGTGCACACAACAGTAGGAAAACAGCATCCATTCTTATCACACCACATCCCCGTGTCACCTTCTGGCACTGAAATGCAATTACAAATTGTAGAAGATGCAACCAAGTGAAATTTACTTCACATAATTGATATGGCTGCATATGCCAACATAAGACTGGAGCTAGAGTCACTCACATATTTCTGGAAAATACCATAAAAACTACACATGGGGCAGTAGATGCTGCTCTAAAATCTGTGTTCATTTAGATTTGTATGCAGTTTAATGCATATGCAGTGCATATAAATTCATAGAAAAAAAAGGGGGAAATAAGGGAGCTTGGGCTATTGACACGTTTTCACCATTTAAATGTCCCAGTGTGCATCCTTCTCTTAAATCGATAGCCCAGTCACTTGTCACTGTGCTCAGTGCATTTGTTGCTCTTTGCCCCCGCTGCCCTTCTTCTCCTCTGTCTGTCAACTCAAGTTGGTGAGCAAAGAGAAGCTTAAGTGACTCGTCCGGCCCTTTTGACCTGCCTCTCACTCTCGCATGTCCTCTGTCCCTGCTGCTGCGCTTCCAGTAACATTGCACCCGACAGCCTTCCTCCAGCTTTGACGTACAATTTTTTTTGTAAGAAACGAAACTGATCTTGAAATTTATTCGTAAGTGGCTTCTAATTAACTGTGGGAGCAGAGGGAGAGTAGTCTGGGGAACCCAATTAATTAGGAAGTAAGTTTAGAGTGGCACTAATAATTTGCAACCAGTATACTTTTTATTAGGAACCATGATAAGTCAATGATACTTTTAGTATCAGCTTCACTATTAACCCAGAGCATTAAAGAGGCATTAATCTATTCTATGAAGTTCTGCAGTTGTGCAGACTATACATAATTCACAATGTATAAGTGACTGAGAGTGGATCCATGTTAACTTTAAAGCCCTTTAACACGAGCACTGCAGAGGATCTGCACAGAATCCACATTTGTCTGTTCACACATGTAGTTACATTTAGAATATACACACTTCTACAGTCATGATCTATAGGCTATAGCCACCAAATTCCTGTGTGCAGTATTTTCATAATCCATAATCCTAGCAGTCAACCTGAATTACCAGAAACTTGGATTGGTGGATTTTCCCAATCTGACACGACCTTGCTGGTGACATTTAAGATGAGCACCAGTCATCCACATGCCCACATGCTGCTCCTCACAAGACTCTGCAGGTACTCCTGACGTGTTCAGACATGCTCACACAAGTTCATGCATACATTTCATCTGCATAGAATCTGGATTAAGTCAGGATTTTTAATATTACTGTTGTTAATCTCACAGACAGTGGTACTTTATATTGAGCTGTACTATATTAGTTGCAGAAGTGATGTGACAGGAAGTTAATGTTGATAGTCACATTCTTAATGCCAAATGTCTGTAACCGTGATGGACTCGTCCCCGTGTGGTAGCGAAATTCTGCAGGCGCTTCAACTCACTGATTCTGAAAAACTGACAGAAAACCCTGGTGCTTTCTGTCTTTCTGCTCCAGCACTGAGAGACTCTCCTCTATCAAAGTCTGTTGTGCTGTTGCTGTGTTGATGTTTCATCTGTGTGTTCTCTCCTTTATCAGTAAAGAGTGGCCAGCTGCCAGAGAGAGAGGATTTCCTGACTCTCACATCAGTCCCGCTCCAGTAGTGATATCCCTAAAGAACCATCTCAGAGATCAAACCCCCAGTGGAAATGATATTTTGCTTTCATTTCTATGTGATCTGCTGCATGTGTTCAATTCTCATACTGACTCTTAACATATGTGTGTACGGACTGATAGAGTTGTGTATAATTGTGCAGAACAGCAGTTTTATATGCATATGTGTATGAAAATGTATGTGTTCTGTATCCGGTGTATGTACCTTTTCTCCGTGTCCCAAATTTTCATTTTTGACTTCGCTCAGTGTTTTCCAGTTCATCCTCACTCCGCTCCCCCTTGACCTTGTCTCACTCAGAGACTGGCTGTCGACTGCATAGCCTCCATGATCATACCTACAATTTGAAAAACACACATCTATCAACTGTAAAACTGAAACAGCAACACTCAACTGTCAAAAAGACAAATGTACTGTAAAAAAGATAGAAAAAGCAAGAACATAGAACCTCAAGAGAAAACATTTTTTATACAGTTCTCCAAGGTAGAACTGAGATCTGATGCTGATATGGGAAAAAAAAAATCCTTTAAACCCATGTATCAGCTGAAATGTTCCCAACTAGGCCCAAATTGCAAGCACAACCCCCAAAAGAGACACCTACAAGTTTAAACTTTTTAAAATTCAGCCTGGATAGAGGCGTTTCTGGGCACCACAGGATCACATCAGCATGGAGTCATTTCATGGGTTTTGATTTTTGCTGTTTATTTGCATTTTTTTAAAAACAACTCTTCAGCTTCTTGAGTTACTCCTGAGAATGCTGCATAGCAGTCTGGCCAGAAGTATTTTGTAGATGGAGGAACTTTACCTGACTATATTTTGGGAGACTTGATCTTTTAATTGACTTTTTCCTTCTTATAGGGAAGATGCTGCATGATATTACCCACCGCAGTAGAGTCAATTAAAGAAAATATACTCAGCCATGACTGATTTACTCCCTTAATCTCTTAACTGATTTACAGCCAGATCATCCATATCCTCAATCTGTTCTATCTGTAGTGTGGCGATTGTCAGAGACAATTAAATTATTGTGTCAATCATTTCTTGTTATTAAATGGACAACTATCTACCGTTTAACTCCTACAGCACTTACTCCATTATCTACTTGACATTTAAAGATTTTAAAATTAAAAACCTAATGTAGTCATATGACCATTGCTCTGTATTCTAATAGGGAAGAGTGATCTAATCAAGACATCAGTCAAATTCATCAGTTTGCTTCATTTATGCAAGCGTGGTAATAACAACCCCACAGAGTGCTCCGTCGCCATGGGAGCGCCACTCAGACAGACTCTCTTTGTATTTATAAAGTGTAGACCTAAATGTTAAAAAGGAATGAAACACAACAGTCTTTTGCTTCAATAACGGTCATTGTCATTCAGCGCTGTTAGCAGGTAAACTAGTGGGAGAACCAAACAGCTGCAGAGATCAGAGTGGAAAGCCTGGGATTCGTGCAAAATGGAGGGAGGAATAAGATAGGGGAAAAAAGGTTTGTTGTTTAGTTTTTAGTCCTTGAAATGTCAGGCTTAAATGGTGTGTTGACTATTGGCTAAGATGGAGCAATGGCGACTGACCATCCGCTCTCAGGAAAACGGAATTGCTCATATCTATTCACAGCCACACACCTCATAATTACAAGAATGTTTGATGCTTTTGCTTAAAAATAATTTTCAGTATAACTGAAAAATGGTTAAAAATAAACAGCTATGGCTCAGTGGTGGTCAGAGTTGGGACTGGATTTAATGAGTCATAATGAAACCTGCCACGGAGGCTGATAATAGCATTCCAGTTTGACGCAGCTTGATCTTTCTGTGTGGATAAAAATAGCAGAGACAGAAAAACTACTGTTCTTTTAGTTCTGAAATTCCATCTACTCGGTCCTTTCTATACGGCCCCCAGAGTCCTGCTGGGACTGATAAGGCTACGTCTACTCACACACGATTATCAAGGCATTACACTGTCCTCTGTGTGTGTGTGTGTGTGTGTGCCTGTGTCATAGCGATCAGAAAACACAATCAGTTGATTTCTCATAACAAACACTAGCTTGTGTGGGACAAAACGATTCGATGGTGTGTGTGTGTGTGTGTGTGTGGGTGTGTGTGTTTGTGTGTGTGTTATTGTGTGTGCATGCATACACACGCCACCATGACTCACCAGGCCCTTAGTCTGATAGCCTCTGGTATGTCTGGATTGACCATGACTGTTGAACTGAACAAAGCAGACAGAGATCTGCCTCCAAAATCAGACAAGCGAGCTCCTTTGATGGCGACCACAGGCTGTTCAGAGCCGTCAAACTTCTCCGCCTGAGGAGAAGAAGGCAGTAATTGAGGACAGGAAGAGGAAAGAGAGGGAGGAAGAAAAAAGATGACAAAAGCCGATGCGTCGCTTCAAATGTTCCTTCTGCAGTCCGATTGAGAGACAAGAAAGTAATATGTGGTTTAGTTTACGTTCATAATTGGCCAACCTACAAGTTAATTAGGAAGTCATTTTTGGATTTGGTCTGAGACGACGGATTAGCTTCAGGAAGCCGAAGCTTAGAGAATATTACCATTTCATGAAAAGACTCGAAAGTTCAGCCTTTTGTCTCAAATTAGGAACTGAAGGCTGAAGGTCACAGAAAAGAAAACTTCCAAAGATCGAAAAACCAAAATTCAAAAGGCTTGTGATGAGGAGAGATTGACGTGTGGCCCTCAAATATACTTTACCTGAAAATCCATCGATAGTTTAAAGAAGATAAATGAAAATATAGTAAAGATATAATCATTACCTCCTCTCCCCACAGTGTGGCCGCCACCACCTTTCCAGTGGCGTCTATTAGGTGAAGAGTCCTCTTGGAAACTTCTCTGCTGTTCTTGGTAGTAATGCGGGAAACATCCTCCACAGTTTTACACACTCCGATCACATCTAATGATAGAAGAAGGTATTAATGGGTAACATTATAGCCATAAGAAGAAAAGATGTAATTCTAAGTATTATAAGTACATTTATCACTATATTTCAACAGTTTTAAATGTGATATAATTGTTACACAAATATGCTGTAGCATCAAACCATAAGCAGTAAAAATGTACAAGAGCAGAGAGTTAACAACCCTGAGCTGAATTTGCCAAATTGGAGCAGAATGACAGGAATGTCATAACATGCTGGCTTGCTCTCAGGAACACACTCCAGATCAAAACAAACAAACAACCACATTTGCTCCTCATTCATGTTCTGTGTCAGCCTCCAGCGGCACTCAGCAGTGTGAAGAGCCTGGCTGACCACGACCGATTTTAATTACATCGGAACAAAGGAAACAGTTATTTGTGTGTTTATTGCACCAAAAATAGGATTATCACAAGATTAATGAAAGCAAAGTAACTTCGAACCTAAAACTGGTGTAGAAATACAGACAGGGAGCATGCCTATTGTACAATTAAAATTCTTTAGTCTGTAAAATGACATTTAAGTCCATTAGTATAATCATTCAAATGAGTAAGGCAACTTCTGCAGTGTCCTTGAGTCAGACTGCATTATGTCTTACGTGTCCTCTGACGTGATGTGCATCTTTGGGTGTTTATCGTCCTTAAACAGTTTACTTTTATCTTTTTGAGATGACTACAGTCTTCTTCTGTGCATATAGATGCATAATGTCATCAGTTCCGTTACATATTACTGCCTCCATCTGGCCACCAGGGGAACAGTAATATCTGGTCACAGCACATCGTCCACGCTTTAACCCCCAATAGTTGGCCAGAATTCTGGCTGTGATTAGGAGAATAAGTCTTTCTCTGAACTTTGTCAACCTTAACTCTCCCTCTGCGAACCTTTTACGCCCCCACCAACCCCACGCCGTGTTTTCAATCTGTGCTCTGTCCGCCCTTCTTAATTCCACTATGATTGAGACGATGTCATCCATCTCTGAACTCCATTATCAGCACAGGAACAGGACGACAGTTCTCATTACCATGCTGTAATCCTCTGTTTAACAAAGTAACAAGAACAGAAGGAATATAAAGATGGGGAATTAAGACACAACATGGCACACAGGACATGTAAGGCAAGCTCTCTGCGGCCATGGTGTCACACTCCTTCTGGTGAACTCGGTGCCTGCCCACCTTTATTGCTTCTTTTTGACACAAAGGCAATTAGCGCGAATTGTAAATGAACATAAATCTTCCTCCTGGTAGGTTTTTGTTTGCTGTAGGGTGGCATGGTTGATGCTTTAGCATGCCAGCATGATAAATCATATCCAATTACCTACGACAAAAGCAGCAAGAGACTCACTATTTTGACTTTCTGTATATTAAAAACGATATCCTCATCAGTAACAGCTACACATTTTATTTTTAATATTTTCCAGCAGACTGCAAAGAGCATAAAGTTGAATCATCAATTTCATCTCCAATCTATACTTGGACCATCCCAATTAACCTGTCCACAGATAAGACATTCCTGTCAGGCACAGAGGTGAGTCACCTCATAAGAAAAGTGGTCTGAGCATTATTCTCCTGTTGTTTTATCTCTTCCCTTACCTCTACACCTGAATTAACCTCCCTACTGACCCCATCATCACACATTATCCTGCTGTATGACTGACTCGCATGCGTCTCTTATCAGTTCAGCGTGTTCATGCCATGTGCATCGGTATCGCAGCAGTCTGGGACGTGAGCGATGATCCAGACGATAACCCAGATGATGTAAAATGATGACTACTACCATGTTCTGCCTTGACAACCCAAGCCCAGTCGGTCTTTGGCAGCCATGAGCAGACTGAAGATCTACGCTAAACTACAGAGGGTTTTTTGTCCAAGATTAAAAATCAAGATTAAAAAAAAGGTCTAATTTGTCCAAGTTAAAGGTTAAGAAGTGTTTGTGAAGTGCTGTTTTGCGTTTCAAAATAAATAATCCCATCAGTTGTAACCCTGTGATTACGACCCTATCAGCGAGTTTAGCATCCAAATGCTTTTTTCATGCTAGTAAAATCTTGTTTTGCTTACCAATGATGGCGTCCTTGTCTCTGTTCTCAAGCTCGGCGATTGGCACAAAGTCACACTGCACTGCTGGGACGCCATGACCGTCAGCACATGGCACAATGGAGGAATGAGCATGGAGAGTCATCTCATAGTCATGCTTTAAAGTGTTGTATTGCTTGTTGGCCACTTTCAGAGTAGCCTTGGAGATGTAGTAAACCTGCAGAGTCAGATAACGTTTTATGTGACTTTTAATGACCGATTAGAATACAGCTCTTAATTAACTAAATACTCTTAATGAGAACAAGGAAGTCCAACTAAGATGTGGTGCCATACTGGTAATCAACTGTCTAATTTACCAGAAAATAAGATGCAACTAACTGCACATTAAGCATCAATTGCAAGTAAAACTTCAATTACTTGCCCAACTTTCCAGTATCCCCATTATCCCTGGATCTTTTAGTCTCAATGGCTATCTTCCTTTGCTTTAATTCCTATGGAATCTGAAGAGAAAGCTTTCTGGCTGCTTTGAGTCCCTTACACCCAATCACTGATCTGTCAATACTCAAATCACAGGAGAAGGAAGGATTCATCCGTTTATTCAGCTTTGGAGGGCAGAGGTCATAAATTGGATCTGGGACGACATTGAAATCCATTACCGGTAGTTGATACCAGAGCCGGTGGGACTCAAAATAAGGCTCAAGGTTAATTGAGTTATCAAGCTCCCTGGAACACAGCAAGCTTTGACATGTATTGTACCTGACTGTATTTGCATGGGTGTATCGGAACATACAAAGGGCACATTTTGGATGTTCACACAGGTCTCTAAACAGTTGTTTAAATCAGCCAGTGCTGACCCCATCCTGTTACAGACTTAAATGCTGAAAATGCTGATTTTTATGCCCTGGTTTTTAAGCAACACTAAATATGAACATCACTGTCATATTTGTGTTGTTTCACCAATCATGCAAATGTAGTTAAATATGCTGTTTTATCAAACATGCAAAGAAATTGGATGACTGAGGCCTGGATCTGTTTAAATTTTAATACCCTGTAGTCACAGCCTTAATGCCATTAAAAATGCTTTTTAATCAACCTCATAAATAATAGAGTAAATTGAATGGCAGCATGGCCTCACTATATTTTTCACTGATAAAGTATAATTGCCAACACAAACACATGCGTTATGAACAGTGACACAACAAGAACCAACAAAAGCAACTTTGCATTTTGGAAAATAAACTTGAAGAATTGCTGAACCCAGCAGTGGGCCTTACGGGAAATGTGGGTCAGTGCTGCGCAAACTCTGTGTGTGTGCGTGCGTGCATGGCCTAACTGTCCAGACAGCAGCACGCACCGCTCTGCCAAGGCTGCAAAATGTAGATTATTTATACAGTGCATTTCTAATTAGGCTTGAACACTGCATTTAAAGCCAAAGTCAGGAATTTACATTTATCTTAGCAAATATAGTTAAACCCAGTCTTTCACTATTCCTCACATTCAATCCTAAAAAATGTTTTAGAACAGTTGGATGCTGGTCTGTGGATTGCTCATTCAATGTCAACTTCGGACTTTTTTGTGAATTTGTTAAAGCAAAGAGAGGCAGAGTTGTATAAAACAGGCTATGGAGAAGCAGCTAACACAGAACAGACAGCTGTAAAGATTAAACTGAGGCAATCTGTCGAATGCATGCCACCCTCGTATCATTTAACTGAAGTTTGGGGAGCAGACATATGGTCAACAGAGCTGCAAGACGGCAAACTGGTAATTACCAACTCAAACTTTCATCACTTGTGACTGATGGATGGGCTCAGCAGGCACACTGGTGCTACCACTAAAATATGTCTAAATGTCAATCCACAAAGTTTTATGGTTCTTTCCATTTCTCAGGTACTGTATTCAACTAAAGTCAGCTGAATAATACAACACAGGCTTTTGGGAACACTGCTTCCTTTAAGGTATTAAACCACTTGTTGAAATAGGAGATTTCATTTTTAAAGGCACTTGGCTCACCTTTCCTTGCTCCACTATAGAGAAAAACTTATCCACTTCATTGTTGAAGGCTGTAATCTTTATTTCACCCTGTTGATCAAAGAATTCCATGAAACGAAACATTCCAACATGAAAACACACGTGCACCGACAAACAGGTATGCTAGCCTCGGATTCCAATACTCACAGTTTCATCTACTATCTCAAAGGAGAAGAGCTTCCCTTCTCCTCTTGAGTTACTCCAGTTGCGGATACTGGACTTGTTCATGACCCTGGCTCTGATGGTCCATCTAGGAGAGAAGACACTTGTGATAATAACTTTGCACCAAAACAGCAGGTGTGCAAAACAAAACAATGTTGCAGAGCCTTGAATCTCTGCTCAAGGTGGACAACCTTGCTTCACCAACTTTCATGCAGCTAAAACCCAACTACAGTTCTGCCATTTATACCAGAATAATTGTATAATAAAGGAGGAAAATAACCCTGTGCACACATTTTACACACACATTTCATTTTTAAGGTATTCTTTCTTGTGACAACTTCAGCAGAAGACCCAGCAGTACCTGCAGTTAAAAGAGTCATTTCTAAAGCCAAAGCTGTCATTTCATTTCTATGCAGATGGCCTCAACTGGAATTGACAAGTTCAAATGCACTCATCCACAAACAGCAGAGATCTCTCTCTCTCTCTCTCTCTCTCTCTCTCNNNAAAAAAAACCCCTAAAGTGAATATCACCACAGAGTGCAGTAATAGCACAAGAGAAAATGGTTTAGCTGAGGGCAAAGCAAATCAGAATGAAATCAAAGTGCAGCAGTCGCCTGTCGAGTAGAAAGTAAATGCATATCTGGTTCAATTTTTGAACTAAATCAATATAGAGTTACAGGCTGTACTAAAATGATTTTACAGAATCAATAAATGCAACTATCATTGCCATGCAGACACAGATGCAACATTTAAACATACTTGCTTAAATAGGGGTTGAGCTGAGTGATAGAAATCACGTTTGATGAAGAACCTGGTGAACCGCTGGAAGCCTTCATTGGAGAAAACTTGGATGGGGAACCTTTTGCTGGCGAAAATTTGGACGGGGAAGGCTTTGCAGGAGAAAATTTAAATAGGGAAGCCTTTGCAGGAGAAAATGTAGAAGGGGAAGCCTTCGCAGGAGAAAATGTGGATGAAAAGGCTTTTGTAGGAGAACATTTATATGGTGAACCCTGCATAGGTGAGAACTTAGATGATGGCGGCTCAGAGGGGGAAATCTCAGATGGAGAAGGCTTTGCTGGTGATGTTTTCATGGGTGAACCTGTTCCACCACCTCGGGGGGAGAAAGCAGCTCCTAGACAAAAGCACAGGGGGGTAAAATAATAAGAAATAATCCTATCATCTTTTACATTTTGTGAAAAAAATTGTAATACAAACTCACCACTGAACTGTGTCATGTTGAAATGTATATTGTGATAATACTTAGTACTTTGTAGAACCAAGTGCTTTTTAACAAGGCCTGCATCAATGTAATGAGAAAAGATGCATCATGACATATCAACTCTGTCCTGTGCGTCATATATCTTTTCTAAACCATCTTAGAACAGAGAAAATCTCCCTTATTGTGCAGTCAAATATGAAATCATTAACCTCTGCCTACTCAGTCTTCACCTTTATTGTCTTCTACATAGAGATTTTCACTAAAATTTAAACATGAGAAGCAGGAAGTTCTTGATCATGTCATACTGTTCTTGTCCAGACCGACAGTCTACATTAGCTGCAACATTCCTGAACAGCTAACAGTTTGCTTCATAATTGTTAATTATAGATAAGCAATTAGCAGCAGGTAAGCTCATTTCTTTCTAATGCTGAAAATCATCAGATTTATTCAGGTAAACAGGAGGCTGGTTAAGTACCAGTTGCCCACCAGTCTCACTCAAGGCAGCAGAATTTTAATTAGACAACAGTAGTAGTTCTGCTAACCAATTGTATGAGCTGCTGCCAAAATGATAAAAAGCCTCAGGAAGCTAAACTCTCCACACAGAACATGCTGAAGAGGTGCTCAAATCCCAGCTAGCACCATTGTGCCAATGACTATAATTATGTTTTCCTTTTCAGACTGTCAATCAACTATTAAATTCTGAGAAACGCCACTAAAATCAAGAAGTAAGACCGATCATACCAACATTCATGTTGAGGAACAGGCATCTAGTAAGAGCCGGTGAGAGCTATTGATGCATCAGGCACAGATCATTCTATATTTAGTATCAACTAAAGCAAAATACGGTGTGCCTCATATCACATTTTTACTATACTTGTACAATCAGTGTTGAGATAAATGAGGATGTTCCTGAAATGTCACAGCTAAAAACAATTCAAAAGTTCCTCCCGTCTCTAAAAATATCATCCATCTTTTCCTGCAAATCAATTCCTAAACAATCCGTTCAGAATAGCCCACATGGTCAGGTGACGTTAGCTCACCTCCCACAATAAAGCAGCACCAGTCCTGTCAGTGGTGATTCATTTAGAAGAGTTGGCTGCCGAATTGATAAAACACATTTCTGCCGATGCATCACTCTGGCAATGATGATCTACGGCGACGACAACAGCGTTTATGTGGAGGAAATCTAAGCATTGAAAAGCTGCACTTCCACAGAGATCACTCCTCTGGTTTCGGCTCCTGTTAAAGAGTGCAACAAACACTCATTTTTATGGTACCCTACTTTGCAGGTGTGTACGTACGCACGCGCGCGTGTGTGTTGGGCGCCGATTCCTCAAGGAAATCACAGATTGAACAGTGATTTTGAGGCAAGAGGTAATTAACATCAATATTCATACACACGCAGGCTGGATGGAGGGGCGCGGGGAAGGAGGTGGTGGGGAGCAGAAATGAGAGTTGGGGACCTGACGGGCGGGGTGATGAACAGAGAAATGAAGAGGCGCCGAGTTTCACACATGGTTCTCTTTTGTTGTGATGGAGATCAGTGGCAAATACGGAAAAAGTGTTTCTGAAATGTGTGTGTTGGCAATGAAATGAGGGGTGTATGTGAGAAACAGACAGAGGAGATGTAAAGAAAGAAATAAATATATATAACAAATCAAGTGTCAAGGTTAAAAGAAACCTCCGGAGGCTAGTTACGGTGTATTTTTTTAAACAGCTATTCAGAATATACAGATTTCTTTTTGGTATTTTAATAGGCCAAGCAGTTTGATGGAAGTCAAGGATGGCAGCTAATGAATATTCCACATAATATACAGAAGCTCCCGAGTCATGACTCCTCATCTGCAGCTTCAGAATTGTTTCTAGAATTTTATGACCGTTAAGAAGACAAAGTGTCCTTCAGGAGGGCATGGTGTCACAGGCAGAGCTCTGGGACATGCTTTAGAGCCCTTAAAAATAGATTCTTTCCAGTCCTTTGTTTAATAATCTGGATTCCTGAACTCATCTTCCCAGTATCAGGTTTAAGAGGTCACTGTTTCAAATCAGCTGGTACTGTCGGGTTTATAGTTGGCCTATAATACTTCCTCCTCAATTCGCTCCACTGCCCTTTGGTTTGTGACCTGGAAACTGCTGCTGTTCTGCTGTCATAAACTAAAATAAGATAATTTCTGCAGCTTTTGACTTTCTTTTTCCTTTCCTGCAATTATGCCCTCTTTATCACTGTGGGGTGGAGCTGAGGTGGGCTTAGGAGCAGGAACCCTTCAGACACGGTGCAGGTCAAGAAGAACAAAAACAATCCACTCTGTCTTAGGTCTGTCCTGGAGGCAGGAACAGCCGCTAGATGGATCAACTGTTATGGGATTTACATCAGGAACAGCAGCCATGTTATGAATTGTACACTAGAGTGAGTCAGCATTCCCCCCGCTAATTCTTTAAGTTATTAATTCAGTTAGAGGACAGAGCAGCGATCAAATAATAATTTAAGCCATGCACCCAGGGATAAAATGAACCTTTCAAGAGTAAAAAAAATTAAGCCTGAGTACAATTTTTCAATAAAACTGCAAAATTTAATCATCCGTATCTCGTGGGAATGGTTAATTTGTGGCATTTACCAATCCTGTAAACACACATTTATCAATTTACTAAAAATGCAGCACTGAAAACCACCGGAAAACAAACCCAGCGACGTTTGATACGAGAGACTTCAGAGGAAATGTCAGGCTTTTTCAGAAACCGTCGAGCAAAACAGAAGCGGCAGGTTTTTTCTGCATCTGCAGGGATCTGTGAGAAAACAAGGAGCCTGATGAACTATTTAACGCAGCCCCTAGTCTTTGCTGACTCAAATTAGTTGCCTTTCACATTCCGCATCCATCTGTGCATCGCTACGAGGGGATTGGGTCCACAACAAAATATTCATGAAACCATGAACTGCAGGAGCTATCAGCCCACACAAGCTCACACAGTCACAACACCTATACCCACACCACCCAACACACATTATATAGCAGGCACTCATTATCCACCCACATAGTGACACCATCCACTGAGGAGGACGGCTGCTATGTTTCAGCCAAATAACAAAAATCAATGTCAGCACTGAGAACAGTTGGTGGTATAAGAGAACCTGCTATGAAAGCTAATAATAAAAAATAATTAAATAAACTGGCTCGTGATACATTTTGGCTGAAAGCAAACCTGAATTTGGAGGAATAATTACGTTATGAAAATGTCACGGGCGGTAAGTTAGCTGGCTGAAGTGGCTGGTTTCCTATTCTAAAAGCAAAGAAGTAAAAGGTGCATGATGTGATATGACAATAGGACATTCAGACTGAAGGGACTGACATTCATTTTGCACTATGTGCAGCCTCTGTTTGATCCAGGTCTTAACCCACGCTCAGTCTGCAGGCTTTGGACACTGAAATGTACGAAAAGCTCTGCAGGTGCCAGCCTGTGTCAGCAGAGAACTAGTTCTGAGCAGAAAACAGTGGGAGAACTGCAAATCTTTCAAATCCTCTGCAGGAATTTTCTCTCTACAGGTATGTGGCTCCCTCTGTTGGTGGAAATCCGAATGACATTTGGTCAAATCCATTTTTTAATATTTACCACAAAACTGAAGCTTTCTCTTCTTCAGTAACAAGGGGATAATGTGAAGGATAAAGCTTTATCTTGTTGTAAAACACCCTAAATGATGAATGTAAAGAATCATCTAAATATTACATTTGAATTAATTTTATCATTCATCATGAACTTTGCTAAAAGAAATCTGGAATTTTTTTGTTATACAGAAACACTTGTTCTCTCTGCAGGACCATTAATTATTACACTAATAACTAATGTAAGTAATGTTTCAAAATATTGAAATGTACTTACTACTGATCATAGACGAAGTTCCGGGTTTTGCAGCAAATGGTGGCAACACCGGGTCAGAGGTTGTAGTTGGAGAGGAATCTTTAGGGGATGATCTGTTTCCTTTTTTAAAAAATGGAATAAAAATGTAAAGGTTGTTAACGATCATCATAACTGTCTTAGATTTACAAACTGAAAACCATACCTTCTTTAAATGCGGTGGGATTTCCAATCAACCCTCCACTTTCCTCAGCCGACTGTAATATTTCCATGTCCAAGACAACAATTACACATCTGGAGGAACACAGAAATGTGGCCAAAACAGATTGCAAAGACAGAAGTGGAGATGGGCCTAAATATATGAAAATACATACCTGCCATCCGACAACGTGTTGGTTGTAGTCTTTTTGAGCAGACACACACAGTGAGGAACCAAAAGATTTGACTCTGGAAGATAGTTTAATTGTGTGGCAAGCAGGAAGGCTGCATATTAAAACACACACACACACACACACACACACACACACACACACACACACACACTGTTGTTGTTGTGCACATCTTTAGGAAGTAAATTATTTAAGCACAGTCATTCTCTGAAACCAAATGACTGTCAATGCTGACAGTTTAAGATACTTACATGACCAAGAATACCGTCCATCACTCATTTTGAGACGGTACCTGGTTGCACCAGAGGCAGTAGAAATGTGAAGGATGTCCTGAAAAAAAGAGTGTGAAGATGAGATGATTTTCTAGAAACTACAATAACAAATTCAAAATAGTGGTTATTAAAAAAAAAACTTAAATTTCACTTACTATCAGCTGCAGCACAGGATCATTGACTGCTGCTCCTTCAACCAGATCCTAGGCAATAACATATGGGTTAAGTCAATATCAGAATCTTCTGCTTGATCTTATCCTGTCCATCTCATTATTGTTGTAATGATGCGACCTAACATCCATTACATATCAGGGTGAAACTATTTTAAACTGTCGAACACGCCTCAAATATTCCAGACTTACAATGTGTCAAAATAAAAAAAATGAATTTAAATAACCATCTATAATTATCTACTGTTATAGCTATAGAGCCACTGTAAACACATTTTTTCTGACATTGTTTCTATCAATGATAGCTCCTAAAAATAGATCTTTCATGTTAGCTAACAGTGTTAGCAACTGCAAATAGGCGGGTCTTTGACCCTAACTGGCAGTTTAAACCTAAACAAATTCAAGAAAAACAACACTTTAGTGACACCGATATCTGTGCTTACTTCAACTGCGCCCTCGGTGAGAGTTACACCCATGTTTAGTTGTTAAAATTGGTCTGATGGATTTTTCTCAGTCGTATATAAATTAAAGCCCATGAGTTAAGATGTCGCGAGAAAAGAGGTTGCCACTGAAAACGGATATCGTCGTGTAAACCTTCAAAGTAAAGTAGTAATTCTGTCAAGTTTACGTATAATGCTTATTTTCTCCATGAAAATCATACAAAATGTTTCGATTGCTTTATTTGGCTCACTGAAGTTTTATAAACAACTAAGAAGCGAAACTATATTCATTTGTTGTTTTTTTCCCCCGAAACATTTAGGTACGAGTTTATTGTGAAGGCTATTGTCGGAAACAACGTCATTGCTGCTACTTTATGAGAATCGCAAGTCCACGTTAAAAACAACCTCGGAACAGAGAGTGTGTGTGTGTGTGTGTGTGTGTGAGTGAGTGATTTTATTGCTTCTCATGGATTTGCCGTGTCCGCGGTGGCAAGATCATGTTGCACAGAAATGGATTGGACTGGAGACTGAGCACAGGGAGCAGTTTATCTGTTTTGAGGAAATAGATGATGTTTTCAATTACGTCCGAACTCTAATAACGTGAGTGGCAAAGTTTAAGAGGCGATGAGTTCACAGTGACCAGGCAGGTAGGCTATTTTAATGTTCTTTGTGTGTTTTGTAGCCAGGATGATCTGGATGTTGTGCAGTCACTTGCTGCAGATCACTCTGTACAGAAGGACAATGGTCAAGCAGCAAAATGCAGGGAAAGGGGGAACTGTAGCTTCAAGAGTCGAGACTATACCACAGCTGTTCTGCACTACTCACAGGTGAAAATATATCAAAGGAAAGATCGCTACCTGAAAAAAAAAATATAAATGCATTTCAGACTACTGTTACTGCATTCCAGATTGTTGTAACTGACATTCCAAAACAAAAGATTCTCCTCAGCTGCAGCTTCCTTCTCTGTTTTCATGGCAGGGTGTGTGCTCAGCTCCTCCAGGTTCTGAGCAGCTGTCCCTGTGCTATGCCAACCGCTCGGCTGCATTGTTCTACCTGCAGCACTACCAGGTGAGCTCCTGTCACTTTCAGCAAATAGATGAGATGCATTCACATGTTTTCAATGAGCTGTGCAACTTGCAAAAAAAATTAAATTATCTTCAAATTTTCTATGACTGTAGGAATCATATTAATTTGAAAATAAATGTTATTTTCTTTATCATCCATCAGGATTACCATTACATTTTACTGATCTATCTTCTCTCAGTACTGCTCTTAACATATTGACCATAAAAGGTTGATACAAGTTGGTAAAATGACTTTTAAAATCTCCTCAGGAATCCATTAACGACATGGACAAGGCTCTCAACCATGGTTATCCCTCTCATCTTTTACATAAATTAGAGCAACGTCGCACACAGTGCCTCAAACACCTATCATTAGGTGTAGATGCAAAACAGGAGCATCTTACTCTTGCTTTAAAGAAGGGTTCAAAATCCAATATTGAGGGAAACCTGCCTTATGGAAGTTTTGGCATTTGTTCCCAAGCTGCTGTTGGCTTCAGCCCGGAGAAAGGTCGACATCTAGTGGCCACAGAGAGAATAGCAGCTGGAGATGTAATTCTCAGTGACGGGCCTTACAGTTGTGTGCTCATACCAGGAATGAAGGAGGTGAAAGGAAAAGGAGTAAAGCAGGGCACAGATGGGGGAGTGCTGTTTGGAACAGAACAGAGGCGCTGTCATAGATGCTTGGCTGAAACACTCTGTCCCTTGCCTTGTGATGGGTGTAGTTACAGTCGGTATTGCTCAGCTTCGTGTCAGCAAGAAGCCTGGGAAGAGCATCACTGCTGGGAATGTCCCCTGGGAGCTGAACTGATGGTTATGGGTGTGATGTTGCAGCTTGCTTTGAGGGTAGCACTCAAAGCAGGTCAGGAAAACATCCAAACAGCAAGGGAGCTAATCAGAGACGAGCACGCAAACTCAAAATCCAGCAATCAGTCCTCATTTCACACTCCACGTCACGGTGACTCTTACCTGAGTGTGTTTCACCTGTTGCACCACATGAATCTACACAGCCCGAGACTGCGTTTCCTGTGTGCGGTCACAGTTGCGACGTTGTCTCTAAAGCTTCACTTGGCTGTGCCTTCACTTGCATCCCGGGACCCCAGCGAACCCTTAGGAGGTCAGTTAAACAGCCAATTACCAGAGAAGAATAATCACGTCAGAGATGGGGCTCTGGAGCTGAGGATTCTGGGAAGTGCAGTTCTGAGGCACCTCCTGCAGCTGAGGTGCAACGCTCAAGCAGTCATCATGCTGCAAGATACAGGTGACACCCACATTTCAGAGACATTACCTTAATCTCTTAATGAAATAAAAGGGAATTAATAATTCATTGCATGGGACTACAAAGATATAACTGATTTGTAGCTCGACTTTGGAGTTGGAATGAATAATTTTTAATTAATTATTTACTTTTCTGCATATTACAGGAAGTGAGAAATCTCCAGTACAGGCCAACCAGGAGATTCGCATCGCCACAGCAATGTTCCCAACTCTTAGTCTTCTCAATCATTCCTGTTGTCCCAACACGAGCCTGATGTTCAGCACAGGCACGAGGGCTGATCCTCCCACTTCAGATCTGTCTCCAGAGGGTGTATCTGCAGCGGGAAGGTCACCCCGCGGAGTCTCAGTAACCGTCAGAGCTGCCAAAGTTATCACTGCGGGGCAAGAGATCCTGCACTGTTATGGTGAGGAAGTTGCTGAATCTGTTGATTGGTTGAGGCTTGTTTGTGATGTTTTTCATGAAAAGATGATTCAAACACAAACTTGAATCATTTGCAGTGTTGTTCTGTCACTCTAATCTGGCCCACAGGTCCCCACAGCAGGAGGATGACCACCTCGCAACGCCAGCGGCTCCTGCAGGAGCAGTACTACTTCCTCTGTCAGTGCGAAGGCTGCAGTCTGCAGAGAGAGCCACTGGGCCGAGACCAGCGTCCGGGTCTTCTGTGTGAACAATGCAAAGGCGAAATCGAAGTAGGTCACTAGTTGGATCATGAATTCATTTTTGGGCGCCTTCCATTGCTGAATTTGCTGTTTTTCATCAACCTGTGTGAATTGTCAGAAAAGTCACGAGGACACTGGGACTAACTTTGCGTGTGTGCAAGCACACTGCGGTCACAGCGTGTCATCTGCAGAAGTGAGTCGCAGGCTGCAGGAGATCAAAGATGACCTGGAGAAGGCTCTGCGCCTCATGGAGAACGAGAGGCCTGGTATTTGTGATCATGTATATGTATAAATGTGTCCAGATCAGACGGCCTTTTGTTGAGCATCGGTCTTATTCTTCTGCTCTGTCAGATGAGGCGCTCAGACTGTTGAGACGGACACAGTGTCAGTCGGGAGCGATCCTCACAGAAACGCACCCGCTGCAGGGGGAGCTGGCAGATGCTATGGCCAGAGCATACGCTACGATGGGTGAGTGCGTGTGGTTAATGCACAGAATATGTCTGCACATCCAAATCATACACGTTTAAGTTTACACAACTGACTAAAAAATTTCAAAGCATTAAAAAAAATCCAGAGTTTCAGAACAATCACCACAACCTCCAGCTCTGCTGAAACTTTTCTCTCTGATGGTCATGCAGGCAACTGGAAAAATGCATCCTCCCATCTAGAGCGAAGTGTTCTAGCCACTGCATCCCAGTACGGAGAAGACAGCATTGAACTGGGTCAACAGCTCTTCAAATTAGCTCAGCTACACTTTAACGGGTGAGACAGCTGTGCAGAGTGCAGAAAAATGTCGTTTTCAGTGATGAATGCACTAATTAGGTCTCCTAAAGTGACTTAAACTGTCATCATTTATAGAAATAACTGCTTTTCCTATCTTTTTTTTCCTGTCCCAGTGGAGCCAGGGGAGCAGCCCTCTCTGTCATCTCCAAGGTCAGGCGCCTCCTCTGCCTTCACTTAGGTCCTCAGTGTCAAGAATTACAGGAGCTGCGAGCTATGGAAGATTGTCTACGAGGGTAGCCTGAGGCCAAACAACATTCAAATCGGTCCTGATCTATAATTTTTCATGATCATTATTTTTTGATGTTTTTTTTAATGAAACACCTACTGAGATGTGTGTGTGTGTGTGTGTGTGTGTGTGTGTGTGTGTGTGTGTGTGTGTGTGTGTGTGTGTGTGTGTGTGTGTGTGTGTGTGTGTGTGTGTGTGTGTGTCCACACACACACACACACACACACACCTCTGCTAGCATTTGGCCATGGCTGACTATGGCTGCCTGACCTCTTGGTGTCAGAATGTATCCATCAATAATTTCAATTTCATGCTCCACTGGAGGTCTTGCGATGTGAAGCGACTTATCAGCTGTGTACTTCCAGACTGCATAAATAAACAGGAAGTGTGTTTATTAATTATGGCTGTTTCTTACTCAGGGGTTCGCACTCCAACCAGCTGATCAGTCTAAACAATCTGCGGCTAAAGGTACAGTAAGCAAAGTTAGCACTTTGGCCTTTAGGGGGCAGTAGTTACCCACTTGACAATTTCAATTTCACGCCTCAGTGGCTGGAAAGCAAGAAACAGCTCTGACTCTCGAACCCTACTGCATGTCCTTCAAGTCCTCTCTACCTTCCATTTACTGTACAACAGCTTTGCGAGCATCTTAAAGCACCACTTTCATGTTTGGTTTCCTCAACTTATAATCCATTACGAACCCCCCTGAGAGCATTGTTCCCGCTGCGTCCTATAAACAGAACATAGGAGTTTGAATAGCTGCCTGTTTTGTGAGAAAACAGAGCTTCTTTGGATTCCGGAGACGCTCCTGCTGAGCGAGAACAATCAAATCTCGATCACAGCTGGATCTGCCAGCTGCCGGTTAGACATCAGGATCTGGAGGAAGGCCAACGCAACAGAAGTGCGCTTCAAGCCAAGGTCAACTTAAAAAGGAAAGCAGGCAGCTGGTGGTGAGACATACAGGGGAGTCATGAAACGGTGAATTCAAAAGCCTCCGCTGAATACTTTGACTGGGGTTGGAGTTTGTGAAAATCAAAGGGATCAAAGATGTCTTGAAAATGTTCCGAGTTTATGGCAGCAACATGCAAGTTCTACTTATCTGACAATGAAAACTTTCTAAACTGATCAACACAACCATCAATACTGACGGGAATAAATAAACAACATTAAAAGATTTAAAATAACTCTTAATTAAGATTAAGAACACTTGCTTTCAGAAGTTAGGAAAAGCAATTTCTGCTAAATAAAGCCAGCGTGCATGACTAGGCTTGCTGCACAGCATTAGATCACAGCTTCTTTGATTCTTTGGTGCTATTCAAAAGCATTTCCAGTGATTGATCTTCTCAGACAACTTACTTTACTTAATGTAATGCAATTTTAAAAAAAGGGGGGGGGGGGG
>BJFM01000057.1:101518-112279 GCA_016586285.1 Arothron firmamentum
GCTTTCGCAGCTTTCCTCGCAGCCTGACATTAAAATAACTCTCCTTTGGTCGGGACGCAGACGCGCAGCGCCCGAGAGATGACCGCGGAAAGTGCGCGTTTCTTCCGTGTTCAAAGTAGCCGGACTGATCCGACTGTAAATGCCTGAGACGGTTACTGTCAACCACCTTTTTCGCAAGACGCACAGGCGCAGCTCCGTCTTGAGACCAACAAGGGAAAGAAGATGAGGCTGTTCCGCCGTTCCAAGAGCCTTTTGTCCTCCTGGGTCCAGCGGTGTGTGTGCTGCGTGGCCGTGCTGTGTTCGCTTCCTCCTGTCAGGACGGATGACGCTTGCCCGTCATCCTGCATCTGTGCCAGAGACTCCGGGACGGTTACCTGCCAGGATGGGGAGGACACCGAGGCGCCAGGTGATATACCGGAGTGGACGTCCACCCTGACAGTCAGGGGGAGAAACATTTCAACTTTGCAGCGCGGTGCGTTCGCGGCAAACGGGACGGAGTTAGACATGGCAACGCTCTCGCTGTCCGACAACGGAGTGCAGGTCATTGAAGCGTACGCCTTCCTGGGACTCCCCAGATTGCACGTACTGGATCTGAGCCACAATCAGCTGGACTCTATCTCCGCCAGGGCGTTCCACGGGTTACCCGAGCTGCGCTCGCTTGGCCTGAATGACACCGTTTCGCCCGCGGCTGTGACGCAGCTCTCCATTGCGCTCAACACCCAAAGTTTGCGCAGCCTCCGCAAACTGGAGTTGGCGGGAAACCGGTTAAAGTCTGTGCTTCTGATGAGATTCGACATCTACAACCTGCACACATTGGTCTTGGTGAATAACTCCATCCAGGGCATCGGGTGGGAAAACGTCACCAACTTGTACCAGCAAAGACACCTTCGGGTCTACTTGTCCTTTAACCCGTTCAAGTGCAGCTGTGACCTGGAGGCGTTTTATTACTGGGTAAAGAACTCCTCCCAGTGTCCGGATGCAGGGCAGCTCCGGTGCAGCGACCCAGAGACCAAGAGGGGTCTCCTGCTGGAGAGGCTCCGGCCAGACGACGTGGACTGCATGAACGAGAACCTGGAAACAGTTTCGTACGTGTTCCTCGGGATCGTGTTGGCTCTCATCGGGGTGGTCTTCCTCATGGTGCTCTACCTCAACCGGGGGGGCATCAAGCGATGGCTGAACAACATCAGGGAGGCGTGCAGGGACCAGATGGAGGTCTACCATTACCGTTACGAGCAGGACTCGGATCCCAGGCTGGCCAACGTGGCCGTTTAAGCTGCTCAGGCAACCCGAGACAGTGACCTGGTGTCGGGGTCCTGATCCAAATCACCAGTTTTAAAGCCCGGATTGCTCACTTCCAACAGCTGGCCAATAAACTGCAAGCATCCCCTCCTGTGGATGCAGAGCCAAAGACATGAGAGGACTATAAGAGACTTCAGCTGCACATATAGTGTCGTATATAGACGTATATCCTAGAGGCGAGAAGGCTTTATACATCATGTCAACTTACACAGTCTGCAGCAGCTTGTCAGATTAACTTAGTATTATTCATCCTAATAAGCACGAGGCCCGTATAAAGTGCAGAAAACTGCAGCCTTTGCAAAGCAGGAGTTCATCCAGGAAACCCTGCAGGGAGCAAATCATGCAAAGAGACTGAGGCTGGTAGAAGAAGGAAGCCACGCTCGAGTAAACATCCCCTCATCATTAACCACATGGTGCACGCAGTCCGCCTCTTCCTAATGAGCGGCCACTCGTCACAGAGAGCGACACGTGTGCTCAACCGCGACGCTTCCTTCCTTCCGGTGCGGCTGCATCCGAAGCGGGCCCAAAGCTAAAGGTCGTAATGGAGAAAGTGACACGTTGGCAGTGTTCTTTTTGTCAGTACACTTCAGCATCACTGTCAGGACATGATGACTTCATCCATCACCGTGCCATAGATGAGAACACACGCCTCCACGGCGGGTTGTGTAAATAAAATAAGCATGTAAGAGTTTAGAGGTGTAGAAGCAAATGTGCAATGTTCAGGAAACCGCGGAAAATTTGTTCAGAAAACTTGTTTCCATTTTCATTCCACCGGTCTCGGGAGCAGGATGAGGTGAATATGGCCAAAGTGACCAAGTGAGTGTGAGCATGTGATTAAAAACAACAGCAAAAAGTGAAATTTCCACTTTAAAACGGTAAAATTCTATCCTTCCTCAAATGTGAAAGAACTTACAACCACATTTATTTCAGCATGTATCAGAATAAAGCTTTAGCATTGAAAAAAACACAATTTGTTTTGTTTTTAAGTGTCTGTTTTAACACACATAACCATAATCAGACTATCCTATTGTAAGATGTGAATTACAATTCAATAATACAGCAAAACATCAACTCTGCATCACTAGTGAGAAAGATGAGACAAAAGATCTCTAAAAATAATTTTTTCTTTGTTCTTTGATGGTTAAGCTGAAGAATAAAACATATCTTGATATAAATACACAGCATTAATACATAGACTGGATTACATTTTAATTCAGGGTCAGAAATATGACTAAGTCAACACAAAAATGTATCACATTCTTAATATTTGAGTTGCATTTATCTGGAAGTTACATTTTAATATGACTGATTGTGTGCTTCCATTCAGATGTTCTCAGTGTGTATGTTTAAAAGATGACAACACGACTGACGAGCAGATGGAAGCAGGTGTTTGGAAATGTGTCGACTCCACAGCTCCGTCCTTGACGGGGCAGCGCGGATCCGAGGTTGTCTTTTCCTCAGTGGAGTTAAACTGCCTGGTTTGATATGCAGGAACCTCTGAGCGAGGCTGCGCTGTTGCCTGCAGCAGCCATACTGCTCCTCCTGTGAGCTGTCATCAAACCAGGCGGATGGGTGCCGGAGCCCCTTTCCTCCCCTCCTCACATCGCAGTTCAGATCTGTCACCTTTCCCCCATCGCCATGTGTGAAAGTCAGACTTGTTGCACTTATTAGCACTTCTTGGCGTGGCTCGCTCGCCGATCCTCCATCCCGAGGGAGCCTCGCCGCGAGGCGCCGCACATAATCCCCGACAAGCAGAGCTCCATCACTGGAGATGGGTCCATGCAGCTGCAGTGAGAGGTTTTCATTAGTGTTATTATTGTTCCAACGCGTCTTAGATGCAGAATTTTCACTGATCTAAAAATAGCCTTCTCATGGGAGACAATAAAAGCTGACATTCAGCCTGGTTGGAAGCTAAAAAAGGAAATTCTTTATTTCCAGCTGAGGAAGGAGACCCCCAAGACCTTGATATTCATTTTCATGAGGACATCAGACAGAGTTCCTTCCTTTGCTTCCATGGGCTTTCAATCTGAAATGTTCTCACGTTTTCCAACCTTAAAGGTTAGTGTTGACCCCTGTTTGGACGTGATTGGAGCTGATGTGAGATGTGGGTGGTTTTCCTGGGCTGGGGCCAGTCGGAGGTAAATGGCAAGTTGTTGTGGCGTCTCAAGGAACACAACGACCTTGTGGAGCCCTATGAGCTGGAGAACTGTGAGGGCGGGAGACAGGGGACGACAGGAGTCTTTCCTCACACAGAACTGTACAAGTAACCCATGACGACGTGGATGCTGCTGCTGCTGCTGCTGGTGGTTCACATTATCGTGGCAAACTGTGAAGTCTGCAGCTAATTCTGTTTCATCACACTTTCACGCTTCATTATTGCAGGTGGCAGCACGGTAGTCACAAGTTTTAATGTTTGAATGCGCGCCGCTGTGATGAAAAGGTCAGCTTAGCGGTGTGACCGCATCAGCAAATCCTTCTGGCCTCCTCAGCCGCGCAAATCTAACACGCAGAACGGTAAAACTGGCGAGCGCTGACACGACAGAGTGGAAACGCGTCCTGGGGGGGGGCTTACTGTAACAATTTTTATACCCCTGAACATCAGCTCTGGCAGATTTTTTTTTTTTTGCAGAAGTTTAAAACTAAATCAGCACAACTCTGCTGAGTCTCAAGTGCCCATTTGTGCTGATCGGTACGATAAACACAAGCTCGCTGAAAACAGGTCTGTTGCTGTTATTACTCTCAAAATGATGGTAAAGCAGAAGAAGTCGAGTCAGGGATTGACAAGAAATTTAACATTTTTGAACTCAACTTATTTAGATCTGCTCTATTTTGTCTTTCATGTAACTTACTATATTCTTCAACACAAATGGCACATGTAAAAAGGTCCTCTCTCTGCTCACCCTCCCTCATCCTCCTTCACCCTCTTCCTCTCTCTTCATTCAGGTAAATGATTTTATCCACTTGAGTGACTTTCTAAGGCTTTAAGCTGAGCCCATTGAAAAAGGACGGACACAGAAAAAGAAAGATAAAGCAAAAGGAAGCAGAGAAAAGATTCATTAGAATCCAGACACCAAATGTCCTTTTCCTTATGCAAAGTGGTGACTCATCGTCTTGCTCTATATGGGAACGTCTGGGCGGCCCAAACCCAAACGGGGAGGATGGCTAATATGAGGGAGAAAAATTAGAAATGTCCTCCAGGGAGATTATTATTGTATCACTGGACTTTAGTGGTTTTATTTTTGCACAATGTCAGGAGAAGGGGGGCATTATTCAGTTTATCCAGTAGAGGGCAGATGTGAGCGTACAGTATAACTGTTACAACCACACCTGATCAATGAATACATGCTTAGAAAGATATCTTACAAAGAGCAGTCTTTGTCTTAAAAAAGTTTTCTTGTTTAGCTTTATTATTACAGTAATGTACACTGTAAGAGTAAAGGGCTAAATGTAGGATGTAGAAAATAAAGATTTGGATGACATTGTTGTATTTTCTCTCTGTATGGCTGCTTTATTTCTCATTAAAGGACTCAGTGTCAAAGTGCTTCTGTGTGAGTTCACTGCATACTGTTTGGGGATAAATTCACTGAGGGAATCTTGCAACTTTGCTAGCTAGTCAGTTCTGCTAAAGCCCTCAGAGATCAGAACTGGAAGAATCGGAAAAATAAAACAATTATAGATTTTGAGACCTGCTGACTCGTGAAGTCATGTTGGTCTAATGATGCAAAAACCTGCCGCCTTTGCATTGGTGTTTTATGCTGAACTGCATGTCGAACAGAGCTGGTCGATCAGCATAATCAAAGGAGTGTATGGGAAAGATATAGAGATACAGAGAAAGATTGACCTTAATCTTAAGGGTAAATTTTAATTCCTCGGATTTCACACATTTGTTTTTCAAGCTCTCCACCGCAGGGTCTCATCTGCCCAACGGATCAGATGAATCGGTTAATAAGAATCATTAATATCCTTCAGAGAACGCGTCAATGGGATGATTGAAAAGGTGATTCTGCTGGGATGAACTAGACACCATGGAAATGATCCAGACGTGACTCCCAAAAGTCAAATTTCCAGTGAAGAATCATTTAAAAAAATTCAATCTGTCAACTGAGAATAAAAAAATCAATTATAAATGTGTTTATGGAAAAACTGGTCATGCTAATTATTTTTTATCCACAATCGCTTCTAATTGTATATAATATAAGAGGAAAGCAAAGGAAAAAGTCCATTTTTTATTTCTGTAATAATTAGGACAAGAACATTTGTTTTACACGAGCATCAAATTTTCAGCTTAGAAATAAAATAAAGTGGATAAATGTATTCAAGTTAATTCCCATTAACTTCACAAGCATCCACTGCAGCTCCGCTAATTAGCTCTGGCAAGTCTGACTAAGCAGTGGGATGGGCAGCTACTCATTCAAATGGCCGTGCAACAGTGAAGGGGGGTCGCTGCACTTTGAATATTTCATGCTGTCCTTCAATCATCTGACTGTTTGCTCTGAGGGAAAGGCTGCTGCTCTGACAACCTGTCTGTTTCTTTTGGGACTTCTTTTCTAGCAGCAACAGCAGCAACGTTCAGGAAAAGAACAGTAAGAAACACTGCTCAGGACAATATTTATTTATCTTTTTTAATTGGTCCATTTAAATCACACTGACAACCCATATCACCTAAGAGTGTTCCCTTTTCTCTCTCTCAAAAATGTGTTTGCCCTCCAACAGCTTCTTTATTAAACTAAAACCTACAAATTTCTGCCCCCGTGTGGTTTATTGGAAATAAAGCAGTTCTTGGTACAAACATGCAGCTCACAATGTCAAAATTTATGCGAATCTGACTAGTTTTTACAGCACAGAAGAAATAAAGTTATAAATTATCGTTAATTTGTAATAAAATAATGATCAATCAAATATAAAATGTCAAATATTGCTTGGTTTAAAATAATTTAAAATAAAAACATTGTCCACATTCTCATGATTGCATAATTCTTTTGTGCCTTTCAACTTTTTTTTTTTTGACTATTTGAAAAAAAAAAAAAAAATCCGTCACAAAACAATTCCGGAAGGCTACAACGGTTTCAGTGTGATACTGCGTCTCAATTATAAACTTCAGGCAAAGTTAAAAAAGCTATATACCTGTCCTTCCAAAATATCAATTTATCTTCAGCGTTTCATAATTCAGTTTCTCAGAGCAGAACAGAAGTGTTCTTTCTTTACCGATTTCTTGCGAGTGAAAGGGGTCATGAATCACTGTCAGGATTAAACTAATAGATCCGTCAGTTCAGCTGCAGCCATAAATCATCAGTAGGCATTCAAAAATCATGCAGCCCATCAGACAAAAGCTCAAAAGCAGGCCGGTTTTCACCAGTAGCCACTGTGTCGTGACGATTTTGATCCAAACACATTGTTTTCTCTGCAGCTTTGTTGGATCAGGATTGATCCCTGCTCATGTTCCAATGACCTCCATCAGTCAGGGGTGTGTGTGTTGTCACCAACTGTCCCATTGGTGTGAATCATCGGCTCACCAGTTTGGATGTTTTGCCACCAAGACAGTGTTTTCAGCGCACGATTGCCAGAGAGCCCAGAGGATGTAATCACATTCTTACCTTTTATTAACAGTTTCATCAGATTCCCTTCAGTTGGGACAATTCCATTTAGGACACGGTGACCCGAAACAAAAGGATCAGGCCTCCTGTACTCTTGAGGGATTCTTTAATGGATCCCAGTCATGATTGTGTCACTGGGGAATGATGCTTAATGACCTCGGTGCAAACAAACAAACAAACCCTCTTGTGTAATAAATGTGTTGCCTCTGAGGGACATTACACTTTCAGGAAAAGCCACAACAGCATCAAGCAGCCTCCGTCACATCTACATCTTTAAAAGTATTTTGAGGCTACACTATTAGCCTTTTTACAATATTATTGAGATAATCTGCTCGGGTTCCATGGCGAGAGGCAGAATTCACCATGGTGAATGGCAATTTCAGATGTCAGTGATGTCATTTGTTGACTGTTGTAGTGGCTGACTTTCAAGGCCTATTTGCTTCAGTTCAGTAAAGATAAGGTGACTACTGTACAATTAGGAGGTTTCTTTAGGCTCTCAGGAACACTAATGACTCATTAACGGGAGTGAACGACACTTCCCAGTACACTTTTCAACGTGAGAGTGCAAAAAAACCCTCCTAATGGATACAGATGAGATTAATTAGGCTTATGCCTGTGCGGTAAAAGCTTTGTTTCTTACAGCCAGGCGATCATTAAACCAGGATTCTTTGCTAATTACATCACAGGGGCTGATTATCAGGATTCCCAGGAGTCAGTGCAGGAGAAGATCCCTTTGTCTGGGGTCACCTAGCTCTGTTTGCTAATAAAAGTTTAATTCAAAGTCACTTCTGCAGTTGAGGGCGAGGTTGTGAAATGTGTGCAATGCTCTTTCCACTGTTATTAGTGTAATCACAGTTAAGTTTTGCTAATTGTTTGACATGGAATCACAAGGTTATATCCCCAAAAGCCCTAATCTCATTTAATGTGCTTCATTAGATGTTTACATAAAATTATCCCATTAACAAATTGCTGATGCCCCTTAGCCCAAAATTCAGAGAAAGTCAGATGCTAAATGATAAAAAATTTCGTAACATGTTTTACACCTTACATTTTGCCTCTGTATTTCGTTGAAGCTTGTAAAAGCTGAGATGTTAACATAAATTTTAATTTAACTGTATCCTTGTACCCCGGCAGAACTCTTCCACGCGTAAATGTTGTCGGAACCATTTTAAGGTTGCACCCTTGTCCTACTCTGTAATGTGTCCTCCGCGATTTGTCGCCATAAGACTTAACATTTGGCACTGAGAACTGCTGATTACAAAACGTTTTAATAGAGACAGCATATTCACAGTTTCGTCAAATACAGTCACACAGAAATAAAGGTAAGAACAAGAAGCAAAAGTATCAAGATGTTTTTCTCCTTCGCTTTTTGCTCAATAGCGTTGAAATGAACAATTGTCAAACCTAGAATATGTATATATTCAAAAGCGATATTTAATGTCACTGTTGGTCTCAGTTAAACTGGTGTTTGGCTTTGAGTAATTGCAAATAGACTGAAACTATTTTAAAAGTGAAACAAACATTGCCACGATTGCATAGCACCAGTGTGGGTTTCGATTTTGCGATGATCGCACCATTATATAAATGTTGTTTTACTAATTTACAACACTTACAAGCACAGTATAAGAACTATGTAAAATAAGAAATTTGGGATCGCAAAATAAATGCAGAGTACAGTTACTAAATAGGATGTCTCCACAGGGACGGGATGGCATCCCCTTCACCCCATGACCGCAGCCGCAAAGATGATGACGATGAGGATGACCCCGTAGATCAGATGATTTCCCGCACTGGCTGCGCTGAGCTTCATTATGCGGTGCAGGAGTGCATGGCTGATCACCAGGACTGGCGTGTCTGCCAGAAGCAGGTTCAGACTTTTAAAGACTGCATGATGAATTTCCAAAATGCCCGGAAAGAGCAGCTGAGGAAGCAGCACCCAGCCTCCATTCAGTCTTCACCCAGCTGAGGTGGAATCATTGCAAACTTTGTTTGTAATGAAACGACAAGGTTATCTTGGTGCGTT
This sequence comes from Arothron firmamentum, assembly GCA_016586285.1. Taxonomy (NCBI): domain Eukaryota; kingdom Metazoa; phylum Chordata; class Actinopteri; order Tetraodontiformes; family Tetraodontidae; genus Arothron; species Arothron firmamentum. Next base: position 110,435 of record BJFM01000057.1, read on the forward strand.
TATTGTATGACTTACCTGGGTACACTGCAAAATCAAATCATTTTTGTAATAAATTTCTCAATTTAGATCCACAAAGGAGTGAAAAAGTATGCAGTTGTGGTTGATCATTTCATAGATCTTTTATATCAAGCATCAGCACATTGTCAGCGGCCTGTGAGCATGTGTCTATGTTAAAATCCTTCCTCAATGGATTTCTTATGAAAATTAAGCAGAAATAATTTAAAGCTCATGGAGCTTCTCACATGGAGCCCCAGGTTTTGTTCTGTTCACATATACTGTAGTTTACCTGCTGTCATGTCTATATGAGGAAATGTAAACATGTGATAGTTATTTTAACAACGATAGTTGTTGGTGCAGCCAGTGATGTTTTTTAAACTCTGGTTTTGAAACACGGATGAGTAAATGCGCCATTAGAGGATTAATTAGATGGGTGAGCAGAAAAGAAGCTTAATGAGAGCGTGTTACCGCCCTTTGCTCTATGGCGCAAGATCATTAAAAGAGTGTTTTGAGCTGAAATCTTTGTCTCCAGAGGTCAGTGACTTCGGTATATAACCATGTGTGGACAGAGCAGGAGTGCAGTCATCTCTAGGCTGCATTAAACAGACCTGAGCCATCTGACAGGCCGGCAGGTGAGTGACGTTAAGTGCTCAGGCTGTGGATTCTGTGTTGTGCAGACTGGTACATTTGCAGGTCAGCGGAGCCCAGCTATGTTTTTTCTCCGGACTGTTTCAAACAGTACTACCATCATTCACCCTCCAGGCTTCTACGTCATCGGATTCGAGACGTTTCCCCACATCCGCTTCTACTTTATCTTCCTAGCGTTTGTCTATGTGGTCACGTTGTTCTTCAACTGTTTGCTGATCTACGTCATCGCCTCTAATCCTTGCTTACACACTCCCAAGTTTTTGGCCGTGGTCAACCTGGCTGTCATCGACATTGTTCTGAACTCCAGCACCATCCCCAGCATGATCAGGACGTTTCTTCAGAAGGAGAACTTTTTCCCCTTTAACTTGTGCCTCTTGCAGATGTTCACCTATTACTCCTTTGCAATCCTGGAGTGTCTTGCTCTGGCGATCCTGGCCTATGACAGGCTGATCGCCATATGCTTCCCCCTGCAGCACAACTCTGTCAACACCCTGCGGAGCATGTCCTGCATTGTGGCTGTGGCCTGGTGTTACGCACTGGGCATCGGGGCCTTCTCAGCAGGTATAATGACCTGGCTGTCTTTTTGCAAGTCCGTCACGGTGTACAGCTACTTCTGTGATTACGCGCCGACGTTTCGACTCGCCTGCAACGACAACACGCTGCACTGGGCCGTGTCCTCCACCGCGACCGTCGTCAATCTCGTTGTTCCTTTTGTTTTTATCGTGCTGACCTACGCCGCTATCCTGGTCACCCTGTTCGGGATGAAGTCGGTCAACAGCAGGATGAAAGCTCTCGCCACCTGCGTAGAACATCTTGTCCTGGTTACTGTATTTTATATCCCACTCTTTACCATTTTCATCCTCGGCTTTTACGTGCGGCTGATCGACGCCGATCGCCGCGTCTTGAGTCTGTCTCTGGCCTCCTGCATCCCCCCCTGCATCAACCCGATAGTTTACTCTCTGAAAACCAGGGAAATTAAGGTCAGAGCTGTGGCCCTGATTAGAAGAAACAAAATAAGGGTGATAAAGGCTTAATTCAGCATGTGTCATCTGCGTTAAATCCCAAGGTTGTCGGCAAGGTCAAACATCCACACGTGATTAAATGTGTCAAATATGAATGTATTTGCAAATTTGTGACGATAGAATTCAAGGATTCAAGGATTCAAGGATTCAAGGAGCTTTATTGTCATACTGGTACACG
>BJFM01000059.1:7070-51442 GCA_016586285.1 Arothron firmamentum
CTGCTCAGCACCAGGTGTGGAACCCCAGGTCAACCCAGGATCTGGCCGCGGCATCTTCCCAGCGTAAGGTGGGCGAATAACTCACCGCGGCAGAGACGAGTGGGAGACGAGGTGGGTCTGGGGAGAGGAAGAGACACTGGAGCAACCAAATGAAGGGGATGGAGGAGATGGAGCTGGGTTTGCGGGGAATGTGAGCCATGTTGAAACCATTCGCTTCAAATCAGCACCATGTGTCCTCCAGAGCCTTATTATCCCATAAATGAACTTTATTGAGGCAACAAAGTGCTTCAGAGCTCTGCAAAAACATTAAAGGGGCCTCGCCTGTCTCGGCCCGGAGCCAGGAATGGTCCAATTCCTCTGGGGACTAATGAAAAAAGAAGGGCCCCTGGCCTCTCTGCCCCCTGGTGTAGCCTCACTAGCTGGCTGGCTATTAGTACCAGAGTAATGGCCTGTTACAGACAGAGAAATAGTTTGCAATTACACTAAGGAGACAAATACGGTACAGAAATTTTGCCTGACCTGACCTGGGGAATTAACTGGAAAGGAAGGATGACAGGCAAAATGTGAAACAGCAGGAAGGGAGGAAGGAAGGAAGTAGGAGGGCACAGAGAAATATGATACTCCAGGACGGTAAAAGGTGGACAAAGAGAGCACAGACTCCCGTTTGGGTAATCTGATTAGTTAGGAGTGTAATGAAGTACAACCCAGCTCTCTCCTGTGGGACTCTGTGACTTCTGTAGAGTGGCTGTTTGCAAAATGATCATTTCAGTTAATATCGTGCTGACATGGCGACGCTTCTGTGCGTTTTTTAATAATCGGTCCAACTCACCTGCCAGTGGTGTAGAGCTGGATCTGGCACCCCCTGCTGTTTGTGCAGGGATGCTGCACCGTGACCTTTTAAAAATGCTTTTGACTGATTAGAAAGTCCAAACGCCTGAAAACACCCAAAATCTAATCAGTTCCAGAACTCCGCACAGGCGGTGACGCCTACAGCAGCTCCAGTCGGCCCCGAACAACCGAAGGCCTCTTCATCATCGCTGAGGCTAGGTTAGCAGCCATATCTTCGTTCAATTGGGTGAACCGCTGGGCCCCCTGGTGGGTGGTGTTGGTAAAAACCCCTCCTTTTTTCACCTGAGATGCTGCTCATTGCTGCAATAAAAAGCAGCCACTCGAATCGATCTTGCATTGTTCAGACTAGTTCGGCTGTGTTCAGGCACAGGTTGCAGTGATGTCACGAGCTGCAGACGGCAGCTCCCGCGTGTTCCAGCACGACCGTGGAAATGCTCGCCGTAAAACTGGGGACTAAATTGGCCTCCAGATTAGATAAAAAGAATAACCGTGAATGATGAAAAGCGAGCGGAGGAAAGAGGTTGAGAGGAAGCTTTCATGCGTCATGCAGCGAAATCAAAAACAAGTCACAGTTCTTGTAAAACACGACAGGACGCCTGCGAGCGTGTGTTATTAACACTCACACACCGCCGTCCGTGACAGCGCTGCAACCAAAGACGTGGGCGTGTGTGATGTGTACATGAGCACCAGGCAGTTTACCACTCATGAGGCATGCGGTGGATGGCTGGGAAGCCCTCCAACATAAATAAGGCCTCTGATCCTTCTGAGGATGACGAATTTTATAAAGATGGGATTTCTTTGTGGTCAGGAAAGGGGTTACGATGGAAGACCGAGTGGCCTCAAGTAGATATATGGGACTGATTAGGACCCTGGAAATGAGATTAAAGAGAGATCCAGCACCAGATTGAATTGTATTTGCCGTAATTGCTGAGAACAGCTTATTCAGTGCAGGCCGCAAGAAAGGGAATCATAAAACCAAGGAAGGAGGAGGAGAGTGAAAGATGGCTGCCACTTGAAACCAGAGGGGGTTTTTGTGTGAAAAAAAAATCAACTTCAGGATAAGTCTTGTATCAATTAGAGGGTCTGTGTCGGGTGTGTTTGTGCGTGAGGGGTTAATTAGCTCTCGGTCGTAAATCTCCAGCTCTGCTCAGTTCGTGCATTAATTATTTATTCTGGAAAAACCAGTAAGGTTTAAGGCCACTTTAATCACAGTTGGTGAATGTGTTTTTAAAATACAGAATTCCCCGGCCTTTGGTTACAGCATGCCAGGAATTTATCAGAAATGAGATAACTGAAATAGCCGTGACCTCTGTTCTCAGCATCCCTCTTCAAAGATCTTTAATGAAAAATAAATCTTGTGAAGAGGGGAAAAAAAAGACCAACGGACAAATCAATACAGGCGCAGGCTCAGAGATAAAAGTGAGCGCTGTGTGCCAAAGAGCTACTGGCGCTCATTCCTGGGTTGATTGTACTTAAAGTGAAACCACATGAACTCAGCAGTTCCCACAACAGGAGCTGCAGTGTGTGTGTGTGTGTATGTGTGTGTGTGCATGAGTCTGCAAACACACACACACACACATGCAGAATACTGCATGAATATGTTAGCTTTGGTTTATCCAGTCAAATGAGCAAGAATTTAAACTTAAAATCAACTCCAGATTGTCCATTACATAGAGTTCAGATTTGATTGATGAAAGTATGCAAAAAATAAATTTAATTTGATGTAATTGAGTTCTTTGATGATGAGATTGTGCATAATTTAATCATTGTTCTTATAATTTCAATATAATCCTAAAAAAAACAATCAGAAATAAATATGTCCGGCTTATAAAGTTACTGTTCCTTAATGACAAAAACCCTGAAGCATTATGTAGTTTTCTATGTTAGGCACTTTATTGATTCTGTATTACCATTTCACAAACAAATATTATTGCCAAAGAAAACAACAAATTCAACAGACTCAGACAGTATTTGTAATCCATAGTTAATAGTGAAGTTAGAGGTTGACTGAGAATGAAAACAAATATTGGAAAAGGGTTGGTTTTTTTTTTAATATCTTCAAACACAAGAGGTATTGTTTTCCAAGCCAGGGAGAACATTTCTTTAAACAAAATGAAATCAGAGCAAAAATTATGTATTCGTGTCTTGGCTGAAAAGACAGGAGTGCTTCTAAGTGTCATTAAAAGGGTCATAGAGCCATAAATTCTGCTCTAATCTGTTCAAGTGGCATCCCTGTGGTAAATGTTACCCTGAATGCATTTTTTTTTTTTTTTGCCTTTCTACTTCCAGACCTGCTGAATTGTCATTGTAGTAATTAAAGTAATACAAAGCTATGAAAAATACATCAGTGTAAAAGCACGAGAGACTTGCTCCAATCATCACAACACCACAAGACCATCAACGGTCACAAAGAGCCGGGTCGGGGACGCACAACCTTTGTTCCAGGAGAGCTGTAACTGCTACTTATGACGCAGATTAAAAGTCCAACAATAAGAGGGTTTTTTATTCACATTTTCTCACCATTACTCATTAAATTTCCACGGTGTGAAGCGCGATCAGGCAGATGGTGCAGCTTCCACACACAACTGCTGCCCCCCTCTGGGCCACAGTGGTTATTACAACGTCTGTCAACTTGGCCTGCCAAGTGTCACCACTAGAGGGCACTCTAGTTTAAAAACAAAACAAAAAAAGAAAAAGATGTTCCACTGCAAACAGGACACAGCAAGTTTCCACTTCACACACCCGTGACTCACATCTGGAGCAGAGGAGTTTCAGTAAACTCCTTCACAACAACATCCACCATAATCCAAAATGGGGAGGTTTTAGATCGGGAAGATTTTACCCTCTTCAGCATCTTTGGTATCTGGATTACTCTGAAAGCACATATGCACCTACGAACTTCCACAAATGATCACTGAAGCACAATATAAAGGAGCCAAGCATGTCAAAGTGGTTACTCTGGAGGAGAAACCTTGAGTCATTCCTCCCGTCCATACAGGACATGACCTGCTCATTAATAATCCCTGAAATACGCATCAAACGGGCTTGCATGGAAGTGGGGAAAAAAGACGTTTTGTCAATGCAATTCTGCAGCTCAGCAAGGAAACACAGCTGGAAGCCGAATTTTCAGGGCATCTTTGCACGGAAAACTTGCTCATACAGAGAGGAGACAACTGCTGACTGTTGAAAGCTACTGAAGATTTACATAATCCATGTAAATAGCAACAGTCCACAAGCACGCTGAAAACTGATGCGCCCACTGAAATCAGTGACAACAACACAACGATGACAAACGAGCAAAATCCTTTAGGGTTGATGTGGAACAGAACTACCGTGGAAAGGGTTTAAAAAGTAACGCTTAAAAGTCTAGTAATTGTTGAACAACAGACCAACTGTCAGGTGGGAATGTGACAACTGTATTTATGTCAGTTTTTTACAGCTTTTCAGAGTTTAAACCTACACGTCAGCAAATGGGACCGCATCGCTTAATCAGCTCTAACTGAGGAGTGAACAGTAGTTCTGGATACCTGCATGACAGATCAATAAATTAACAGGTCAACTTGACGCAGTAAAGATGCATTTTCTACCTAAGTTAGATGTACCTGACTCACGAAACCGGAGTTTCAGTGTGACAGAGAAAAAGTGGAGTCCTACACAAGCGCAGCAGAAGAGCTCTGCAGGGGTGGATGTTCAGAACGGACCGAAGGCAGCAGGACGCTCTTGTTCTGTCAGGCGCGGCTCTAACACACCAGCTCCTGCCTCATGCGGATGATCTGCAGTAAGGCGGCCTGCACGTCCTCGTCCATGTGGCCCTATGACAGATCAGCAAATCCGTCATTCTGCAGCTGAACACACTCGCTGCAGAGTTACAATTTGAATTTTTATTCACAAATCCTCCAAGTTTCACTTCAACAGAAAACCCACCTGTGCTGCGCTGAGCAGATGAGTGCGGTAAATTGAAACCACCTCCCTGTGTTGTCTCTCAGCATCCTTATTGAGCGGAAAGAAGAAAAAAAGGCATTCAAAAAAACCTAAACAGCTGGTTAACAGTATTTAAACGGTTTAGCTGCAAAGCTCTGAAGGTTTCATTCTTCGGTCTTTAATCCGAATGCCTCCATATTTATGACATGTATTTACACATACAAATGTCTGAACACCATGGTACAAAATATGCACAGAACTGCATGAATCATCCCTATCATTGTGTAATGCACGTGGACTCACAGCCAGCTGCTGCTGGAGGCTCTTGATCTGGGCCTGCATTGCATCAGTGTGCTGCGTCTGTCTCTTGCTGGGCGAGTTGCTGGTGTAAGCCAGCTGGGACAGACCACTCAGAGCCTGTTTCAGGCGCTCAACATCTGTCAGCAGCTCTGTTATCTGAAACACCAGGACACAAATATGTTGATGTCTCCACCCAATAAAAAAAAAAAAAAATCTGATCCCTGAAAGCAACAACAATATTTAATTATGATTTAATGGTGATTTTACGGTGTGCAAAATCAGTAAAAATGCTGTTTTTACAAATTAGCAATCTAAACTTAATGAGAACATCAACATTTTACTACCTTCTTGTCTTTGGCTTCAGTCTGTTGAGCTGACGTCTGGATCCTCCTCTGAAGGTCACCTATGGTGCTGAGAGACTCGTCGTATCTCTTCTTCAGCTCCCCGATCTCCCCTTCTATGGTGTTTCCCTTCTCCTGGATAGCCTCCATCTCTGCCCTGACCTTGCTCTCGCTCTCCCTGGCCCGGACACACTCCTGCCGGGCCTCTTTACACTCATCAACTAAGCACAACAGTTTGCTGCGGAGGTCTGCGACCTCCTTCTCCAGCTCCTGCTTTTCCTTCTTCAGCTGGTTCATCTGGTCTTCCTTGTAGCGGACCTTCTCCAGAGCCTGCGTGGCCTGCAGGAGCTCTGTCTGCAGGGCCGACACATCTTCAGCCCTCTGGGCGTTGTTCTCTTCCTCTTCACGGAGTGCAAGCTGGAGTTTGGAGACCTCGGCCTCCAGGTGCTCCTTTGATCGGGCCTGTTGTTGCAGCAGAGAGGCCTGGTCCCTGCGGTATTCCTGCAGCTCTTTCTGTAGGGCGCAGCCCTTCTGTGCCTCCTCCTGCCGAGCCTCTCGTGCTTTCTTGCAGTCTGTCTGGGCTTGCTGCATGGCGTCATGAAGGGCTTTGAGCTCCGTGTCATACGTGGCTATCCGAGTCAGCTCCGACTTCAGGCGGTCCTGGAGACTCTGGTTCTGACTCTGGCACAGTGCATTCTGGTCTTGTAGATCAGCTTTCTGACGCAGTAACTCCTGATGCTGCTGCTCCAAGTTGGACAACTTGTGCGCCAGCTGGTCACATCTACTCTTGAACTCTTCCTCTACGTCCCTGTGCTTTTCACTGCTAAATAGAGCTGAATCCAGCCTCTGCTGAACCGATTCCATCTCAACTTTGAGCTTCTCTTGCTCCTGTTTGTTGTTCTGTCCTGCAGACTTTTCTTTGTTATACTCTGCTGCCATTTCAGCCAGCTTGGTTTCCAGCTCCTTCACCTGAACAATGTACGATTGTTGCTTTTCTTCCGCTGCCGCGACAGAGATGAACTTTGACTGAATTGCTTCCTGTATGGTGTCGAGTTCTTTTTTCTGAGCTTCCAGTTCTTGGGTAAGCTTCACCGATTCTTCCTGAGCAGACAAATACAGCGCTGTTACTTCCTTTACCTTCGTCTCTGCCTCAACCACAGATGCATTTAACTTCTCTGTGGCATCTTTGTGGTCTTTCACATGTATACAATCTTTTTTCATCTCTTGCGAGACCTTTTCCAACTCTTCTTTCAACTTATCGTTTCCATTTTTCACCTTCGCCAGTTCTTCTTCACTTGCTTTTTTCTCCTTCTCCACCTGTACCATCTGAGCCCTGACGCTCTCTAAGGCAGAGCTCAACTCTGCCTTCACGTTCGCGTGCTGCTGCGTGGGAACATACTCTCCTTCCAGGCTCTTCTCCAGAGTTTGGATCCGTGCATTCAGCTGCACGCGCTCTTTCTTCCCATCTTCACTTTGACTCTGCATAAGCTCAATTTTCTGGAGCAGGTCCCAATTCTGAGACCTGAGCTCATCCATTTGACTCTGATGCGTGTTGCTGGAACTTTTGATGCTGCTGATGTTCTCCTGCAGCTGCGTCCTCTCTGTCTGCAGCTGCTGGACCTGTGCTTCTGCTTTCCCATAGCGCTCACTGGCTTCCACCAACTTGTCCTCCAGCTCCTCCAGTGCCTTTACCATGTTCTTCCGAGCTTCCTCGTAGTCCTGGATGGGTATAAAGTCCATCTCGATCCTGGCTCTGAACTCATTCAGCTGCTCTCGTAGAATGTTCCTTTCCTCTTTACCCTCCTTGACCTCACAAATGAGATCCTGGCTTTTGGCTGTCACCTCAACCAGCTTCTGTTTCAGAGACTTGTTCTGCTCCTCGAGGGTTGCCCGTAACCTCTGTTGCTCCTCAGCAGACATTTCCTCTGAGCCTCTCTGAGAGGAAGGACTGTCTATCTTTCGATTCAGATCGGCCACCTCTTCCAGAACACGATCGTAGTCCTCCCTCAGCTCAGCAAGCTGACGTTCCTTCTCATCAACTGCGTTGGTCAGCAGGTTTTTCATGTTGTCAAACTTCTCAGCAGGTACCATGTTGCCATGTTTTGCATCTGCCTCCTTCAGCTTTGCTTCCATTTCAGCGAGGACGTCGGCTAATTCGTCCCTTTCTGCAGCCACCACATCCAGGTCTTGATTGAGTCTCTCTGCCTCAGCAGCCAGCTGACTCTCGCTGCTCTTGTACTCCTCTAAGGCTTTCTCACTCTGTTTGAGACGATTACGGACTCGACCCACTTCAGCTGATGCACCTTCATATTTGGCTTTGACGTCCTGCAGCTGGATGCGCAGTTCTTCGACTCCCTGCCCCCCTAAATGTTCCTTAACAGCCACTACGTGGGCTTGAAGCTGTTTGACTTTACACTCAGAATCCAGCATCCTCTTCTGGACATCGCCCAAGGCCTCCTCCAGTTCGTGAATCTGCTGGTCAGCCTGCCTTTGGTTTGTGTCTCGACTCTGAACCAGCTCCTGGCACTCTCGGTTTTTATGGTTCAGGGCGGACTGAAGCCGTGCTACTTCCTCCTCCGCTGCGTGTTGTCTTCTCTTGACTGCTTCATGCTCATGTCTGAGTGTGTTCAGTTCACCAGAGACATCCCAGCCTACAGTGGGTTGACTCTTCTCCGCAGGTCTGGACACTGATGGTGCCAGCGCAGGTTTCTGGACCAGCTGCACAAAATGGTGCAAAATGAATGTGGCTACTGACAATTAACTGTGACTACAGTTACTGGAGTAAGAGTGTGTATATTTTCAAACAAAATGGTACCAACAAAAAACTTACATGGTCAGAATCCAGGCTGTGAGCTTGTTTGACCAAAACATTTTCTTTACCTGCAAGACAAGAACACTGAAGGCATCACACATGGTTGTGAAAATAGTTTCCTCCAATTTTGCAAGTCTCAAAAAGCACGAAACCCACCTTTGATAACAGACTGACCAGAGTAGTCTCCCTGTGGACACATGTAGACAGTTATTACTACTGCATTGAAATCACTAAATCACAGAGAATCACAAAAATCTTTAAGCCAAAGTGCAGAATAATGTGAGTCGCATCACTGACCAGAGTGCTCCGTAGCTGGACCTTGACAGTCTCTGAGCCTCGAGCCCCTTCCTCTCTGTCTTTGGCAACCAGTAACACCTTCAGCTGCTCCTTCTGCTTGCACACCAAGAAATGCCAACAGGCCAGAGTTAGTGAAGAATCAGCTCCTCCGCACAGACAGATAAAGCAGCAATTCATTGTCCCACAGTTGACTTCTTTAATTGATGTTCTGCCATTGACACAGAACAATATAGATGTTTTTACATCAGCAGAGCAGACTACACAGATTTAGAGCAGGCTCTCCCCTCCAAAAACTACCGGTAACTTCTTTATCTGGGAGCACATCCCCCAATCCAGAGCACAAAACGTCAATATTATAAAATATATACACTGCCAGAGTAAAATCAAACCTGTTTATAAGAAAACATTTCTCACAAGTGGCACCTCACACTGTGCCTGTGTGTTCTGCAGAATTTCATATGTCCTCAGGGTCACTGTTAGTATAACAGCATGTCCATATAACCCTCACAAACCAGTTTAAAAAGAAAAAAGGATCCAGAGAAAATGTTCACATTTTATGAACAGATTTGCTTTTTACCTCTTTCTGAGCATCTTCCACAGTCATTTTCTCCTGTGGAAAAAGGAACAATATGAAAATTATTTGAGTCAGCAGCAGAATAGCTTGTAACTGAAATCGTGATTCTCTGACCTCATTTTTTTCCCTCTTATACAAACTACTGAACAGAGAGTGACTGGTATTGGTAATCTGCCACTGTACCATGAATTACCTGTGTGAGCTGCTGTTGTAGCAGGTTGACCTTATCGATCAGGCCTCGCTGCTCCTGGTGATATTTCCTGAGGCTCTCCTGCAGCGTCTCATTCTGCCTCTCCAAGTCCTAAAACAAACAAAGAAGCACAGAAGCCTAAAGCTTATCATCCAATCAACAATTAATGAATGAATGCTCATAAAACATATAAGAACCTTTAAGGATCTCAAGGCAAATAAACGGTCTTTCAAGAAAAACGGTAAAAATTAAGTGAATGTGTGTTGTGTAACTATTTCTTGCTTACATAGATGATCTGATCCCTTCTGTTGGACTCGCATGATTCAGATCGCTCCACTGAATGCTACACAAAACAGGATCATTTTTAATAAAAATCTTTGAAAGGAAAAGTTTCTACGGAATTTAAACAAAAAAGGAAGAATCTCACTTGCTACCACTAGAGGGCAGTCATGGACTGACAGGTCGAAAATAAAATGAGGCTGAAGAATGAACTACACATAAAAAAAATTGGACTAAAATGATTTGATAATGCTTGATTTCAAGGCTGTTTGCAGACCACCAAACAAAGGCTTCACAATTGTCTCGGTCACGTTTCTGAAATGCGTGATGCGTCACAGACGACAACAGTTGCTGCTCACAAGTGTTGAGATTTAATAGCTTTGAGCTGCTGAACTGAATACAACAGTTACCTGTCGCTTCCATTGTTCCATCTTTGCAGTTTCTTTATCTGTAATTTAAAACAAAATAGTGAGGGTCATCTTATATTCTTATGTGTCCTATGTTCTGTGCAGAAACACCAATGATTATCTCCTTAACAGTGTAGCACATACACATAGAAAAGCAATTTTTCTACAAATTTTGTAGTTACACTATTATTTGTTTAAAAATTAGAAGCAGATTACATTATTACATATAGGAAAATTATACAGAAATACAGTTTTTCAGACCACTGCACCCATTTTATGATTTCTATAATCTTGGGAATCAACAGGTACAAACAACAAGAGATTTAAATGTTGTAGGACTGACCTCTGGTGATTTTGTCCAAGTGGGTTTTGACAAGTGCAACAAGCTCTGTGTTCTTGCTGAGGCGAGCATAATGAAATGCATCATGACCCAAAGTGTCAACGGCTTTGACATCCGCGCCGCTTTTCAGTAGCACCTCCACAGCATCCTTGCAGCCATACTCGCAGCCAAGAATCAGAGCTGTCCTGAAAAGCCAACAAAATTGGTTTTGAGCAACTGTGACCCCCAAAACAACAAATGTGACGGTGTGACTGAATAAAGCAATGCAGAAATTCTGTTTTAGACCACTGAACACTTTAGGGCTCCATCAGCTGAGTTTAGGGCTCCATCAGCTGCATTTGTCTATGACGTTGTCAAGCAAATCTGCTTTTTCCTGGGACTTCTCTCCTGCCAAACCCATAAAAAGGTAAACACTTTGCCTGTCTTTTCTGACAAAACATCACCTAGTACAGAAGCTACCTTTTACGGTAAATCCTGTAGACAATGACAAAAGAGTTAAATGGAGTCCACATCATTAAATGTTTAGAAAAGCCTTAAAAATTAGGAATCATTCTTAAGACAGCTGAACAGGGAATCATATATGAAAGCCTCCGACTGTCAGATGTTGTCTGTATAGTGAGATTTTATGATGGTGTAGAGAGAAAAATGACGGCAATAAAGTGAACAAGGGGGGTGATCTTTCACTAATGCATCTTCCCTTGTCATAATTGATGCGTATTTACATACAACATGAAGCTGTCATGTCTTTTTCCTCCATATGCTCCCACTGTGTCCCATTCTTAATGGTGAATAGCTTTAAGACTAATGCAGCCCACTCTGATTCAGGAGCGATCAAAGCGGTAGAACGTGCATTAGAGAACAGCTGAGCCCCGGGCACATTTACAGACTGATGCTTTCTTACTTATTTTGTTTGTCCCGGATGGTGATATCAGCTCCTCGCTCCAGCAGCAGCTGGCAGATGCGTGGATGACACATCTGCGTTGCTAACACCAGAGGAGTCCTGCCGTCCTAGATCACAGACAAACACATAAAGAATAACGTCAATCTACAAACTCGCATGCGAAGAGGTGCACAGACAGTCCCTCGCTATTTCTCACCGAAAGCAAAAAGGAACATAGCAAAAGCTCGCATCCGAGGTGACTAAATCAATATACTACAGGCAGTGAAAGCTGCAAACACTCTTTAGAGATCAGCTCAAATCACTGAACATGAGAACAACATTATAAAACAGAGAAGGATCAGTCCTCACAAAATCGCTGGAGTTCACAGCAGCGCCGCTGTCACAAAGGAGCTTCACGCTGGAGGAGCAGCCTGCCATGACTGTTCAGAAAAAGAAGAGGTAAAGCCAATCATTCCATTCCATCCATCGCTGCAAAACACGCATGCATCAGCTACAGGGGGAGAGGGGTGTGAAAACAAAGCTTTGAACACGTAGTTTTAATTTTCAGAGGAGGCAGGAAAATGTTCAGTTGATCCTACCAGCATCATGCAGAGCTATCCTTCCCTGTAGGTCCACATTGCCAACAGGACAGTTGTGCTGTAAAATAACAAAAAAGAATAAAACATACAATAATTATGAGTGTGGTTTGATGTATGCATGAGTGATGGTGTGATAATTCAGAGAGCACAAAGCCCTCCTTAGAGCTGATGAGAACATGTAAATCAATAAAGACTAATTCTGTAAAAACACACAAAATCTAATGAAGGATGCAAAAATGAATTCCACAAATTAGAGGAAGCTAGGAGGGAGCAATTAAGAAGTGTTTAAAGATTATTTTATACCCAAGTGACAAAGCTAAAAAAACAAAAGAGTTGAACATAGCTGCCATAAAAGTAGGTTAAGTAGCATCACGAGGTTTATCTGCACACATTTGACACACTCTTTTCTAACCAGTTGGCCTTGAAGCCTGTGTGGACAAACCCAGTGAGGCTCAGCAGAACTATGCTGATACGCTGTGAAGCCGGTCCAGCTGGTGGAGCACTGGTGACTTTACCGCTGTGGTGATGAGGCTCTGCTATGTAGGCCTTGAGGACTCAATGCTAACAGGGGCCTGATGTTGCTGGGTAAGCTTGCCAGTGAACGCTGCCCCCCACCATAAAAAACGAAACTCTCTCTAGCAACAAGGGCCAAAAATGAGCTGCTTACTCAAATGACAAAGCTGAAGGGGGGGAGGGGAGAGGCAACAGGAGAGCAAGTTAGGGGGATACTCTATACCTTGAGGGTTTGGGCTGAGGGAGTCAAATTGTGGAGGTTGTCCAGGGGGCGTGCTGGTGAGCGTCCAGCTGCTATGTCTGCCGTGATGACGGCACCTAGAATGGTTGTCAGGATTGCAGGAGCGTAAGCTTGTCAACACCACTGACAAGCCCCTGCCAACAGTGACACCTTCCATTAGATCACCGCCATGTGCGAGCGTGACTGATGAAGGGCTCTGATCCTATCAGAGCAAAATACTACGAAGATAGTCCTATCAACACATAAATCCTGCAGCGGGTTCCGATGGCTGAACAGGGCCGAGTGATTAATGCTAAGAATTTAAAGGAGCTTGTCCTCAAACTGCTCCTGTCACAAGCTGGTCAGAAGGAAAAAGGAGTTTTAAATCAGGATCCTGAGCAGTAGCACCGAGCTACACCCGGCAGCATTTCCCTAACAGGAGTAAACATCTGCCAGGCATAAAAGGAAACACAGGGAGGGATGGAGCGCCCTACCTGCAAAAGTTTCTGAACGCACTGTGAATGTCCATTTCTTGAGGAGAGATGAAGAGCACTTTTACCTGGAAGGGATAAATACAGCAATTACTAAAAACGCAGAGAGGCACAAAAGCATCTATTTGGATGTCACATCATAATATGTGAGGAAAACCTCTAAATAGCTGTATGGTCTTTGATCACGGTGTCATAAGAGGGGTTAATGGACATTAATGTTAATGTTGCTCCCAACACTCGTCCCTGTGGGGCACTTGGCTGGAGCACATGGATTCATGACACCTAGACATCTGCATGGGTTCCAGCCTCAGAATATACCAGCCTTCTCAGACCAAGAAGCCCATTATACAGCACTCAGAGCTGCAGTGAAATGTAATTTCATTCTAGACCCTTTTTCTTTTTATAATAAGACCCTCACACTGTAACACCACTGAGTACATAAAGTAAGTTCCAGCTCTAGAGCTACAGCTGTAATTCAAACAGAACTCACCAGATGCATCCATTGCAGTGACATCAACATTATGCCCCAGAATGAGGTTAAGGCAGTCTAGGTGTCCTCGAGTTGCAGCCAAATGAAACCTGAAAAACAAGGCAGAGAGATGACTACACGACTGCAGCAAACGGTAAAGAGCGGGAGCGGAGAGTCCAAGTTACTCAAGACCGAGACTAACAAGTAACAATAAAAGCTGCATTAACTGCATCTGCTGGAAGAAAATTATTTGATAAAATGCCAATTAATAGGTGTCATTATTTGCTTAATTAGTGATGTGGTTTCTTAGTGGATGTTATAGTCGGCTTGTATTTACTCATTAAATTTCACTGGGAACATTCCAGCTCACCGTCACTGATTTAACCCACAGCAGCACTGTCGCCACCAACCAGGCAGGCCTGAAGGCACTTGTGTGTAAGCTAATCCCAGTCTCACCCATCAGGGTGCACGGACCCGTTTATATACTAAGCCTGAAGTATCTGCCAAGGAGACAGCTAGGCTGTCACCTCAACACTGTGGCGGGTATTAAAAGCCGTGTTGATGGCCTGGAGACGCGGGTTCGCTGGGGCGCTATGGAGGGTCCTGACCTCAAAGGCCAAACGGCAGACAGGAAGCAGACCAAGCAGATTCAATTTAGACATGTATACTAAAGTGATGTGACTCAAAGAAAACTGAAACAAGTCTTGAAACTGCAATCAAAGCTGTTTATTTACTTGCTTAAAAAATAAAGAATGTGAAACAGTTCTGGAGACTACATGTTTCTGCAATAAACATTATGGAGTACGATCTAAACACAGCCTTTCAGATTCAAAAACAGGACGCGTTTGCTCTCAAAGTGGACTCGACATCATGTTTAGCCCCCGTGGCTGCTATTGTTGTACATCAAAAGACGCTCCGGCAAAAAATTCATTACTGCTAATCCTCACCAATAAGTGGCTGCTCTTTAGCAAGTGCCAGTAGTGAGTGTTCATCAAGCATGTGTACAGTTATGTGGGCATATTTTGCTGCTTAGCCCTGAGCCAGTTATGGTCAGAAAGAATGAGCAGGTGTGAAGGATGGCCTTACCTCATGGGCACCCGTTGAGTACCGTCAACCGATATATATAAAGACATGTAAACTGTTTACTCGGCTGGACGCTCCAACACAACAGTCAAGAGCCGAGTGCATTAGCCAAACGCATTTACACTAATCCAATAGGACACAGCCAATCACACAAATGACATTACATCTTGTAATTATCGTCCCCCACAGATGTCCGCGATTACCAGAGAATGTCATTCAGCATTCCTCTGTCAGCACGGGCCAAAAACCCAAAGACAAGGGTCATTCTGTGTGTGGCGACCGCTAGCTGCTGCACGTGGCAAAAGTTCTATAGCAACTAAACTTTAGCATCATCTAGACTTTTATGGGATGTAGCCCTTCAGGCCAAAAGTCCAATCCTGCATTGGTTAAGAAAGTAAAAAAAAACAATAATGATGAGCATAACCTTTAGGATTTTCATTAAATCATTAAGAGGTTTTTCACTATTTTCACGCAACTAATTAAACCAAAAGCAAGCGGCCTGACAGCATAAAAGTAATTAATTTCAGTCCATCAGTGCCCTCCAGTGCAAGAGTGCACTGTGCATGACTGGGCATGCAACACTGTCACTGCAAAACCCACAAACATTTGTTTATCCAAATTATAGCCGCTTATTATGGGACCAGGAATTTATAAAGGCGTGTAATGTTTATTTACACCGAGTGCAGATATGGACTCATAGTTTTTAACAGCGACAGAAGAGGATTTTACACACTTCTAAAAATACTTTCACCTTTGTTTTATGCGTTAACAATGCCTTTGTCTAAATACACATGAAGTCATCCAGTGATTTGGTCATATATTTAGGCACAAACTGAAGGTGTCTGGCCTCCAGAACTGTTGGTAACCTGATTACATCTCTAGGAGCGTAGCAGAGACCTGAACTAGCTGATTGGGTTGGATGCTACAGAGAGAATAACATACAGTATTTCTTTGAAAATTCACTGAGCAAGAGCTCGAGTTAAACACACTCCTTCGGGAAGTGAACAGATTCTGATAATAGCCTGCAGCAAAGCCTAAATATATTAACCAATTTTGTCAGCAGCACAGTGGATCCGTGCTGAATTTGCAGGGAGTCATTTCCTGTGGGACAACATAAACAGCCTGTGGACAAAGTGGTCAGCCTTCTGGAGGTCACATGCATTCTTTATACCAGCTCCCACACTGACCTCCAGTCAGTTGGATGCTTAAAAAGGATAATTTGGGGATAGAAAAATAGATGTGTAATGACATAGTGCAGAAATGTCTCACATGCGCCAGGAAACTAAATGAAGGTTTGGGATTAAATCACAGATCAGACATTAAAAGTTCTATAAATGTCAGGGTTTGTTTATTGTTTCAGGGGCCACACACAAAAAAAACTGGTACTAAATTTCCCTGAAATGTTTGTGTATGAGCAGAATGAGCTCATAGTTAAAGAATCCCCGTCTGTCTTAGCTGGGAAACATTGAGGAATGTCTGACCAACACAATGTTCGGAATTTGTGGAGCTCAGCAATTCCAGAAAGCCAGACGAGAACTACCCAGGATATAAACAATAGGCATATAAAATAATGCCAGGAGGCAGTTACATAGAGGGTTTACAGCTCTGGGTCAGTGTATTTCTGTGTGCACTTACGCAGAGCGTCCTTCAACATCCAGCTTGGTGGGGATGATGCCTTTCTTGCTTAGAACAGCGGCCACCTTATCCGCCTCGCCACGTTCCACCGCTTTCATCAGCCGGTCATCGTACTTGTTCCAGTCTGTGTTCTGGCAGGGATAAGAGTTACAGCAATTGTTACACACATGTTGACGATATATTCTGGAAACACACAAAAGGCTTCCTGGTCAAAAATGCAGAGATAATGAGGAAGTGACACAAAAGTTTAAAAACACAAGTGATTTGCATGCACACAATAGACCCAAGACCCAAGATAAATGACTACCAAGACCAGACGTCGCAAGCAAAACACAATTAGAGCCAGTCAGCCGGTCAACTAACTAAGACCCAAGCAACAGCTGCCTCGGGATGAACTGCTCAGTCACTAAATTCAAGCTGCAGACTAAAGCATCAGAACATGACAGCGAGCACGTTTAAAGAGGGATACCTACAAAGTGCATGGAGGTGCATTTCAGCCAGCGGCTCATCCTGGGTGAGTGGAGCTGGTCCTTGCACCGCGCTACCGAAAATGATGCCACTGTGGCGGTTTACACGAGCAAAAATCTGACAAAAGTAATTCTAAAAGCACTCAACCAGCGAGCGCTACAAAAGCAGACAGGATGACAAACGGAGGGAGCCTCTTCTGCAGCGGATGTTGTCCCTCACTTAAGACAGAAACGGTTGGTTTGGCAGGGCTTTCTGCACATTCCTGGGTTGCTCTTGAACTCTGGCTGGAGGTTCATCACTGCACAGCAGTTTGGTTGATGGATGAAGGGAGGAGAAGGAAAACTAAAGAGGTGGAGAAGCAGTAGGACCAGCCCTGCCAGCCCTGGGACCTGCCCTGGCCAGCAACTGCAACTCCTCCTCTGGAGGAAAAGTCAGCTCAGCCTGGCTACCTCTGACCTCCCCCCCAGGGTCTTGACCTGTGGGCCCTGCCTCTATCCAGAAACCTCCTTTGAGCTCAGTCTTCTCTTTGATTCTCTCTCTTACTCCTGATCTGAACTGAAATCTATCCGGTATTTATGAAGGAGGAATAAGGAGCTTATGCCTTCGCTTCTGCGCTCTCCCAGTGGTCTTCAGCGTCTTCAGCCCACCAAATGACCAGTCGGCCAGGCTGCACGGGGTAAATATGTGAGCTCTCCAAGTTTTAAAATATCACCCCCTCCCTGGTAAACAGTGGCGGTGCAGACAGCCCTATAGACTAGTTACCTCTTTATTTTTTGACCCGCCAACCTTTCTGTAGTGACTGATAGGAAGACGGGGGCTAAGAATACATTCTGGACATTCCTGTGACATGAGTAACGGCTTTGGTGTCAATCAGCACTGCCAGCATGAAACCGGGCCAAGCTAAAAGACCTTGCTTACATAGCTACTCCCCTGCAGTGTTCCCCACTTGGCTCCATCAGAAAATATTAATGTCAGAGGGAGATTATGGTGTGCACATGTGAACATTTAAAGTGCTCATGGCAAGAGCTCCTGTTTACTCAGATTCTATCGTAACCTCGTAAGTTAACACTCATCGTCTGATTGTCATGTTCCAAAATAACAACCATCATTAATCTCTATTCCACCTCAGTCACTGTACAACTTTTCCACTTAGAAAGCGAGCGAGCAGAATAGTTTATGTGCATGTTCGCCACCCACGTGACTGTCTGTTACCATGCTGCCGCTAACCGAGTAGCAACGATCACCTGAAATACGCAAGAAGACCTTCTCCAAATGACATGTCATATGAAGAAGCAAGTGTCAACTTACCAAAGCTGCTCATGCTAGCATGGAGACAAAGGCGCCAAAATGGCATCCAGCCACACAAGATAGCGTACAGCAGTCACATGAATGCCTCACATGGGCAAACTGCTGCCTGGCCGTTTGTTTGGATTCTGTTAATGTACTAGATAATGAGGGAGCTGTTAGCCAGCAGAAATAACCACTCTACTCACTGCTGATGATACAAGCTTTTTAAAAACATAAATAACTTTCTTTTATCTAACAAGAGTAATGCTGGTCTCATGTGTTTACAGTATGGCTGAAAGATGATGCCTGTGACGGGCTGATCGTTATCTGCGGTCAGACACACTAGACCACAGACATGGAGTCATGAAATATAAGCCTCTGACGTATTTGAGAAAGGAGCAATCGGTACAAGGTGATGCATCAGGGGCCTCAACCCAGCACCTGATCTGGCTTCTCTGTGATCTCATCTGGAGGACCAAAAGTGCCGCTAGCAGAGGTCGTGGTGGTTTGATCAAGCCTCCGCTGGTTAGCTGTTCAGCTTGAGGAAACCAGTGCACAACGGAAACAGAAGTGCAACAAACAGTCAGCATTTTCAAGAGTGACCATCTAAACGGGTTAGCTCGCATTTGAACCTGCTCATGTTACTGCAGCATTCACATGGGAGAAACTGGTGCTCTGCATTGAATCTTAATGTTCCTGGCACTCAAAGCTGACCTCCAGAACTGCCCCCTGGGGACAAATAAAGTTTTCAGCATCTCTCCACTTAACAACTTTACAATTTAAAGATATTAGATAAGGTTTGGTAAGCAAACAGTTCAGCCCTGGAAAAAAAAGCTCAAATTCTTCCCAGCATACCATCAATACCATCACCAAACAATCATTTTCTGGATTCCCAAGAATGTAATAATGCTGTGACCTCAAAAGGGGAGAGTGGCAAGAATATCACAGTGTCAAGTTGTTTTATTGGTGTAATATAATGTGGCCGTGAAAGGCCAGAACCCTCGCTGAGTTCTTGTTAAGCAGAATATTAGGAACCAGCTCAAATGCCAGTGAGGGCGCCACAGGATTTCTAGAGGATTCCATGAGGGGCAGCCTGGAACAGAGAAGGAAACTCAATAACAAGACCTGCAGAACAAAACTATGCTGCTATAATGCAGTGATTCTATAACATATCGCCATTAACTCATATTAAATAAAGTATTCATGGATTAAAAACACCTGCGATCCAGGGGGTTCATTTAGCATCACTGCTGTATGCAGCAGCATCAGCACATCCACCCTGATTCATATCCCCTCTTTAATAGGTGACCACAGCTTAGTGCATGTAATGCTGAATTGTGCAACTGTCTGAGCATGTTGAGTATAAATCCTTGAGACCTAAAGCCAGAAAGAGGAGCAGAGAGAAGCTGAAGAGACCAGAGAGCAAATTTAAAGAATATGCAGACAGTCTGCATGGTGCGTGTGGTCAACAGGTCACAACAGGACAGGTAAGTTGATGCTTGGTCGCAGAAGTCCTGCCTGGAGTCAGCTGAGCTTTCACTGACGGCTGAGGCCAGGTGGGGAGGCGCTCTCGCTCTGGTATGTACACGGGGCGGTCCTGGCATATCTGCTCTGCTGCTAAACACAGGTCAACTCTTGCTGGGCAGAATGTGGACTGTATGGAGGGCAGACCACACACACACACCCGCGCACACACACACACACACACACACACCCTCTGGTGGTGAAGAGAGACCTGACAGTTCAGATGGAATAGGGGTCACTTTGCTGCTTTTAGTACTGGGAAATTAGGGCCAAAAATGTAATTATGTGACGTGATCTTGACCAGTGACCAACAAAATCCTTTTGCGCCTATTTTTTCCTTCTAGCAGTTTTCTTTTTTTTTTTTAATATAAAATCTGACAAAGGTAAAATATTTTCTTAATGGCAACTAAGAGGAGATTGGAGCTTCAGCTGAGCACAAAACCACAGCAATTATTTACGCTGAATGAAGCTCCATGATTGCAGCATTTCTCATCACACTCTTTCACACCTTTTTTGACCCAGACGGCAAAGCTGTCCATCTCCATTTTTTCTACTTCACACACCTTTTGACAGGTCAGCAGATAAACCTAAGCCATTTGTCCTCATAGCTGGCTCTGGATAAGGAAAACGAGTCGGTGTACGCAAAGCTTCAACAAAGAGACAGAAGAGGGGCTTTACATTTGAAAGGTGGTCGAGGACCAGGAACCTTCCACTAATGACCACATGACTCTGCAGAAATGCAGAAAAATTCCTATATATTCCTATTCTTTAGAAACTGTTTACGAGCTGCACTATTTCATGGAAAAGGAATTTAAACTGGTAAAGGCAAGAGTAAAATGACAAGAGACAGACAGAAACAGAGAGATTAATGTAGTTTTGTTGGGGAAAAGGCTGCATCGATGAGAATGACAGTTAAGAGAAAATATGCTCCAAACACCAGCATCAAAACTGTGTAAATACAGCTGATGATGGTAGTACAGGCTGGCACGAGTCCTCACAAGCACACACAGCCAGGAATGTAGCCGGAAGGACCCATAACAAATTTTTTTACAAAGCAAATCCAGCATCTTCCTGGCCATCATCCACAATTCACCCAATGTTCTGATCAACAGATCTGACACTCACAGCACAGCAGCAAAATAAAGGCCTGATTCTTTCACGATAGTGAGGTTGACAAGCTCAAAGTATGGTGTTTAAGCATCAAAACAACCCCAAAACCTTATTTATTTCTATTAGATAGAAAAGTATCAGAAGTCATGCTGCACACGGCAGGAAGAGCTTAGTCGCAGCCATTTCACAGCAGTTTGTCTCTCATCAGCAGAATCTTCGAGCTCCTATTGGTCAGCGTGTGTGTGTGTGTGTGTGTGTGTGTGTGTGTGCGCGCGCGCTTGCAATGACATTGACTGCACTAGAAAAGAATCAATAACCGAGTCAACAAAAACCTGGTGATTCTTCCATCACGGACTCAACCGTCCTGTTGGGTCAGACAGCAGTACCCACATGGACTGCCCAACTCCCAAGATAAAACCAGCCCAGCCACCCTTCATGCAGATTGTTGCTGGTGCAGCATGGGAACAAATATGGGTAGCACTGCTGCGATGACCTCATGGCTGCCCCGTGGAGCCAGACGCTAATCCTATAAACACAGCCCCTCATGCTAACATCTACTTCGCAGCCAACACGACAGCCCAAAACAAACTCTGCCGATCCTGCCTGATGGTTGGCCTCCTACAGCACAAATCACTCCAATATCTGCAACGCAAACACAGGACAAAGAAGGCAGAGAACATATTTACGGAAAAACAGAAGCAGACATGAGAAACTTTTCAAATACACGAAAATGCAACGAATGCAGCGCTGTATAAAAAAAATGCTTATGTCACACCTGTACTGCCCACTATAGCTTTGCTTTGGTCAGAAGCTTTGCTAATGAGGCATAAAATCACTGGTTTGTGAGATTAGACAGTTGGATCAGATATTAAACAAGAAAGCTTACATGGCTGCAATAACTGGGTTATTTTTTTGGTGTTTTTTTTGCCAAAAAGAGCTGAACAGTAAAATTACTTGTCATTGCATTTGAGTCATTTAAAAGCCACTTTTAATTTAGTAGGCTGTTAATCATCTTAATTTCTGCCCATTACCATTAAGATGCTGCAATATGGGTCCATTTCTTTTGATTTACACACAAGCTGCACACATCAGGTGTTCCTGGATCGATTTGTCAGTGCTGGAGATCACCGTTTCACACCGCTCATGACGCCGCTTTCATTTTCCACAGTCTGTACAAACTAAACCCAAAAATCTAACAAGGAAATAATTTGACAGTGACAGAGGGGAAGAAAAGAAGAAAATTATGCTAATCCCTCTCATCTGAAGAGGGGTTAGGACTCCTGCTGGGTATCAAGAAGCTGAAAGAGTTAATCAACTCCTGAGGTCTGCTCAACAGATTAATGAGGCGTCCTGAAGGGCTTGGGAGGCTGAAAAGGTGCACAACACCCCCACACTTCATATTGCACATATCTCATTTTTCAACTTCTCCAAATTTCCAATTTAATGTCAAATTCTCAGCCGTGCAGTCCATCCAAGGGTTAAAAATGGCTGAAATGAGAGCAGCCTCGTCCTCATGACAATACAGCCCAACTCAGTCCAGCCCTGCATTGAAATTTGGGAAATAACCTCGGCTCCAGAGCGAGGGAGGCTCTACTATTTCATTGTAAAAGCACATTTTCACTGAGGGGGAGGATAGAAGGAATTCAACGTGTGTGTGGGAGCAGAGAAACGCCTGTTACAGAATCCTGAGCCCTGAAGATGAAAAAGAATGTATTAACAACATGTTTTTCACTGTCCTGGTGATATTAACAGCAAAAAATGCTTCAACATTTTGCAACAGCGAGAAAATGAAGAGGCAGAAAACACCTGAACAACCTGGGAAAGGAATCTTTTTTCCCCCCACCTGAACCACAGCGACGCCCTGTCCCTGTGCAGGAAATCTGATCCTCGTTGTAATGACAATCGTCAGCTGTACCGCTCCCCAAATCAGGCTAATCCGCGCAGGTATGCACCAAGGCAAAAACTGGTTGCCGAAATGGCAGATTCAGACTGAGGGCACCATTTAACACCAATGCTTGAAAAAGCCAGAGAGGGCCATGTGCCCACAGTCAGTCAGTGGGGTGTTTGGAGCTGAAAAGGTCTCAGCTGGTGGAGAAGCAAACAGCGCTGCTCGAGATGTTTCAGGAACACTTGGAATGTTTTTGCCTCGCCTTAATCAGTGAATCATTGCAGAAAAGATGACTAAAAACACTTGCACTCACCTCACATTACCTGTTATTTGTTGGACTTTGACTTTCAGAACATATCAGAGATGCTGTAAGTCAAGTGTTATTGTTGATGTCTATCAGTGTTACAAAGGTTTGTGTTCCTGTTCACACTCCAAGAACCAACCGCTGGCAACGCCATTGAAAAACGACCTTGAGAAGGACATAAGAGCTCCTCACTGTGGCCAGGTTAGGGCTGGTATTGGTTTGCTGTTTTGTGTGTGTGTGTGTGTGTGTGTGTGTGTGTGTGTGTGTGTGTGTGTGTGTGTGTGTGTGTGTGTGTGTGTGTGTGTGTGTGTGTGTCAGAAAAAGGGCAACTTCCAATTCAATAGTGTGTCTCAGGTAAATGTCAAAATTAACCAGTAAATCTTGTTTCTCCTCAGCTTCTAAAGCTACCCTTTCAGCCAACCTTGAGCCAACAGCATTTTTTTAATTAATATACTTGGAATTGCAGTCATCTTAGGCATTTCAACCTCATGAGTTTTTAAAGTCATATGACTGCCATTAAACCTTTCATTGTGCTGTTTCTGTAGAGGTTTGAGAAAGCTCAGCATGACTGACATCAGTTAATCAGGGGAGCTTATTTTTGGCATTAATTCCTCAAACAGAGCTCGGACAAAGTCTCCTCCACAAGCTCCCACTGGGCTGTGGATTATCTGGGAGGAAGTACCCAGACACTCCCAGGCCTCCTGTCCAGTTGAAGAGAAATACTAACAAGTAATACAGTATGTCCTGTCCCACTGAGCTTGAACATCCCACTACAGCTTTTTTATTGATATTTTTATTAATATTATTACATAAAAGATGTTTTCACACTAGTCCAGCTGGTCAAAATATTTAACACGTTTTAGATTGCCTAGTTTTCACTGTCCAGGTCCACATAGCTATGAAGATGGCTTTAAAAGGGAGCTTATTCCGATGCTATGGTGCTACAGAGTTCCTACTGATACGACAAACTACTGATAACGCACGTCTTTGCAGATGATGGAATATTTTAACTTTCTGTGCTGCATAGCCTTAAGGTATATTAAATGGTTTTGCAGCTTGATAGCATTCTTCAACTGCCTCTTAATCAGCTAAGCTGGCATTTCAGCTCTATTTAATACATTCTTGTAAGGACATAAATATTCCAACACAAGATTCAGGCGCTGGAAGAAGTGGGAAACGCTTGTTCATATAGTGTAGGAACATTTCTTTTAAAGCCCCTTCTGATTTTTCCCCCCACTATTATTTGTCTGCGCCACACCGAGGAAAAGGTGATGATGAGTTCACCTCTCAGGCTCTGTGTGGGGGTGAGGGAGGAGCAGCTCTGCAACTTCTGCAATAGGATGTCTTGTTGCCTCGACGTGGCTCCATGTTGTTTAAAGATCAAAGGTTTCAGAATCATCCTGGAGCAGACAGTGATGGGCAGATATGTCATGAATGATAGCTATGCTTTTCTGCTAGAAACACAAAAAACCTGTATCTTCTGAGCATTTAATGGGAGACACCCAAGCCTGCTGCTAGATGCACAAGAACAGGCATTTGTCAGGTTTTCTTTGATATGAAACAGTACAGAGGAATGCAAGGAGAACCGTTGCTCAGATCTGCACCATGTCCTTTTCCAAAATAAAAACTGCCAGAGAATAAAAGGAAGATTCTTTGATGTTTTGGGTTTTTTTTACATGCAAATCTAAGTGTTGCTCACTGGGACCAATAATCACTCACACATATATTCACAGTTCAGAACCTTGCCCAAGGACTCCTCAGGAGAGTGCATTAGCTGTATATAAAAAATGGATGTTGCTGCAAGGCAAAATCAAAAACAAAAGCAGTCTTTAGCTTGAATTTAATGGTGAAGCAAACTCTCACTGCAATACCATGCTATTTCTTTACTGAAAGGATTTTTTTTTTCTTAACACACACACCTTCTCTGGCTTTGTGCCTTTCACATGGTAATGGCTGGATTCTGAATACAGAGCTCTGAGCCAAACACCCATCGTGTGTTAAACTGCGCAGGAATTTAAGAGAAGTACAGAGATTGCTGCGAGAACAGCGAGCATTTACTGTAGTTTTATCTCCTATGGGGAGCCACATTAATTGCTGCCATTAAGCCATTCTATTCCATCAGTGGTTTTGGTAGTAATAGCACATTTGGACTAAAGCCATGAGCACCAAACATTCCTGGTTTGACCTGGGCTGTCTCCATGGTGCCAGCAAGGACTGAAAGCATGTGTGCACGGCTACTGGAGGCTTGCAGAGATGCATGCAAGGCACCGGTTTGAGACTGAATTCAACAAACACAAACACCAGGGGCAGAAACGGCGAAGACGCCGCGAGAAAATTTAACTGCTAACTATTATCAGTGGCTGACAAATTCAGTTTTACACACAATACAAATACAAAGAGGCCTTACTGTGATCTTTGTCTGTTAACTTTCTATATTCTTTAAAGAATGGCCCTGCCAGCTCTTTAGGTACGCAAGGCTAAAACTAATGGAAGCTAACACAAAAGAAGTGGAATAAATCTGACCTTTGGTAAGGTTAGCATGTAACACACTGCATGCTTCGTATGCATGTTTGGGGTCATGACCAGTGTCTGGGAGAAGATCCAAGAAAGTGAATTGATTAACTGATGGGTAACTTAAGGCGTCAGTTTCTTTTTCCTAGATATCAGGAAAATTATCTTTGTCTGAAACTGAATAAAGGAAGGATATGAAAAAACTATGTGTGATTCTATTGTCAATTTTCACTGTCTATTATTCAACCTATAAAAAGAGGTTTGTTATTATTCCCCAAATGATCAAGATAACAGTATTATATATGTCAACACAACTATGAGACAATACGGATAAGAAATAATATATTTGCCAATATATAAAGCATTTAAAAGCAACTGGTTCTGAATGTATTAAACACACTGATTACTTTATACAAAGGTTAGAGAAATGGAAGAAAACTCAATCATAAAACACCAGGAGCCCATCAGTTCCTCAGGGACTAAACAAACACTGCAGTGCACTGATTAACGTGTTTTTTCCTCCGGGACAGAACTCTGATTAACAGTGTTTGAACTGGTCTGGGTTAGGCCAGGACCTGGAAAACAGCTGAAGCCGAACTCGGACGGGCTCGTAAAGCCGTGTCGGGACGTCCAGCAGGTGCCTGATCCGGGTGGCGGTGAAATTCCCAACACAACAGCGCCGAGAGGACTTGACCGAGGTTTAAATGTCGATGGAAGCAAAAAGGCAGGCACGCCATGTCCGGCATATCACCAACACAAGCTAATAGCAATAATAACTAGGAAATCGGCCAAACTTTATTCAAAAATACGCGGTGTTTTACTTACTGTGATGGTTACTTCGTGCTTTTTCAGTCGATACTTGAGGCTCTTCATTTTCTAAAGTGTCGGTTTCTTTTGTCAAACGTTTCCTCTGATTAAAATGTGTATGGATTGAAAAATCATTACAGAAAATTCAAACCAAGTTTTCTTTTTTGACGGCCCTCTTTTTTTTCCACAGCGCGAGTTTCACCTGACGCCTCACCACAAAGTCGGCTCCCACTTTTACACGAACAGCGGCTTCAGCCAATCAGATTGAAATACGCGCACTCCGAGCGGTTTCTGGTCCAATGGGAGGTGCCGGAGGGCGGGACTTCCTTGGACAGGTTTCCCTGGGTGAAGTCCTGAGACAGGAAAACCTGGCCTGACGTCACACATACCTGAAGACTGAAACACCTGGAAGCAGTGATTGATCCGGGGGAAAATCTACACTATAAATCATTAATCCTTATTACCTTTGAAGTCAAGAGCAAGTGTTTATGTAATTGTGATATCTCTACTGGTGCTTATATCAAATCCACCCTATAAATGTTAGACATCTTTAGTGCTTCTCAGGTTAATTACTAGTCTTGTAATGAAGGTTCATGAAGCCATTTGTGTGGTATGTAAACGGGCCAGGATGTTTAAGGTGAACATAAAAGGTCAACAGTGCACGACCCGAGAATCCCCATAAGCCAAAACAAGAGCCCTATAAAAGTTAAAAATGTTATAACCCCTTGAATTATGTCACAGAGACTGGCCCTTGAGTGAGCATGATGCAAAACAAATCCATTTAATAAATTCAGAACAATATGTACCATTTTGAGGATCTGGGTGTGTTGTGCAGGACATGTGGACAGAACATTTCCACAGTTCTTTGAGTGTTTATAATGGATCCACCCTGCCAAACCTGTGAATAACACGTGTAGCCTCAAGCACAACCCCCACAAAGGGATCCAGGACTACACACAGCCAATTTAAACCAGCAGCTTCTGAAAGAGTGACTACACAGAGAAGGCTTTATTCATTTTGGTCTTTTGAAGTATTTATAATGTTTCTCGTCCAGTGTTTGCACTGAAGCAGTAGGTAGAATACAGAAAACATTCAAATCTAAAACACATTTTACTTCTTTGTATCTCTATCTGTCTTAGGAATGAACTTCCATTTGTAACAAATACAGGCACTTTATGCTCATTTTTCCTCTGCTGTGTTTGATTTTAAAAACAAAAAGGAATAAAACACACTGAAGAAGTCGTTCATGATGATAACAGATGCAGAGGGGTGAGTGCTGCCCTATGGTGGGCACAAACCTGCTGGAGTTCAAATCTGTTCAACAGTGTTCCTTAGCCACCTGATATCGGAATATAACATAGCTGAAAGCAGTTATTTATTATCCCAGAGTAAAGTCACACCCTTTTTACCGTGTGGTGCACTTCAACTTTGTCAGTTATTTGCTTTGACAGCCAAACTGGGTGTTTGTGCGCGTTCCCACATGTGAGGACATGCTGGTGCACGCGTGGGACACCGTTTGGTGAAGTCATGTGACCAGATGGGAATGTGAATCAAGATTTCCTCCCAAAAGAAGACTCACACATTGTTCCTGCATATTAATGTACTGCACCATTCAACGGACGCAACTGGCAGCACGTCTCCATGGCAGCGTTAACCGTGGAGACATCACAACTGTCTGTCCCAGTTCCACGCAGTGAGACCCACTGAACTGCATGATTGGACAATCAGATGTGCACTGATGGTAAAAAAGAACACTGTAATCTGCTGCCTGCTTGAGTCACAGGCATGGGCGAATCATCCACACATCATAATCTAATCTCAGATGGGGTTAAATTAGGGGCTTGGCCATCTAACGGGCTTTAAAAACTAGAATAAGATGTGAATGTTACTAAAGTGGCAGATTGTGTCCAACCAGAGCCCACAGCAATGTTGCTCCCGCATACTTGCTGCATCCAGGATGAATAAGGTAGTGAAGGTATTATTTACCAGTTAAAAACACAATACTATTGGTTCAGTCGCTCCCCAAATAGTTCAGAGATGTGAGTGTGTGACTCAATGAAAGTCTTGATTTCAAAATGAGGTTTTAAAATTAGTCTTTTTCCCTGAAAATATTTGATAATTTCAGTCACCCCATAGAAAATTGTTCTCACTCCAGTTCAGTCATGCTACGCTGCAATTTCAGTGATTCCTGCTCCTAAACTAGTCTCTCATGAATGTTTGTATTTGTGCATGAGATCCACCCACTCAGCCGTTCATCTGTCAGGTGATTTTATTAATGAGAGAAGTTTCACGCCAAGCCCCTCTGGAAAAGCCAAAGATGTATTAAACAGATCGTGTAGAAAGATTTTATTCATGTTTTTCTTTTTTTTTTACAAACTCATACAAATACACAAGATACAATAACAAAAAACACTGCTGCTGTGTAGCGATGATGCGGTTGAGCAAAGGAAGCACTAATAAATACAAACATGCAACAAATATGGGACAGAATGTAAAAAAGACCAACAAAAAAAAAGAGCTGAAGCGAGAGGAAAATGACCAGAATGTTGTTTCCTTCTCTGCTACGAGCTTCTGAAGGTAATTCGGTTAAACACGCGAGATGCCTCACACAGCCTTGCGGTGGTACTCGGGGGGGGCCACCTCATAGTCAGTGGCGCTGAAGAGCGTGGATGAATGCTTCACGAGGTACCTGAAGGAAACATGGGAGCGACTGTGAGATCAATAAAATGTTATTCTGAGCATCTTACAAACTCTCCATTTAAGGCTGAATCGCTGCTGATGGCCACTAGCATGTTAATGCCTGCTCTCCTCTCCTCATTTACTGTCATATCAGGGCCTATAGGGGCTCCATACTGGGTGTATGTAAGGTGCCTACAGACGATCTTAGGCTGACAACATGTGGCGAGAGAAAGAAGAATGGAACAGAGGAGAGAGGTTTTGCAGGAAGATTCACAATTACTTGGTTTTTTTTTTTTTTTGGAAATAGAAAATAAATCCCATATAATAGAGAAACCAGACAGCTAAATGTGTGGGTGGTTCAAACAAAGCTAAACGTAATTGTGTCACTTAAAGTATTGTAAGGATAATTATGCATTATTACCAGTTATTACCTTCAGCTGTCTTACCAGAAATGGGTTCACAGGCATGAAAACACTCTATCCTCCAACCAGTGCCTTCAAAAACAATGATACCTACTTCCAAAATCAGACTTCTTATCAATAACACCATTTTCCTTTGTAGTTTCCTGTATTACAAGTATGAAAACATGTAAGACTGTTTTTGTAGTGTGTTATTAGTACCTCTCCTCCAGTGAGTCACTTTAAATGCTTCTACCCAACCCAATAATTTCCTGTTCAGCTTCATGAGGCTGACGTGTCCGTCTGTCATCAATCATCGCACACAAACCGTCTGTGGAACAGCTTTGTTCTACACTAACGCTGCACAGCCAGAGCACAAAACCAATTTGGTGGCTCTTGTTTTGAAAGATTTGCAGCAAGCTCGGCTACGCCAAAAGACGCGTTGGATGTAGCGTGACATTCTGGAGCCAAATGTGGTTGAAGACGCTAAAACTTACTTCAGGAAATCTTCAAGATAACTGAGCAGCAGAGCCAGACTTTTCTCATCCAGCGGCGTGTAGGCGAGCATGGCTCCAATACGGACTGTCAGAGAGGGACAAAAATCAGAAACTAGAGGTGGGAATTTGCAAACTGAAGCAGACAAACTAAAGCCCCCTGTTCCAGAAACTGTAAACTGCGATTGTGAACGGATGGTTTTACGTGTGCGTGTGGTGTGGGTGTGCATCTCCCTACCGAACAGCCGCAGCAGGTGTGGAGCTCCGTACACCTGAGACATCGGCATTTCTGGATGTTCGGCTAAAATCTCTGCGTACTGCGGCCTCTCGAACTTATACAGTAGCTGAGTGCCCAGCATGACGTTGAAATACTCTCGGATCCCCGCGACCACTTCATTTACTGCGTACTCTCTGAATGGGGAAAAACACGGCGCCATGGCAGCGAGCACAGCGCTTCAGAACTATTAAACACATCTTCTCTCAATGCTTTTGATTATTACAAATAGCACAAATTAATCCAATTGTCTAAAAGGTCTTTAAAAGCGAGCTCATTAAATACTTCAGGTGTGTCCAGTGATCAGTTATGGCTGAGGCAGCTGTGAGTCATGTGACTCATAAAGGGCACTTTCGTTCGTGACTTATAAAAGACAGACAAAACTGGCTGTAATTCATTCTAGGACATGGATGCCTGAGAGCTGTGTGATAGACAGAATAGGATATAAACTTTATTGCTGGTCTAAAGAGATTTTTTCTTACTTATTGTCAGAGTTTCCTTTTGATTTCTTATAGTTTGCATAATCCTCCAAGACTGTCTCGACACTCTTCTTTGCAGGCAGATGAAATAACTGTCAGCAACAGACAGCAAAGGCAGAGAGTGACGTTAATTTTAAACATTTATAGTCTCTGTTTGAGCTGCTGAACCTTCACAGTGTGTCAAAGCTGAGGTGAACAAAAGCTTTTGTGGTCTGAGGCTTGTGTTGTTTTTTTTTCCCCACCTGTTTTTGTCTGGTGACAAGGTCCCAGTCGTCCACCAGCCAGGGTTTGAGCTCTTCGGGGATTTTTACCTTTACTTCCACACGGTTGGCAAACATTTCCTCCTGGACACACAACAGTTGAAAAAGAGAGATTATGACATTATTTATGTCAACCCAGCAGGACTGCATGGATCAAACATGTTTGAAATGATCTTCATTAATAATCTTTCTGCACTGGTTGCACACATGAACTGGAAAAAGAACTGGGCAGAGGAATGGTTTCTCCTGAGGGGAAAAAAATCAAAGGGACAAGCAACGATAGCATGCAGCTCCTGGCTTCACCACTAGATGGAGAGCCCAAAACACACAGGCCTGCGTTGACCCAGGCTAACAGTCTGTCCTGATATTCTTGTATGTTTTACAGCTGCTCCATTCTCATTAAACTGCAAAGATGTTGGACCTCAATGCTACAAATGAAGACAGGTGTGTAGCCACCGTTGGTCTAGACTATTTGCGACACATACACTCTCCACTGTAGGATCGACCCGGGCCCTCTTCTTCCTTGGTCCCTGTGGCGTTTCTCCACTGCTGGTCCCTTCACCCGGCCCTGGAGCTACAGAAGACATCCACTGAGGCTTAGAAAATACGTCTGAGTCACGCAGCACAAAAAAATCCTGAACAGTGTGCAGCTGTTTGTAGCCATAACAATATTTTTATTTGGCAATCAAAACTAAGAGAATGAATTATATTTTAAAGATTACATTTTAAGTTCAGCCCCCAGGAACTTTGAATATTCGTGTAGTTTTACTCACTTTTCTGTTTTGCCTTTTTCACTTTCCTGGAATACAAACATAAAATGAAATTATGTTAAAATATGATGGCTGTGTTATTTACCCCTATGGTGACTGTATTTATGTGCTAACTGCTCCAAACAAAGTATTATTGGGCCAAAATTATGTCAACATACATGATCACAATTTTCTGAATTATGAAAGACCGTAAAACAACAGACGTGCTTACAGATCAACATTTTTCTGCTGCACAGCAGCGATCTTCTTGCTTGGTGCTAAACCCCTCATCTTTCCCTCAACATAATGATCCCTGTGCGAGAAAGAAAGAATTAGGAACATAAACTGAAACGTTTTTCATATAACATTACCAAAATGCTCCAACTTACTGATTAGCCTTTTGAAGCTCTTTTTGTTTTGCAAGGTTGCTGTCCACATATTTAAGAACTCTGCTTTCAGGAACCCATTCATCCCAGCTGTGATAGAGAAAACTCAACACTGTTAAATCACTCACTGACTCTCTCTCTCTCTCACACACACACACACACACACACACACACACACACACATACAATATTGGTGATGCTGCTTACTTTTTGTTCCATCCGCTGTAATGAATGAAGTATTTAATCTGCTTATCCTTTATGTTGATCTTTACACACTGTAAAATAAGAAAACATAGAGCATCATTTCACATTTCCGCATTTATTAACAATTTTAACATTTCCACCCACATCAGCAGTGAAAACTAACCTTTGCCTCATAGAGCAATGGCCCATGAAAGCACAGGACTCTTTCACCTGGAAAGAAATTGGCAATAAATCCCGATACACTTACGCAGCACATTTATCGTCGTGAATGTTTAATGTTCTCTGTTGCTGAACCTCGCTGGACCTATAAATGCCTGTAGATGGGCTTGCAGCCACTCTTTTGTGTGCCATGACAATTCACACATGGATAGCAATAATAGCGAGCTAGCTTGATGCTAACATCTGTTCAACACGCCCCTCTCTGTTTTGAGGTCATTAGTTCTAACATATATGCATACAAATTGGGGACAATTACTAAATAATTCCTCCCATTAAGCTGCTGTTGGTCAAAGGGACTGTGCCTCCCATGAGGAGACTATTTTCGTTGTAGAGCAGTGGCGTCAACAACAACAAACCCGCCCCCTTCCAAGCGGTGGCCAGCTCATTTTCACCCCACAGACCTTCTTGAAATTTAGGTTTAGGGTCCTGTTTTGGCGCCATTCACAGACTCAGCTGATCGGATCCCTGAATGATCAAATCCGTTCATTGCCAGTGCCCATTTCTTCCAGACAGGAACACCTCCGACATCGGAGCCAAAACGGTGGAGGAACCGAGGATGGCCTGCCTCCTGCTGCATCACGTGACCGACAGCGCCAGCGCAAAGGTGCGTTCAAGAGCCTCCTTAAAGACTCGGAAAAAAATAAACAATTAAGCAACACCTGGTTACGCGCAGGCAATTAGTGAGAGTGTTTAATTCCTGTTAGATATTAAAACTTTTTTGTTCTTAGGATTTTTGTATTTTATTGAAATTTGAAGAGGGCCAGTAATAATCTATATCATTGAATTACATATATATTTGCCTCCTGGAGATCTTTCAAAGGAAACTGATGCTCATCAGCCTTTCAGTTCTTTCTTCCAGAAAGATACCTGTTGATTTTTTTGTTTTTGATAGATTAATTTGAAAGCTTTGTCCAATTTGATTGGACAAAAGTGTTTTCAATATAAAGTGTGTGAGCATTTTTCTGGAGTCCCCCTGCTTGTGCTTCTCAGCCTTTCTCTGAGCATTTTTAGGTCACAAATTTCTCATGACCTCTGACCCCAGAGAGCGGTCAGCATCATCCTGCGAGATTCATGCGTTTGTGTCCATCACATTTCATCAGTTACCCATCTGGGACATCTTCATCTTCGTGGTTCTGGAGTGTTTATCATCTGCGATCTCAAACTAATCTTGAGAATCTCCAATCTTAAATAGAGCCGCATTCCCTTTGCTCTTTATTCCACATTTTTTCCCATTTTGGGACAAATGAAGCCAAAACAAGCAAGATGGGCACAGCTCACAATGTGAAGTCAGCACTCCATTAGTGGTTAAAGATATGGTTTCAGTCTGCTGTGGTGGGCAATATTTATTAAAGAAAGGGAAATAAATCATTTCAAACTGTCCACTAATATTAAGATAAAGTATTAGTCTTTCACTCTAATAAACATCTTTCAACTCTTTAAATAATGTGCATCAGCTGTGCCAGAGTTTTAAGTTAAAATGAAAAACACAGTTTAAGGAATTAGGGAAAACTCATGAGGGACTTCAGGAAGGGAAGAAAGAACGAAAGCAGAAGAGCTAAAATAAGACAGAGCAAACAGCAGGATTTTATAAATAAATCCTGAGAAAACTTTGATAACTATTCTTTATTTTTTTTAAAAAGTGTTGTTTGTGTTCAGTAATTACCTGATAGAACCCCAAAATATGTTTAAAAAAAACACGTGGAGCTGTTGTATGTTTTTTTTTTTTTTTTAATTAAATTTTATGCGGCAGTGTTAAGTTCAAGGCTTTTGTTACCAGGGTAACCTGTTCCAGAAAACAGTGGCACGACGTAAAATTTGAGGTCAAATACAAACAAAGTTTCACTAATCCACATCAACAATAAACCCACTCAGAGGTGATGGGAAAACAATCAATCATCCACGTGAGCAGCGGGATGATGCTGCCTGGCTCTCATCATCAGTAAATAGCTGTTCTGGCTCATCACATCATCTCCACCCTGGACATGCGACAGAGCCCAGCTCCGCCCTGGCTGGAGGGTGATGTTCAGGTACCGAGGCTGGGCGCCCCTGGCTCCAGGGGACAGTTTGTGGTGCGTGGTGGCTGTGCGCGTAAGCATCTGTGAGAAGACCCTTCAGGAATCGTGCAGCTCGAAGTGTAACGTAACAAATAACATCAGTGTGACACGCTGAGTTCAAATGTGACATAAAAAGTAAAATTTACACACGATCCCGATATCTACATTATCTTCTTCTTTGGCACATTGTAGTCATTCACATCTGTCGTCATAAAGTCACAAGTCTCTGTTGCGTGGATTTTCGTATTGACAAAGTTTTTCCAGAAGGTCGCAGCTGATCCATCATGTCCATTTAGAACAAATAAAGCGATCCATTCTCGTGCGTAATTACGCAGCAGTCTCCCTGTAAATGTGTGGCAAACGGCCACGCCAGACCAAAGACAACACCGCAGTAACACATGACACAAAATAAACACTTCAGAGCAATTTTTCCACATCAACGAAACGTAAAACCTCATAAATTAAGGTAACGTTTCCATCATGAAATACGGTCTTTGTGAGTCTTCTCTGTCGCGCGTTTTGCTGCGTCTTGTCACTCTTGTTTCACATCATTCCAGGATAACTATCCTCTGCGAAACAGATCTTTGAGTTTGTTTCTGAACTCTTTCCTCATCAGACAGTAAATAATGGGGTTCAGGCAACTGTTGGTGTGCGCCAGACAGACGGTCAGCGGGAACACGTACGTGTGCGCTATGTAGTAGGCTTTGTCCCAGTTGGCCACGTTGAGTTTGACCAACACACTCCACAGGGTGACGGCGTGGTTCGGCATCCAGCACAGGAAGAACGACAACACGACGATGGTGATGGATTTTGTCACGCGGGATTTGCGCTTGCGGTTGCTTGTTTTCATGCTTCGTTTCCGGATGAAGCGCAGCAGCATCAAGTAGCTGATGGACACGATTGACATCGGCATGACGAATCCCACGAGGATTTTCTGGATGTGATAAACTGCTAACCAGTACTGCCCTCCGGGGAACCTCAGCAGGCAGAGTTTCTCTCCCGACACGGTGCCAACAGTTGAGTAAATTGGCGCTGGCGCGGTGGCCAAGGTCGCCAGGGTCCAGATGGTGGCGCAGACCCACTTGACGGAGCAGCGCTGATGGGGGTTTCTGTTCTTCAGGGCAGAGGCGACTGACCAGTAGCGGGTCACGCTCATGGCAGTGAGGAAGAAGACGCTGGCGTACATGTTCATCACCGTGACGGACAGGATGATTTTACACATGGCGTTACCAAACGGCCAGCTGAAGTCCAGCGCCGTGTCCACGGCCCAGAAGGGCAGCGTGAGCACGAACTGCAGGTCCGTCACTGCCAAGTTGAGCACAAAAAAATCCACCTTGGACTTCTTCCTTTGTTGTTTAACCCTGATGAAGAAGAGCACCAGCAGGTTTCCAACCAACCCTGCAGCGCAAACCACCGAATAGATGACGCAGATGAGGAACCTCAAAGCCGGGCTCCCGTCAGCTGTCACGTCGATGTCCTCCAGCTCGCTGAAGATGTTCACGTCCATCAGCGAACTGTTGCAACAAACGCTCCCATTCTCATCCTCCATGACTTCAGAAGTTCAGGACCTCATTAACAGGAGGAGATAAGTGCATTAAGGGTAGAGATAAATGAGATGCGTTACAGATGCGAGGAACATGATGCCACAGCAGCTCCTCAAGCTGGTCTGAATCCTGCCCATCCTCCCGACACCTCCCCTCCTCTCCGAAACACCACCATCCAACATCACTGCCCCCCAGGAGCGGCGCCTCTCGGGCTTTGATTCTAACAGAAAAGGTTGGTGCACATCGGAGGCTGCTCAAACGAAAATGTTTCCATACCTTAGAATAACAACAATCAATAATTCATGTTTAGAGAGAAACACGTAGAAGACAATTAATACTTTGACTCTCTGGAGTCACAACGTTTAAACTTGTTTGCTGCCACCCAGCGGCCAATTGCAGAGCTGCAACGTATACAAACCTTTTTAAAAAACAAAGGCAGAGATGCAAGAGAATGAGTTTTTTATTACATCTAAAATTTCTACATAAACAGGTAACATTCAATAAGTAGACAATGTCTTTCAATGCAGGTAATAAATATTTTTTGTACTTATCATTTTCATACAAATTGACGAATGTCCATTGTACACCGTCTCCTTCTGCTTGAAAATCCTTTTTTGAAATTATTTTCTTAAAACCATGAAAGAAAACCTGTGAATGTTTTAAGGCAGCGAGTGCAGGAGTCTGAAGTTGAGATTATTTCTTTATTGGTTGCACTCTATTTTTCAAAGAATAGTTCAGCTTTTCTAAAAAATATATAAATTAAGTTATTCTTTCGCTCTGAACTGACAAACAAAAAAAAAGTATACAGATGGACATCAAGCATCCACATCTGGATCTCAGTTTTCATATTTTCATACAGACATTTTACATGCCACTGGTGACTTTTCCCTTTTAAATCAAAGACGTTATGACAAAGAGCCGAGAGCGTTTAAATGGAAACACAGCTCGGAAACACGGGGCAGCTGGGGATGAATGTGGCAGTGTAACACCAGCACACGCTGGTTTTTGGCCCAGTTTCATCCACCAGCAAACACACATGCAGCAAATACACTGAATATAAAGAACTCCTGGAAACCCCATATGTGTCTGGTACTGGAGCCCTCTGCTGAAGGGAAGTTCTAAAACGTGGAGTAGGAAATCCAGAGTATGCAGCTGCAGACAGGAGACGTTTCAACAGTTTGACACAGGGAACAATTCTCCGTCAACCCCCCAGTAAACCACACTGGACTGTACCATTGTGACCAGATCCAGATCAATATGTCGGAAACATCTTCATGAATGAGTGGAGGTAACCTTTAACATCACATCAAACAGGTTTGGTTAAATGAAAAACTTTAAATAATTACTTCAAACTTGATCATCAGGCATTCGGACTGAAGTTACCTTAAATCCAACCACGCATTCATATACTCTCGTTTATATGCTCCTCCCCTTCATGGTTAAATTGTGATTTATTTAAATTAAGAGGTAATTTTATTCTTGAGCCTTAAGAGAATAAATGTACCCAGAAAAGTTTCACTCTCTTTGAAAACGGTGAAAAAAGCCAATCAAGCCTTAGTATTTAAAATCTTTGGTCAAGTGGTTCATGTGGAAATGCTGGCATATGTACAGATTCCATCGTCTGATGGTTGTTAAATGGGAAGTTTTACTCTTATTTGTGATTCTGAGCTTCCATCTGCAGCAGAACTTATTTCTACTGATGTCTCAGTCAGTTGGCAGCTGATAAAAACACCTTCATGCAAGCATATTTGCACTATTTTCCTGACTTAAATATAACAATAAATAAGGGCAGATTATGATGACAAGTCCGTCTAATGTGAAGAGTTAATAAGTGAAATGAAACAATCCATTAAAAACGGTTGAATCATTACTGGATAGCAAACAGGAACTTGTCCTCATGATGAATGAAGCAATAATACGATTTTGTGCCTTAAAAATGTCCGTTAACTACCAATAAAATACACACAGGTATCTCCGTGTTAAATATCTAAATGGTACCGTTCATGAAATAGATTTGAGAAAATAATAAAATGCATATTAAATAAAATCCCAAGTGACAATGACTCTCACACACTCATCCATGTAAAAATATAATATATAGAAATAAAGATACAGAATAAATAAAATACTGCACAACACAAGAAATATACAAGGTTTCTTTTTCTGACAGTCAGTTTGAGATCTGAGGATGGTTCCCGAGAGGAGAGCAGGGTCTCCACATAAAGATGGCCAAAGAGAGGCGGGGGGGCGCTGGAGGGGTGAAGGATTGGGGCCGAGTTTAGGTCTGAGTGTCCTGGGAGCTGCTGAAGGACAGGACAGGACAGGACAGGACAGGACAGGACAGGACAGGACAGGACAGGACAGGACAGGACAGGACAGGAGACCCAGCCTGCTGTCAGAGGGCATTATCAGGTGAGCAGCCCGCCTCAGGTCCTCCATGTGACGCCGAGGGCCAACAGCAAAGATGCAACTGTGCGATACATTCATGAGGAAAGTTCAGCTGAACGGCGACAAACTTGAGGTATTCTGAGCGCTACCAGCAAGTGAGCCCTCGTCCCAGTCAGGAGAATGCCTCGTCCAGGGCGCAGAACACCTTCACACACACGCCACAGACCGCTTAGCATGTGAAACCAGTCGCTGGAGATGGAGCAGACTTCCACACCTGACCATTTAAGACATTCTCTCCACACACACACACACACACACACACACACACACACACACAGGCACTAGAACAGACTGGGTCACATGTCGTCTCCTCATAAGCTACAACGGGATGCTGCTACAGCTCCTCTTCCTCGTTTATTCTCTTCTAAACGGCCAATCTGATGAAAGTGAGAACAAACAGAAGACAAAACACCAGCGGAGACCCAAAAACGAGACAGAAATCATGCTGGCACAGACGGAACTGCACTCAGACTGCTGGGATATTTGGCATCGATCGAAAAAGAAAAGGTTCCAGCTCAAGATTCTGCTTTGACAAGTATAAATAAGCATCCGTTTAAAACCTTAAAAGCGTAATAAACTTTATCGGTAGGAGTAGACTGAATTTACAGGCTAAATTCAGCCTCTACGATACAACACAAGTCTATAAATGAGTCTGAGCAACAGGGAAAAACAGCAAATGCAGCTAGAAATCATGGTCAGGACAGCGTAAAGAGAAGAACTAGTTTTCTGCATGGCAACAGGCATTTCTTGAAGCTTTTGCGTGGAAAAAAACCTCCAGTTTTGCACTTCGAAACAGCGACTGAAGCAGCTCACTTGACTGAAAATGTTCCAATTTTACATATAAAAGTAAAAGAGGAAAATAGATTTTGTTCTCTGTACACGGAGCCACTCCTCGTGTCTGTAGAAAAGAAGCGTGCCCCGGTGTTGTCGCTCAGGCAGCGTCTCTGCTGCTTGTGCTGCGTCGTACCAGCATCCCGGCGGGTTCAGGGCCCGTCTCCCCTCCCACATCAGTTCTGCAAACACAACGTCCGCAGCTGTTCCCTTTAAGTGAGCACTTTCAATGGTTCTCCCGTCAGTTTTGGTGGAGGGGACTGTGAAAAACATTGCTCTTTAGCAGTCTTTCCCAGTTTGGTGGGTTGTGTTTGCTCGGTTTTCCGGGGTCAAAGTTCACCCTGTGGTCAAAGAGTCAGTCCAACGATATGACGTCGGGTATTCCACCGTAAATAGCTGCTACGGCTGCTTCAGCGCTGCCTCGGCTGGCCACCACTGCAGGGTGTGTGTGCGCAGAGTGTGAGGCCGAGTGCAGAGACGAGTACGCGGAGTGAGCGTCGCGCAGGTTCCCGGAAGACACCAGGGTGCCGCCGCCCGCCACGTTCCCCGCCCCGTTGGCGGGCGCGCTCAGCGCAGCGGCAGAGGAGCCTCCGGTTTGGTTGAGGTACAGCTGGGAGGAAGAGGAAGAGGATGTGGTGCTGTAGGGCAGGAAACGGTTGAGCAGCAGCTCGTGGTCGTCGGAGGATGAAGCCGCCGCCGCCGCCGCCGCCATCACCATGTTGTAATGCTGAAGTCAATCAAATGAGAAACAGTTAGAGCACAAATTCTTTACCCAGCAAATAAAATCAATATTTTTTCATTGCTTCAGGTCAGTCGTGAGACTTTTGGGTCACTGTGAATGTGTTTTTCCAACTTTTAACCTCTTTAATGAGTGCAACTGCAACACAGCAATGTCACGGTCTGCAACGCAGTGTGGTGCGGACTATATCGCCACCTACTGGCCACAGGCGAAGTTGTGCATATGGAGATATTAGGTAATAAGATGGATGGACATGGTTTCATCCATAAAACAAAAGCTGCATGAACTGAAATATAACATTAACGAGTCCATTTAATAGCAAGTAAAAAATAATTTAGCAGACATAAGGGTAGATTTAATCAGAAATGTGTTTAATGGGCTGGATAGTTAGGTGTCCCTACTTCACACAGCCTGTTTACTGCCGACTCTTCAGCCCTCACCAAGTGCATAAATGTTTCAGAGGCACATTGTGAGGTTGAGGCTGCTCCATCCTGAACACAGACACGGAATTTGTTGCTCTGTTCTCAGCACTATTAAACTAGGACCTAAAATATTCAGCAGCAGCCATAAATGCACCAGAGTCCTGTTTACTGTGACTATTTCTTCATGAGAAACTGATCCCACTGTGGCTTTCACAGACTCTACAGAGGATCGGGGGTATTGATGCTGGAAATGTGGTCCTTCCAGAATTCTTCTAATACTGAGTAAACCACACATGGAACCCCACCCTCACTCAGCGGAAGGTTTTACTAGTTTTAGTGTGGGTGAACAAGCGCGTCAAAACATTTAAAAACACAGGCGCGTGCATGTGTGGGCTCTCCTCCCTGCTCACACAAGTTTGTTTCATTCAAGCTGGAGTAAACTGTTAAAATATTCATTATCTCCTGATAATTTACATACCTGATGATTGTCGCCTTGAAGGAAAGAGAAGTAGTTCAGCTCTGTAAAGCAGAACAGGCTCCATTAACAACACAAACCATCCTCAGTCTCACAAACAAGCCGTAAAAGGCTGGCAACAACAGACGGCAAATGTCTTACTGACGGGTACATAAAGTAAGACAGTTCTCCTCTTTACCTGACAGGTCGTTGGGGGTGGGGTAGTAGGGTCTGTAGTCCTGGATGAGCGGGGGGACGGGAGGGATGTAGCTGGTGTCCACGGCTGGCATGCTGGGAGTGCGGCTAACAGGAGAAGCCTGGTGGTGCATGTTCAGCACTCTGTGGGCAGAGGATTCAACAAACCGCATGAGTGTGTTTAAGGGAACAGACAAGAGGTCAACGATCCAGCCGGAGACCATCTCAGAAGGACCTCTGAAATAATGAGGCCTTGATTTCATGTCTTATTTATCTGCTCAGTCAGGAGACGCGGCGTCGCCTCTGCTGAACCCGAACGCTGCGCGACAGCTTCATTAATGTCAAATAGCGCTGCAGCAGTTTTACACCTCGTGAATTTTAATGTGACAGAAAGGAGAGCTGTTAAAACTTTTAGGTCTTCATTAAAGCCTGATGGTCGTCACATGAACTTGAATAGAAGAACACTCCGGATGCTGCTTCAAACAGCATGAAAGTGCTTAATTGATTTCTAAGGAACTGGAAATCCTACTGAAAGAGTCGGTCCATGAAGAAGCAGAGCTGCAGCAGAAACTTCAGCAAAGCAAAGTGTTTAAATATTTGCAGCTTCAAAGTGACACATCATTTCTGGTATTTGTGTGGTGTGTTTCTTCGGTGCCTCTTCAGGCAAATTTCCATTCTCTATGAATGATTATGTGATTTTCATTTCGAAATCCAAAGTTTCTTGATGCAAACTTCCAGTTGTCCTGGCTCTAAGGTGGGCGCCGGAGTCTGACCCTTTGTTGATGACAGGCGGGGAGGTTGGCGACATGGAAGGACATGCTCGTTTGGGTGGAGGCGGCAGTGGCGGAGGAGGCGGCTGCGGGGAATCCTGTCCTTCGTCCTCCGAGGAGCTGTCCAGCGTCAGGTCGATCACCTCCACCTTCTTGCCGTTGCTGCTGTCGCTGCCACTGTGGCTCGATGAAGAGGAGCTCCGGTGGTCAGGGCCCGCGGATGTCTG
Organism: Arothron firmamentum; assembly: GCA_016586285.1. Classification (NCBI taxonomy): domain Eukaryota; kingdom Metazoa; phylum Chordata; class Actinopteri; order Tetraodontiformes; family Tetraodontidae; genus Arothron; species Arothron firmamentum. Next base: position 48,996 of record BJFM01000059.1, read on the forward strand.
GCACGAGTCTGCGTGGAGACAGTGATTAGGACAACACGGCTGAGGTATGAGCGCGCCAAAATCCACATTTCTTCAGTGAAATACTGTTACTATGGTGACAGTTTGCTCAGCGCCACAGTGAATGATGGCTTATGAAATAGAAACTGACAACAGATAAACAAAGGGGAGGTGGGTGGCACGTCCTCGCTCTCCCCTACATGTCTCTTTAATCCTCATTTTATTATTTTCCATTTCATCTCTGAGCCGACGGTCGCCCGCCGTGACGCGTCTCACCGTCCAGCCCGTTGTTATAGGAAGCGGTGGAGACCTCCTGCACTTCCTTCTTGGATTTCATTGGGGCCCAGCTGCCGTCTTCTTTGAACTGGATCTCATCACACTCTGTGCAGCTGTTGAGGATCTCCACAAAAAGCCTGTAAACACAGGCACATGTCATGCTCCAGACCACCTAAAATGTGGACACAGAGACGTGCAGCTACTCTGACTAACAGCGGTAGGTCCACTAAAAGCAGGAGGTCCCTCCAAATGTGATGAGACACATAAAACACTAAAGTTAACCTTAAAGGAGACCTTGTTCCTCCATCGATCAGTGATGTGGGGCACTGATAGCCTACCCGTCAATGATGAGGTGTTCATAGGGGGCCTTCTTGTCACACACAGGGCAGACCCATGTGGGCTTCTTCTCGTTCATCTGGATGTAGAGGGTGGCATCAAAGCATTGCAAGTGGGAGCACGTCAGGGCCCGACACGGGATCATCAGCCGCATCTTCCCCAGCTGCACAGTTTGAGCAAGCACGCAGTCAGGACACGCACGCACACACACACGCACACACACACATGCACACACACACAGGCAGCAGAGATGCAGGAAATATGGGATGGAGAAATGTCAAACATGTCAAACCCTCATGGAAAAGCGCACGATAGTGGCCAAGAATTCAAGGTGAAAGCAGGAGACATGTCTGAGCAGGCGCTGCTCTCTAAAGACTGGCTTCAGTCCACAGAGACGGCTTCGTTACCGGGCAGAGCAGCGACACTCGCAGGCTGGTCGTGGCTATTTCACTGTCGGGATCAGCAGTTAACTTCTCTTTGACTGTGGATAAAAGAAAATACACAAAGCTAACGATCACAAACTCAAGGGCTGATATCTTCGTATGAACATGCTCATTTTCGGGTTTATTTAACCGTGATTAAATCAACTGTGAGTGTATCTATTGAAACAGCACTTCTCATTAGTCTGAAAACACAGCTGGCTGTCAAATATCCTGGGTGTCATTAGTCTAAACTTTGCAACACGTCTCACCAACAGATGTTTATCAGTAAGAGAGACAACAATTAATGCCACTAAGTTGTGAGGAAACTTCAGATTGCTGCAATGGTTGTTTCTCTCTTGTGGACGGTGTCAGTCACGCCGGTGCTGGTGGTCCTTACTGAGGGCCCTGGAGTGGTCCGGGTTTCTGATGCCTTTGGATCGTAGTCTCTGTAACAGCACTGAGGAGGACTGCTGCTTCACCAAATACACGGCCATGGAGTAGCTCTGCGTGCACAACAGAATCCACACGGCAATGTAATAAAATACAAGGGCCAGGTTATATGATGATTTAGGCGCCTCATGAAGTGGATCCCACGAGGGATCACACTGCCCTGATAAATGAAAACATGAGCTATAAAACAGGAATCGCATCATAATCTTCAACATAACTGATACTGAAATCTTGGATTGTCATGTTTTGGTTCCTACCCTTCCAATCTCAGAGGTCCATGACACCACAATGGTGTTGGGAACTGTGGTGGACAGTCTGACCAGTGAGGTAATGTTGATGGGCCGACTGGGCCGTTTGGGCTCGACACCGTTTTTGGTTGGAGGAAGGTAACCCTGGACGGCACAATGACAATTCACAGACAATCTGCATCAATGGTCTATGAACAGCCAGTCATTCCTCGTCTGCGGCAGAAAAGAAGCTCCTCACCGGCAGGTTACATGGCTTCCCGTTGACTTTCACGCACAAATTGGGTGGAAAATGGTCCTCTTGAGGACAGCTCGTCTCTGACAGGCAAAATCGCAGCTGAACCTGAACCGAAAAGTCACATTTAGTCCCCGAGATGTCCCTGTGAGCACAGAAAACAAGATTTATCACCACTCCTTTCAACACACCGTGGTCATTTGTACAGTGTTTATCCGGTATCCCACACAAGGACCCGTTTGCGTCTCACATTGAGCTGCTGATCTGCTGGACTTGCTGCGGCGTTAACGCAAAGGCCAAACACGTCTCTTGATATCGTTGACTGTTGTCTGATGCTGGAGGGAGAAACAGACATTGTCAATGGTGGGAGGCGCTCTACTGCAAAGCAATGCAACACAAGCCAGAGAACACCTGGATATCACACCAGAGCACCTCACACAGAGGTGAAGGGGACACGTGTGTGTGTGTGTGTGTGTGTGTGTGTGT
>BJFM01000059.1:52598-69603 GCA_016586285.1 Arothron firmamentum
TGTGTGTGTGTGTGTGTGTGTGTGTGTGTGTGTGTGTGTGTGTGTGTGTGCTCTTATACTTGCTACATACTGACTACCAAAATCTACATTCTTCTAGCAGAGTGAGGACATTTTGGATGGTCCTCACAACTTCAAAGGCCTGACTTTGGGTCGGGGTTCGGGTCAGAGGAGGGCTTAACTGGGATGGTTGGGGCTCGGATCAAGAGCTGGGGAATGAATTATGTCTATGGATGAAAAATACAATAAATCCACAGCATCTGACATCAGATTGACTGCCATCAACACAATACAAGATAGTCAAAGGAATACTTATTTTATATTGCATATTTTTGCTAATCCACTTTTTTCTCTTTGCAGTTATTTCCTTCGTTATTCCTCTAAGTGTCTGTTTACATTCCTGTGTTACTTCCTGTGTTGTTTTAGTCTCTTGTGTCATTTCCTGTTTTATTTTGTAACCCTTTATTTTGTAGTCCCTGTTTTGTCTTTTATACTTCCTCTCTTTATTTATACGCTACTAACAATATTTGATAAATGATGTAATTACTCAATTAAAATGTGATTATTCCTTTTATCTGTGTCTTGATAAGAAGAGAATCATTGATTAATTTACATAAAGATAATAAGAAGCTTTTATTTCCAGTATATTCTGATTCAGCAGGTTGCTAAAATGCTGCCAGACAAAATTTTTAAATGATAAGACTCTGTTATGCTAGATAGTTATGCTCTGTTGACCTCCGAAAACCTAAAAAACATCACTACACCACTTCAAAATGTTGTTACAGAGAAAAATATGGTTTTACAATGAGGAAAACCTACCGAATAATGCTTCAATTCCACTCAAATGTCAAATGTAAACATGAATCAGCCCATGCAAGTGTGACCAAACTGAGATGTGAACACGGTGAAATGAATCACATTCAATCAAGAAGCCTGCTAGTCCAAACCCCTCAATACAAAGGACGACGCTGAACTGATCACATTTAGAAAATCATTTCACAGTGACTTTATTTAGAAGCTTCTATCAAAGCTCAGTGGAGAGAATAAAGATGTAATGAGCAGAACTGTAATTACCATTATTAAACACAGTTCTGCTACTGTGTGTAATCTTATTTCTGCTCAGTGGTGATGCGTAGAAGACAGAGCGATGCATCAATGGGACAATCATTGTGAGAACTGTGTGTAATCAGCATAAATGGCTGCTTCTTGCAGCTCCCCAACCATGCATCATGGAGATTAAAGAGTAAACATCAAGGTTAATAACACTTTGTTCTCTGCTTTAATATGCAGGCTCAGATATGAAACATTGCTATTCCCTACAAAGTCTTGCAGAGGATCACTCTTCTCCGCAGACTGGGGTGTGTTTGACGCTGAGCTTTAAAATCAAAGTGACTGATATGAAAGCGAGTTGTGTCTGCAGGGAACTCGTGCGTGATGTTCCCACAGTCCTGCAGTGTGTGTGTGCAGGCTTACTGAGAGGATGGTGTAGAAGTCCTGGATGGATGTGCTGGGGGTGAGAGTAAAATCACCTCCAGCACATCCATCCCAAGTTCAAGAGGTTGTGAGGGAAGAAGACGGAGAAATGTTTGACAGGAAGTCATTCAGTGGTTTTGCCAGAGATGTTGACTGTCTTCACTCCATGCTTCTGACATTTGTGCCTTTGCTGGACAGGTCTGGATTGCTCCTGAGTCGGGTCTCCGCATGGCAACAGTTCTAGCATAAACTGCAGCGTACAGGCTGTGTATACAGCCACACAGCAACCAAAGCCCATCCTCTAATCCAACCCTCTCTGATGCTGGGGTGAAGGTTGGGTGGAGGGTTAGACACCAAATCTCCCCAGGGAAGAGGGAATCAAAGGGCAGGTTCACAGAGAACCTAATCAAAGAAACGGCCAACAGTGCTGAATCAGCTGCTGGCCGTGGCTAAAAAAGAGAGGAGCCATTTGGATAGCAAGTATAGGCTGGTGTGTTTTATTGTATCTGCAGGTTCCCTGAGGAGATAAACGTTTGCTCATCAGGCCAAGGGCAAAGGAAACAAACAGAGCCAGTGCTTTGTACTGATTAAGCGTGCTTGTCCAAGGATTCTCCAGCAGAGTCGATAGAGGCTGATGTCAGTGGACCTGTGAGCGACCATGATGTCCGGATCAGTCAGACCGGTAGACAAAGATTCCTACAGGGGCTCATGTGCTAAACCACTGAAACTGACCATGCATCACTTAAAAATACATAATTCAGGTCATTCTTCAGGAAATAAATACTTTATGAGAATGATGTGTCGTGATCATCTATTGCAGTACATATTTTGCTGGCTGAGATTCACAACCAAACATTAATTTCACTTTGAATGAGGGGATCTTTTCAAAGCTTGACTGGATCAGAAGCAAGTGATTTTCCATCTGATAACCATGGTCTGAATATCACAGAAACTACCCAAAGTAAGATGCTATTATGTGTGAAAAGCTCATCAAACACAAATGCAAAATGGACTTCTATCCATTCCCAGAAGATATGGTGATTAAATCATGTATAATGGATGCACCACATAATGATATACATAATGAGGACAGAGTGAGAGTTCTCTGTGAAGGACAGATAATGATGGAGATGACGCTGGAGTTCCAGTGAGGTCACCATGGCAATAACTATGTGCCTGCTACAGTCTGGATTGTAGACGGGTTTGGAAGAACGCTGCCTAAAAGCGGGTTGACAAACCTTTGTGACAAACTGTTCAGACACAGGTGGCACAAGGCTGCAGCAAAGGGAGGACAATATAGTGAAGAACAGAGATAAAAAAAGGAGGGAGAGAGAATCAATGAGAGGAATGATAACTATGTTAACAAGCAAAACAGGTTGCTTGACTGGCAAAGAGAATGTGAAAACACTGGATTTCTGCAGCTGCTGCAAACCTGAATGGTCTGCAACAGCGAACAAAGCCACATTTATGACAGATTGTTTTAAAGGTTAATCTTTCCAATCGCTCTCTGGAGGAAATCCTGCGTTTGACTTTGTTAACACGATTGCATGGTGTCTATTATGCACCAAAAAAGTACTCAGACAATCCCATGTGCACTCATAAAAGCCTTGACGGCTCTTTGCAGCCAAAACATGAAGAAAAAAAAAAAAAGTTCCACCAAATCCGGAGCATAAGGAAGCGAGTGGGGGAAGGGAGGCAGTAAAAATAGTGAGGGCAACAAAACTGGAGGTGAGGTGGGAGAAGAAGGCCGGTGAGCAGTTAAAGATCAGAGGGATGATGAAAAGAGGAAGGAGACCAGAGCTGTTTCAGAATGGGAGAAACATATCTCCCAGTCTGGCCATGAAAAGGGAATCACAGTCAAACACTATTTCATGAATGTGAAAAGAGTCATTATCACTGGTACCCTATAAAATTACATTTTTCAAGGTATTGTTAAGCCTTCAGCAACAATATCCACCATTTTCCTACAGTTCCTTTGTCCTCTCATACGTCTGCTTCTCAGAACAATACAGTCAGCATGCATTATTTATGGAGAGGTATGCTGGTGAGCTATTACTGTATGTATACAAGTGTGTCCATGTGAATGTATGATTCAAATTTACTGTGTGGATGGAGGGTAGGGGGTGTTTTGCACACACAAATGTATGTCTGCACCATTTCGTCACTTTGCATGTAAATTTCCATGGAGGTTAGAAGATGAGGGGTGGGGGGGGGGGCAAATGGAACACGTGCAGGATGCAGGAAATGGACAGAGTGAGGAAAGGGAGGAGAAAGAAGAGAGAAAAAGAAGGTGCGATGACAGAGCTGAAGACGCTGTGTTTGTACATGCGTCTGCAGGCAAATTAATCACAAGATGGTCTCCCACTCCATTAAAATGCTAATGTAGGAAAAACTAGACGTTTGCATATATTTGCAATACATCCCAAAGCCCAGAGAGCGTTCCAGCGCTAAACGCAGGCTGGCTGCTGACTGCACGCCCGGTAAAACGGCTACTGCGCCCCAACACGTTTCTGCTTCACTATGTCATCATTTACTCATTGATAAGCAAAAGCAAACTTCCCCAGATTAAAACTGACACCTTGATCTGATTGATCTGTGATAAATCTGATTGCATATTTAGGATTTCAGATCCACAAGAATTAGTTGGGGGGTTTTCTTGTTTGGCGCTGATGTTAGATGTTGATGTTAGACTGGTCTTACTGCGATGGGGAAAACATAATATTTCATCTTGTGGCAGCAATCCCAGGCTCTTTCAAAACAAATTCCAGCATGACAGTTCAATATAAATATCAAAATAAAATTACTCATCCGTGAAATAAATGGAACTGAATCACTGCGTGAATGTCACTCTCTAAATGAATATTACACCGATAAAAAAGCAACACTTAATGCAAATGATTCATATTTTTGCGTCAACTAAAAGCAGATGTCATATCTCTTTAAAGGAAATAAATAGGGGGGGGGAAGTGTGTGCATTGCTAGTGTGTGTATTATTATTATTATATTTATGTATTACTGGGTGAGGGAGTTAAAGATGGGTGGCCTGAGAGCTCAGTGAAACCAGAGAATAAATCCTGCACCAGAGTAACATCGGAGCATTCAGATATTTGTAAATTGGCTGAAATCCACAATAATTCCCTCAAAAAACAAAACAAAACCAAAAAACAAACCAAAAACGCTCAGACCTTCGCTCACCTAGACTGGTTGGCTTGATGAGCTCGTCCAGCATGTCGTAGAAGGGCAGCCTCTGCAGCTTGACGTCTGGATGGACCGGGTGCAGCGTGGCCGAGGTGGACAGGTGGTGCGTCAGCCCCGTCAGCTCGTGTTTCCCAGGGCCAAGCAGCGAGAGTGGGAGCAAGGCAGCGGGCGACGGTGCTCCACCGTGGCCGGCGTGGCCCTCATATGTCAGCTGTGTCAGCCCGGCGGGCAGCGCCGCGCCGCCTCCTCCCACCATCCCCACCGTGGCTGGGTGGTGCGGGCCAGGCATGACCAGCTCGGAGTGAGACACCATCTTGGCGGGGAAGCGTCGTCGGTACAGCTCTTTGATCTTCATGTGGATGTCGGGGCTGCAGCCCGTCTTTAGCAAATGTAACGCCTTGGTGAGTAGCTCATGCTTGCGTCCGTGTTTGTTGCGCCCTGCGTAGCCAAGCAACACCTGCAGCTCCGACACCCGCAGGCTCATCACCATTTGCTGTGATGGAGAGAGATAACAACAGAAGGGAAATCAAAACTTTATGCAATATTAATGCCAGGTTACAACCTTCAAGCGTAAACAGGATATACTTAGAAAGTATTTTAAGCCATTTTGTCCGTTCAGTCTGCCTTCACCCAACACAATGACAGTGACCGGGGAGGGTGAACACGGCTCTTCTATCTGCTCTACAGAGATGATTAATGATGCATGTTTCCCTCAACAGTTCTATGGATATATTTTATCATGGACACAAAAGGGTCTGTGTTTTTTCCTTCAAATGAGGCCGTTTCTTCTGAGCTAATATGGTTGTGCATGCATCTGACATTTAAAATGGCAGATATGACTCCTGTAGGCTATCGCCTGTGACCTGAACACAGCATCAGCACGCATTAACAATCCCGCAGCCTCCAATTTTCCTCTTCTAACAACGGTCCAGCTTTTTACAAAAGATCACGTATTGGGGAAACAACACGCAACAATATTAAAATTCAATGCAAATGCAGATTCGTGGACGAGTGGAAACCTAATCCACCTTTAAGCAGTCAGGTTATTTTTCTAAGCCCTCTTTCTTTTTATATTTAAGTGAATATTTCATCTCTGTCTTCTTCATTCTGTCCATCTCCCGGCTGGGCTCAACAGGTATATCCAAATACTGTATTGCCCTGAAGAAGTCACGCTGTACGGTGATATCAGATACCAGATATATCAGATATATCAGATAGATATCAGATCAAAGGAACTTTGTTCACTTTTACATTAATGATGCAAAAACAAACACACGTTCTCCAGCAGTGATCTCACTGTGTTTATATTCAGATGAGCCAGGCGGCTCTGCTCTGTCTTTGCAGCGACACACAGTCCTGTGACATCAGCTCATGTGGGAAGAGCTTGGTTCTGAAAGGGAAGAAGGAAATGCTGCTCTCCACTTTCTGTGTTAGACTGCAACGCCTGGAATAAACATCCAACACCTTGAGCAATGGCTGCCAAAGTACCAGACACAGCTGCTTCTGCTGCCACAAACACCCGTGCACGGGACGACATTCACAGAGAAAAATCATTCTGGGCTGAACTCACATGTGATGATATAACTCTGATGTTTTCAGTCTGAATTACACTGTAATTACACAAAGACTTTGGTCAGACATGCTTTTAGAGCATGATAAACAACCACAATCAGGGCCAGAGCCGAGACAACAGCTGTCTCACAAATTTCAAGAAAGCAATCATTTTAATAATCCCATAATACACCGTCAGAATCCCTCAGCTTGGCCAGTACACACGTACACACGTACACACACACACACACACACACACACACACACACACACACACACACACACACACACACACACACACACACACACACACACACACACACACACACACACAGTTTTTCAGTCTGGCTAAGAAACATTTGTGCTGGGGACCATTATCAAACATTTCTGGGAAACGCGCATGTAGCAGAGGAGACGTGGAAACACTGGTTACTATGGCTACACAACAACAGTACAACATGTCATTTACAACAATGCTGGTGATGAGCAGCTAATTCGGCCGGATTGAACAAAAGCTGCTGTGCGCTGTTTCTGTTTTTAGGTTCGTAGGTGACCTGACGTTACCTGAGTGTTTCCAGCTGTCAGTGATGCTATGAATGACTGTAACACACCTCCTCTGCTTTGCTGAACTCTCCAGCATGCTCTCTTCTCTTATTCTTCTATGAATAAACAGTCAAAAAGAGTTTTTGCAATATGTTGTAATGGAATGTGTTTTAAATAAAAACTTGTCACACAAGTGTTTTACTTCAGATCCAGTAGAGGTGGACAGGTGAATACTGCAGTGACAAGAAAATGGTGATGTATTCAGCACACACGCACGCACGCACGCACGCATATGAACAATAAGCTGAGACAGATAAGACACACAAACACTGGCACAGCTAAACATACTTGGCCGGGCTCTCTCTCGCTCTTTCTCTCCCTCCCTCCCTCTCTCCCCCTCCCTCTCTCCCTCCCTCCCTCCCCCCTCTCCCTCTCTCCCTCTCTCCCTCTCTCTCTCTCTCTGTCTCCCTCTGTCTGTCCGTCCTGTAATGCGGATGCTTTCCTCTGGCTTCCAAAACAGAGAAAACACACATAGGTGGTTTTGGAGGTGAGGCAGAGGAACAGCTCTCCATCTCTGCTGTCCTCTCTTTTCTGTCCTCCATCTTCAATCAACAGTCAAGAGAGGGAGACATTTCTAAACCAGACAAAGCAACACTACAAACTCACATTTAAATAAGCAGAATGCATTAATATAGTTTAGTTGACACAAATTGCAGATTTGGCTGTTGGTGTGAGATTGTTCTTGTCTCCAACAACTTGACATGTAGGTGCAAACGGAAGCTGTGACAAAAGGACGAGGTGCAGAAGATGCAAGCCAAAGAGTAGCTGCTGGGAGCCTCAGCAGGCCGCCGCTGTGGGGTTCCCATCAGAGCAGAGAGGTCATGTTCTTCAAGGTAAATTCAAGGAAAAATAATAACTATGTCTTTGAAAGTGACTGTTATAATGAGGGTACAACACAGAGAGGCATCTACTGCATTTATCCGCCTTTTTAAATTGTTCTCCACTGTGAAAGCTGACTGGTCGGCTTCGTGACTGTTTTCATCTGCAGCTCACCGAGGTCTGCACAGGTCTACCACCTGCCACCATCAAACAGGAAACAGGAAGCTGTTTTGCAGCCACAGCTAGAGGTAAGCCCCATTAATAATCTCTGCTCCACATGTGGTCAATAGCAGGTGTTTCTGCTTGTATTTTCTTTAAAATATTGAAAACAACGGCCTGGCGGCGAACAAGCAAAGCAGGCAGAGAACACAGAAGCTTCTTAGACGCAGCGCTGCCCACATCTCCTGCTGACCCTCGGGGGGGGCTTTATAAGACATTGGTAGTGCAGTCCATGTGCTCCTAAACTGGCCCGAACCTTTAGAAACTATGACTGATCACATGCACAAAGTCCCTCTGCTGCAGCCAAAACGTTTGCTTCCTCATGAAATGTCGTTGTCGAGGGTGAATGAAGACAACGGCGTCTTTTCAGCATGAGTCAGACTATTGTAAAAGTCTGGTACTACAGTCAGACTACAGGAGAGATGCAGGCTAATGATTTGCAGCATCCAGGGCTGGTGAGAATGACTGATGGAGGGGTAAAGGAAAGGGGGGATGGGGGGAGAGAGAGAGCAGCTCAGCCTCCACATCTTTTAGTGAAAACATGAGGGAGGGTATAATAATTTTTCCTTTCAGAATGAGGATAAAATGTCACTTTGCACTCAAACTGAAACATCTCTTGGATAATTTCCACTTTTAATTTATGGGCATGTTAAATTGTTTTTAAAAAAAATCCATTTGATTCAAAACTGGAACAGATGCAAAATCGTGTGTTTGGTATAAAACCACACATCAATTCCCAAAAAAACAGTCAAATTAGTTCAAAAGCTAAAAAGGCTGAACTGAAAGCCATGCAAATTAGATGTGTTGGACCCTGTAAATCGCCTCCAGGTACTGCACGGTGTGTGGTCTGCCTCGCATTGGCGACCCATCCAGGGCGTACTCCTGCCGCTCGTGCGGAGACCGCTGGGATTCACTCCAGCAGCCTTCACACCGTTTACCAGATCATTAAAGAACAGCTACCAGGGTTCCAAGCAGAAGTCTCTTCAACTAATCTGCACCGTGCGATCACACCAAACGCCGCTCTGGACAGCAAACAACAACAATGCTGCTTAATTGATGCTGACATTATCTGGACACACAGAACCGAGCCAAACACAGGTAGAATATCACCTGTTCAGGCCGTCTCCAACGCATGTTGAAGCAGAATAGTTCACACTTATATGTCTAAACCAGTGCGGACAAGTTGAAACTGGCCAGTGGCCGGGCTGTTTTTAGTGGGCTGTTTTTTGTGTGTTTGGTTAAATCCCGACTGCAGCATCGCCTGTGATGTTCAGCTTCAGATGAATGGATACGCATTAAAGGCTGCTATGTTTTCCCTCTTCTGCTAATATATTAGATGAAGATTTTAAAGCACCGGTCTTGCCTGTCAGCATTTCTTAAATAAATATACACTGCATGGTGAATTCAGTCATGCAGGAGCCGTGAATCCCAGCACGGCAGCAGAGAAGAGCTGCACCTCTACATTATTTACAGCTCACCTTCTCACACTGACATGATAACACCTCCTCTGTGGGAAAAACTAGTCTCTTTTCTTGAATCGCAAACAATGTGCGAGCACAACAACCAATGTGAAGAGACATTTCAGAAATGATTCACACACAGACACAGTTAGCAGTCATCATGCAAGGTGCTTCAGTTGCATGACAAGTGCAGCCCCGACTACTGTGTATACATGCCTGAGCTCTTGCATGCAAAAGAGTTAGCATGCAAGGGGAAGCTCGGTTGCACGCGCACACGCGCTCACACACACACACACACACACACACACACACACATAACACACACACACACAAAGCATCAGGACGCAGAACTCTGATCCTTAAGCAGAGTGATCATGTGCTGACCAAATGGCTGTGAATCAACCCTCATCTGCACTTTTTGCTCACATGACAGTCGTGTGAGTCGTTTTCTCATGTGTGTGAATAAATCTAAGTAAATTTGTTCTAATCCTCTTTTTTCTGAAAAATTATGATCAGGTCTACCGATTCAGACAACGTGCACAACCCCAGAAGTAATGAAGTTTTTGATGCTTCGGTTTTGAAAAGCTTGAATACTTCAGACTCCTGTACTATAAACCTCCCATTAACAGACATAACACACACACACACACATGTACAGCAGCAGTACACCTGCATGTAAGGAACTGGTGTGGTCACTGGAAACAATTACGGCTTCAATTTCACACTTCTGCATGAAAAGAGGAAGAGCTGGGTATTAAAATACCAACCGTGTGATCCTCAACCTGGACTACCTGTTGACAAGAACGTGTTACTTAGAAAACTCCAGACAATGCACGGTTAGCCACGGACACAGGCTAACTCCCAGAATGCCCCTTGCATCTGCATCTGACATATGTCGCTCAGGGACATTTTGACATGCAGCCTGTTGAGCAGGGGCTCAAAAACACAGCCTTTGTGTCACTGGAGCTACAACTCTACCACCTGACTCACGGCCTCCCAGCAAAAAGAAACAGGATCAAAACCAACTCATTTTAAACCTACTGGTCTGGTCACACACACACACACACACACACACACACACACACACACACACACACACACACACACCGCTCTAAACAGCAATCACTCTGTCCACCTACAGCGTGGCGGAATTGCTGACACATTTAAGTGTCCAATTTTGCCAGAAAGCTGAAGAAGAAGATGCAAACACAAGAAGCTAAGAGCTAGCCAATGCTATGCTCGTGTTCTTGTTTTTGAACAGCAGGAAATGGCCCAGTTGCCTTGAGCAAAGAGCAGGTCGTGCTGTCAGCGAGCACTGCCACTTAGCCTCGCTGCTGGGGGGAGGTTGAGGGTGCTGCTAACGCCAAGTCCCTGGACAGGATCCTAGTTTAGGAACGTTTCCTCACGAGACAAGTACTGTTTTGTGACAAAGTCTGCGATAGTGTCTCATCATTTTTAACTGGGTCGGATTAAAAAGGACCCCAGCAACTGTGGTTCTGTTTTTTTAAAAGAAGATTTCATATTAGTCTCATTTATAATACGGCCCATTTAATTGGTCTATGTCGTACATTGTTTGTGGATGTTTTTCATGTTAGTAATGTGGCAAGTTGAGTTCTGCAGTGACCACAGTACAGTCATCCAGGTGGTGTCACAAAAACCCTGCCCAGAGGAGGATGTGTTGGCCTTTAAAACAACAGAATTAACCAAAGTAGCGAATCTGAGCAGCCAACACCGTTTAAGCAGCTTGGTGTGAATAAATCTGCTTTTTTAACGGTGTTGAACGTGGTTCTTCTGGTCCTCTGGGACTTGGAGATGTGAGGCTAATAATGCTGTGACAGCCAGTTTCAGATGTGTGCTTGTCTGTGGGTGGGTGGAAGTCGTGTAGGTGGATGGAGGGGGAACTTGCACACTACCTGGCCATTATATAAAGCTCCCACTCTCTGCTAGAGGTCTCTGCACTGAGTGCCAGCGCCCGCCCAGCCTTCCTCCCCTCGCTGTCCTCCCATCCCCCAACCTATTAGCCTTCCAGCTATACTGACTCCAGCTCAGCTGTGTGCCTGTTGTTTTTTCCTTCTTCCTCCTGCAGCTGTAGTATCAAAATCACAGTATACATTTTGGATATGGATGACATCAGCCATTCCGTGGGGATGACTTACTGCAGGCAACCTGCACCGCTGTCAAATGATTTCTCGTTTAATCAACAGTGAATCAAATATGATCATTTACCTTTTAAAATTGAAAAATAGGCCTAGTTTAAGTAACAAATAGAATCAGTGTGAAACCTAATTTTGCCATGAATTTATTCCAAATAAAATCACAAAAAACAGCTCACGTATATAAGCTCCATTAATAATAATCTTTCTATAATTTCCAGCAAAACATCAGCTTGACCAAGAGTGTTAAGCTCGACACAGTGCATTCTACGATTTGTTTAAATTAATTTGTTGCATGCGATATAGTGGGTGCCAGTTCGGACAGAAATGTGCTATCTGGTAGGACAGATAAGCCCGTGGGCCTCGCGTCTGACACGTGTGCTCCCCAGTTCTAGTCGGAGCTCGCCACAGGCAGATCGTGAATCTGATCCAGCCTCCTTCAGTGCTGAAAGGCTCAGAACTGTGATGACAAAAAGCGTTTGCAGTCCAGTGCCAACGCACTGGCAGAGCCTGCAGCTGCACCCAAACACCAGATTTTACTGGCATGTGTTGGTCTCGGCAGCTGCCAAACGAATGTTGCTGCTTCTCCCTGAATCACTGTCCCCACCTGAGCTGGACGGAGGACGTGGTCACGGAAACGGAGTCGGAGCGCTAAAGACACCTGACCCCAACATTCCTTTGCACCGGTTTGGTGAGAAAACAAACAGTGTCCCATTAAAGAACAAAATGGGCTTAAATGTAGGTCCTGGTTCTCCACGTCGCATCCTGTAATTCATAACTCTGAGTTGGGCCAAGAGCAACAGTCAGGTTGCAACGTCGCTGATCTCTGTGAAAGAAACAGCGCACAAAAAACCAATCACATCCCTACACATTTATGTTGTTGCACAGATGCATCTGTCCTATCAGAAAGGCTCATGTTGTTTCCTGGAAAATCAGTGAAGTCTGCCTTTTGGACCTGTCTGAAAACTTGCCGTAGATTTGAACCTCACCAGCTACCTGCCCAGCTTGATCTCAAATGTGACACGTTTCTACGGCAACCAGACTGTAACAGGATTCACCGCAGCAATTCAGAAAAGACTGACTTTTCTGACGACGGAGCTGTGATCGTCGCAGTATCTTTAGCTGGTAACTGGTGCTGGTATGTCTCATAAATAAACAGATCTGAATTTAACGCAGACAGAAAGTCAATTAACGCTCCCAGCTTGATCATCCGGCTCACAAACACCTCCGATATCGACAGATGAAAGATCTCTTCCGGTTAGAACGTTCACATCTCAATAACTTCAGTTTTCACCAATATTAACTACAAACTTCTGCAAATTAAAATTAAAATTACGCTGCACCAGCTAAAAAATAAATACCTCTTAGCTTCCAGCTACGCATGCGAGAAGCTCTACCTGAATATCTGGAAGAGCTTGTAGCTTTAAATAAATCAACAGGAGAGAAACATTATCTCTACCGCAATTTTAATGAGGAACAGTAAAAAATTAACATGTTATTAAAAGCAGCGATGATGGCGTTCAGAATAGGACAAATAGGCAGGTGCAGGGAGGACATGGGGAGCGGAGGAGAGGACCTGTATCATTAGGGATTAACCTAGCCACAGGCTCTACAAATAGACTGTCTGTGCCTATAAGCTGCCAGCACACAGACAGTTATTGGCTGTGCCAGGCTGCCGCTGCAGCAGCTCCACGGAGAACAAAAGACAG
This sequence comes from Arothron firmamentum, assembly GCA_016586285.1. Classification (NCBI taxonomy): domain Eukaryota; kingdom Metazoa; phylum Chordata; class Actinopteri; order Tetraodontiformes; family Tetraodontidae; genus Arothron; species Arothron firmamentum. Next base: position 65,781 of record BJFM01000059.1, read on the forward strand.
CTCAAAGGGAGCGAGGAGGACTGGAACTCCACTGAAGTGAAATTCAATGTAACCAGACACACTCGGGGACCTGGCTGCAGAAGTGGCTTCCACTCACACCAGGAACAGTTCACCCCCAGAGTCCGCTTCAGGGACCCGGGAGAGTCCATCCTCACACAGAAGCGTCAGGCGCCATTAATCAGTTTAAGAATATCACAATAATATTTATCCTGTCTGTATGCATGAGTTTGAGGTCTATTTAAAATATCTTTTCATTAAAATTTCATTCATCCCATTATTTAAACATTAGCTATCCCAATTTATCTGCTTTCAAGCCTGGGGAAACAATACAATTCTGGTGTGTTGAACTAAAATCTGGAAGGCTAAATGCAAACTTAAATACTATCTTACCTACAGCATTAAAATAAGCTAACAGAATATCTCGTACACATGCATATCAACACGGTTATCATCTGTCCGTGCAAAACATCCACATACACATACGATTTAACTGGCACCATTCTATTTTAATACTAAGATAACACTAACAAGACATGTTACAATGGATTCTGGAGCGTGTATCAGGTACATCAATGTTTACAATGTCAATCTTAATAGTCGCTGACGATCGCCTTGTTTATCTCGTCTTGATCTGTCTGAACAAACTCTTCCCAACATCATTCCTGTTTACTCAACAATAACAGTCAAGGACTGGATCTGTCCCATCTTTAATGCGCAATAAGAGCTTAACAAAATGGACGAAGAGGGTGAGTGACAGGAAGAGAGCAGTTAAAGGGAAGGAGCATGAGGCCATGTGGGCCCTGCAGCTCAGAGCCAGAGCGTGCAGGCAGGTACTGATCGACAGGGCTAACAGGGAGCATTCAATCCTCTTTACGCTGACAATTAATGCTCATTGACATTTTTTTCCTCTCTGGCTCCTCCACCGTCTCTAGTGTTACTTCCTTTGGCGCAGTATCACAAATACCTCAACAGCTGCCCTTTTTTCTCTCACATGTACAACATTTTCTGGCACTAGCCTTTACTTTTCCAACACCCGCGTACTAATTCATGCCCTGAAGCGTGCGCTTCACAGTGAGAATAATGGGTCAGCGAGGCTTGTTGAGCCTAAAGCCCAAGTTTTCATCGTCATAAAGACGCTTCTCTTTTAAACAGGGTCGGCAATAACCCAGAAACCAGCCATCTGGCCCCAGTGAGGGCGGCCGGGCCCTGTCGGCATGGTGCACGCCTCACTGTTACCACATTTGTACATGTCAGCTATTATTGGCTATTTTGTCAGCTCTGAAATGTTGAACTGGCGTTGGTGTCCCTTGGCAACAAACTGTTCTCTGGCTCAGTAACACAGGACCCACAGCTTCTCTGGACTGTCTTCACCTCATTCTGACTTTGCTTCCTCACCAACGTGTGATGCTGACAAACACAATTTCCTACCAACAAGAAAAGGGTTTAGGGGCATTTAGCACCTCTGGAGTTCACATCCATGTAAAAATGAAAGCACCTCATTGCACCGTGTAGCCGGCTGCTGCCACTCCCATTCTGTCAAACAATAATTGGGGATGCATAATATATCAGCAACAACATCAGCATCCAGAAACGTGCCAACATGTGGTCATTTCGCTCAAACCTGAGCTGATACCGTGGGGTACGGACTATCAGACAGGGCTGCTGAAATATTGAAATCTGAATAAAACTGCCAAATTTATGTCCCATATTTATTGCATTATGTTGGAGTGTTTTGCACTGTGATCTTCAACAGGCTACAGTCAGAAACTGTTTCATTGCAGAACTTGAAGCTTGTGAAGGGCAGTGTGCAGTAGACATGGATGAGGAGGAATGGTGACAGAGAAGCTCTGCCCATTGAAGAAGCCAACACTAATCTGGCTCAGTCGGTGGGCTTGAAATGCTTCTATTCTGGAAGTACAACACCAGTCTTGACTGACAATTTGAGTGCTCTTTTTAAACTTAAGGCCTGTTTGCCAGTCTCTGCCCCACTGCCATGCAAAATAAGGTATGATCTATTAATGCTGATTAACAGTAAAGGCGTGGAAGCTATCTTCAGGCGGTGTGCATTGCAAGAATAAATCTGGCTTTTCAAAAGAGGTGCAGCTAAAAGTCTGTTTATTACAGGCTGTTGCGCAGCAGCTGGCACCAAGGAGCACGTATAGATCCACAGATCCTGGTCGGAAGTGGAAACACACCGGGGAAAAGGCTAAAAATAGCGCAAGACCGATCAATCAGTAACATCTAGAACTGCAATCGCGCACTTTTGGATTGCCTCCGTTCAAACGCCAAAGTGGCAGCGGGACTGGTTAAACTGGACTAATTAAATCACACACATGAATCATGCACTGACAAATTCACCTACATGTGCACCGTTACACGAAGCCACGCGCCTCCATCACGAATATATCAACAGGTAAGCGGGTCGTCACGGAGCAGCCGTGCAACCTTATTTCTGCTGCTGATCCAGAATCAGCTCCGAAAGGATGAGATTTGTGGACATCAACTTATCCACGTGTCAACACGCTCCCGCATCCACGAGGCGTGTTGTCACACACGGAGCCGCGCGCCTGATGCTGCTGTCAGGCTGAGACTAACGGTGCGACAGTCAACAGCCAACGTCAAATATCTCCCGACAGCCAGCACAGACCCATCTGGCATGCCCCAAACCCTGCCGTTAAACCAGCCACGCCGGGCGGTTTCAGAGTGGAAACCGTCCTGTCAGGAGCGGCTGCGCTGTAGAAAACGGTCGGTTCAAGCAAAGCAGCGCGTCTGGATATCAACATAAACATGCCCGCTCCAGCTTCGGCGATCGCGTATTCAACAAAGTTGCTGCAGTGGTGGAGCAATAAACTCCAACCCTGACGACGTCTCCGTGCCCTGACGTTTAAATCATTGACGGGCTGTGCGACATGACAACCAAAGCCTCGGTAACCCAGTAAATTTGTAATGATTTCGGGCTGCGCCTTACCTTCAGTTCCGCACTCTCCGCCATCTTGTATTTCTTTACGCAGGCGTGCTGAGGTGTTGTCACATGACTGGGACGAGCGGAGGGCCGCGGGAACGCGCACCTGGCGCGTTCAAGTACTTTGGCGATGAGGGGAAAATAAAGCTGCAGAATGTTACAGAATGTCAACGAATGTCACAGAATAGAATAGAACACAACAGACTGGAACAGAGCAGTAAATTAACTAACTCCTGTCTTTGTCCAAGGATTTATTTATCATTGTAATAGCGTTTTTTAAAAACTATTAATCTATCATTCTGGACTCCATACATTTAAAATGCAGTTGTTGTTTTTTTATCTGATTGAGCGATCTGCACAAGAATTTCAGTCCCTTGTTGCGTTTTTTAAAGTATTTAATTGTTTGCATATTGCAATTTCATAAAGGGGAAGAGTACAAGCAAGTGTTTATGGAAGATAGTTCTAATTAAAATTAGCATCAAGCCGATTTAATTAGATATTATTAATATTATGTCACACATCTTCAAATGGTTGGACGTGAAAATGTAAGATACTTACCTTCACTAAATGTGAATGATTTGTCTTTATTTTATTTTGTTGTTAAAAGGTAGATCACATAAATTTGGGATAACTCCCTACTACCGGTAGAGGGCAGCATTTCCCTTCAAATGAATCCAGAAAGAAATTCAGCCTTTCACGAACAAATAATAACAATAACAACAATGATAATGACAACAACAACAACAAAAATAAATTAATAATAATAATAATAATAATAATAATAATAATAATAATAATAATAATAATAATAATAATAATATAAACCTGTGCCATATTTGTAATATAAAAGGGTGTGAAAAA
>BJFM01000059.1:81054-98290 GCA_016586285.1 Arothron firmamentum
TAGGAGGAAAGAAGCGATGGCTCGAAAATTAAACGGTGACATTTTAATTACAGGACATTGATAAAGGCTTCTGGGTGATGGCTGTGTAGGGCCACCACTCATTGTCCCGCCTGATGTGCTAATCAAGTGGGACTGCTGTGGGAACAAAAAAAAAAAAAGGTCACCGGGCCGACACAAAGCAGAGACGCAGCTCGGTGGGAATTTGGGAATATGGATGTCCCGGACCGGCAGAAATGAAGACGCATCTCCAAACAAAGCACGCTCAATATCCCAAGAAGAGGCCCGCCAGATGAGATCATGGAGCGGCCGGGGTCTCATCCCAGACATATTATCAGTATAGGTCACGGGAAGCGCGGCCATAGATCATCGGACGCCACTGAAAACAGCCAGCCTAGTGAGGGCTGCAACTGTGATCAGCAATGAGGGCAAAACATCCAAATCTGCACCTGACACAGATCAAATCACTGACCCCGATGAACCTCGGAGAGCTCAAATGATTTTTAAGTGCGGTTAAAGCAGTATAATTTTAAAAAAGGGAGTGGTTTCTGACGTCAGACAACTGGCCAGAATACAAGTTTCACATTTTACTAAAAACACTGGAAAATTCTGGTTCTTCTGGTTTGAAAGTGTAGTTAATTTAGTGTGTAGAAAATTACTAAATTCTGCTAGTATTCTACCAATTATATGGGATGGGATCATTTTAATTATTTTGTCATGTGTCTGTTCACACTAAAGCTTGGTTGTGCTGCTACTTAACTCACCAAAAATGTCCCTGCCCCATGGACCCGCTGGTGTCGATGCCTCTTCCTGAAGACATCACTGGGTTGGTGTGCGAAGGCCTGCATCCCTGCCTCCCCTCACTGGCATCAGCAGCATCCGCTCCTGTCCTGGAGACTTTATCCAGACGCTAACTCAAGGTCTGGAGCAGAGAAATTACCTGGAGATGGTGCTCTACGAGCCATCTCTCTTTTCAACTTCTATCAAACTTTCTCAAACAGTTTTTCAGGACATCAGTGGCACAAGATTCATGGAGTAAAGAGCAGCTCTCTTTGCGCCAAAGACGCTTAAAAATTACTAACAAAAGAAAAAAAAAAAAACCTCCACAAGGACGAGCTCTATTCTGTGGGAATGTGCTGTATTCATACCTGGTTGTCCCTCAGAAGAATAATTGGTGCTTATGCTGCAGCATAAAGAGGGTCAAATAGCTTCATCTGCCACAGCTGACAAACCGCTGCAGGCCGTCTCATCACGGCTCTCAAATTCCTGAACATTGGGATGAATCTAAAGAATCGTCCTTCCTAAAATCCTCTTTAGAAAGCTGACATCAACACAGCCATGCACTGAAAAGGTGCGAGTCAGTGTCAAAAAAAAAGAAGGATGACGATACTGAAACCAGCCTGGATGACAACAGACGCACTCAGGTGAAAAAGCTGTAAATAACGTTGTGGGTGTCTAATTAAAGGGGTCTGACATACGCCGAGGGTCTGGAAAACAGGAGCAAACATGACAATCAGTTAAATAATAATAGTAATAACAAGACCTCTCAGTCTCTCAGGTGATATTACATCCAAATACCTCTTTAAATTAAATCCAAATATTGAGCAATATCATTATATGCTGCTTTATATATTGCAGTGAAATAAAAAAAATATACTGGGGTTGCATTTAAAAAACGCTAATTTGGCTCATCATGCTATGACGAGCAGTCAGCTCATCAATTAGATTGCGGTTAGAATTCAACCTCAGCTCCTCTAATTAATGTAGAGAATTACTTCTGCATTAACCTGTAGGAAGAAAAACATATACTCCACTTGCACTTTGCACTTTTCACATTCTAATGCATAAACTCATAAAGGCTGGTGTTAATTAAAGGTTGACTATGATTAATAAAGCGAATCATTACTGAAGGCAAGATAACGAGGTGCTTTCAGGTTCTGGGGGAAAATGTGGAAATGTTAGATAAAAACAAAAAAACAATGCGGGTGAGTATTTATACACACATAAGTCTTTGGGATCTTGTTGCTGTAATTGTGCTAAACATCTAATCGGGGTTGCTGGATGTGTTTCAAACTCATCGTAAAATTTCAACCAGGCCAGCAAGATGGTTCCACAACAAGAAGAAAGTCTCAAGTTTAGTCACATGATGACTTTAAGTACTTTTTAATTCTTATTTTGGCATATGTTTGGAATATGAAGCCACACACATTATTACAAAAAAGGCAATAACCTATCTTACACTTCAATATTTGAGTCCTTGCCAGCTTTATGCTTTTGTGATTTTGGCAACAAAACATGGAAAAAAAAAAACAGGACAGACCACAGGAATCAACTGTTAAAGGCAACAAATAAACAAAGGTAATAAATATTTCAGTCCATACTGCAGATACATAGGTAAAAAATACAATAAGGCATCTAAAGTCCAACTGATGTCAAATGATTTTGGCTGGTTTTAGTTAAAAAAAAAAAAAAGTACACTGATACTATAGCTGTTACATTTAAGGTCAGACGAGTGTCTCGCAGATCTGCTGAGGAGAGACAGACGCATACGCACTTTAGCCGGGAACTGGAACCGTGTAAATCGTCTAGAAGTGTACGCAGCATTTCTGGGTCGAAGGATTCTGACAACCGCCAGCAGGTGGCACTGTGATTGTGACGCCTCATTTAATCTCTCGGTTGCATGTTTCTCTTCCATGTTCCACCTACAGACTGCAGTAAATTCAGGCTGTCAGTCATTTTGGGTCCAGTGTGTAAGATTTGGCAGCATCTAGTGGTGAAAATGTGCATTGCAAGGAACGAACGCTCGTTCTCACGACTGTTGGAGAATCGATGGTGTCTGGGAGGGAACAAAAAGGAATCTCCCTCATCTGCATGCAGGAGTATCGTCGCGGACATTCAGGGACCCAGATTTTAAATCTAGGTTTTAAACTGTAGATGTGACATTAATGAATACTTAAGTATTCAAGTCTGTTTGTCCATTTCAACATTCACTCGCGTGATTATTCATGTAAATATTTTAAGTGAGGACACGGATTATTATTCGTAGATTATTGCGCCCTCTTGATTACACACAACGGGCTGTTAATGAAAAGTCTTAGACAATGCAATTTGAACTGTTATTAATCTGATGTGAAATGATGCAAAAGTGTGCAGCTGCACTGTGAAACTTCAACAGGAAGTGGAGGGTCACTTCTGACAACTTTAAAGATTAAATCAATAATCAAAGATATGAACCTGTGCTTGAATTAAGGGATTTAACTTTTTATACTTTTAAAGATGCCACTATTGTCCACCGTCGTGTGCTCGTGTTAGACGGGGCTACTGTCTTTGGACTTTGCTTGTGGTTTATCTCTGCAACTCTCGTTATCTTATTTGGCAATTTATTAAAAAAGTGCAATTCTATTCAGATTTACTGCAGATAAAACTGAAAAATCCATATATATAATAAAAATTGTTCACAAGTTGAAGATGAACTGTGGCTTCTGCTAAAGGAAGTTTTCAATAATCAATCTACTCAACAGAGGTGGAATAAAAAAGGAAAACGAGTGTGAAAAAGACACTTTTTGTCAGAACGTTTGGGAAGAGCTGCCTCAAAAGGCAACCTGATGTAATCTGTAGAACATTTTCACAGGTGTGATTGTGATCTACGTTTCTAATCATGTCTGGACACACATCAACTCACAGGCGAGAACCTTCACAGTTCGGCTCAGTCCTGAAACAAACGAGAAGCTCTGTGGACTTTACTGGATGGAGATAATCGGGATCAGATCATCTGAGGGAGTCGGCTCCTGGTTTCAAACGACAAAACAGCCACACTTTATGGAAGAGTTACTCACATCGAGTTTTCAACGTCTAGTGATTTGTGAGCCCGTGTTTGGAGCCGTGCATACAGCTGGAGTTCACCCTGCAGCGTCCGAGCGATCTCCCAGGCCTAACTGTGGCCCCCCGTCGCGTCAGGCGTGTCCCTGCGCTCGTCTCTCCTCCAGACAGCGGCAAACCCACATGGACACCACCTCCGCGTTACCGTCATTGTACTGCACGATGAAGGAATGATCCTAAAAAAGCAAACAAACAGTTAAATCCTCAATATTTCCTACGTGTGTTTACTTGAAGCAGTTGTGTCATCAAACATGTGACCTTCAGGATGGCAAATATGGCTGAAATGATGTAAAAGCAGGAGTAACGAGCTCTCGTAGGAACAACAAGGCGACGTTTGAAAGGCCATTAAAGGATTTTCTACCTCGTCCGTAATATCATTTTTATTATCAAACAGATTGGAGCCACAAACATTATCACATTTTAATGTGGATTCTATAAAAGCGTTCATCTTCTACAATTATTCTAATCATGGTTGAAGAAATAATAATAAAATACAAATAAACTAAACGGGTTTGTCATTAAACGTTTACGTCCTCCAGATCAGAGATGTTTTAATAAATATTCTTAATGATCTGCATGAATCTTCACAGGCAGTAAAATGGTCCCTGTAATAAAACAGGAAAGTTCTGATATTTTTTCAACACCTAGCTTGTAAAGTTTATTAAACGTCGGCGGGCCTCAGGCGATATCAGAGTGACAACATTCCCAATCAGGAGGCTCATCTGGGGGACCCTCCAGCCCGAGCTGGGGGTCACCAAGGCCAGCGAGGGCTCAGAGGCGAGGGGGTGGGGGTAAATGAGACGCGTCCAACAAACTGGATCTGTCAATGACGTTCAAATCCAATAAACAACAAACTGGTGGGCTAGTTTAGATTAACTTGTCAACGCTTAACTCAACATCTAACGAGGAATGAAAACTGAAACCTTTCAAGTCTGTTTATTATGAATCTTTAAATCAGATTATAATGTAGTGACGTCATCTTCTGTGTACTTACGGCTGTAGTGTCAGTATTTAACCTGGTTAATCATTAGCCTCAAGCATTTAACTAACCAATTAGCATAGCTATCTTAGCCTGATTAGTGTCCTGATACATGAAGAACTAAAGGTGCTTTAGTTACTCAAGTAATTTGTTAATGGGATCAGATATTACAGCACTCTCGCTTCTGAGTCACCGTGAACATTCAGAGCTGCATTTTTTTATTTTATTTAAAAAATTAAAAAATAAATAGAACACATTAATGAGTTCTTCAATCTTCCACAAACTGCAGAGATTCTGAGAGACTGAGGGAGTCCCATCAATCCTGTTGTCCTTCTAACAGGCACTTTGAGTTAAAACAGTCTGAGGTTAATTACTCTCATATCTGTCTCTGAGTGTGTGTGTGTGTGTGTGTGTGTGTGTGTGTGTGTGTGTGATGGGCAGAGTGGCCATTCCTCGGTGCCCCCCTGTCTGAAAAGCCATCTCATCAATCATTCTCTGATGCCTCAATGGAGAATAAAAGAACTAAAAATGTCCTGTGTGGTGTTATTTTAATTCCATTTTCCTCCAGAATTAAACCGAGGCTGACCAGAGGTTTCGGCTAGAATCTTAACCTGGATAAAAGCCCATGACTCCAACTGCAACCCTCCCCTTCCACGCCTCCCACATCAACAATTAAAATGCAGATGTATTAAAGTTTTGGCCTGTTCAAAAATACATTTACGGTGTGATTATCTGATAATTTAATTACTGGGAACTTGAAGAGCACAGAGCCTTCCAAGTATGAATCCCTGCCCCACAGTGGGGTCATTGAAGGTGTCCTACCTTCCTGCTGCAGCAGAGGGTGGACAGAGGTGAGATGAGGGGAGAGATGGGATGGACTCATTTAAAAGTTACATTAATCACGGTCTGACCGCATCAAAACCAGATAATCACCTGAAACTGCACCGCTTGAAGAGAAAGGGCCTGAACCCAGGGGAAATTCTATCCCAGTCTTTAATTGTTTGAAGCCTGTGAAGGCTCTGTTTAATCTAAGATTAATTTATGCGATTTTAAATAACTCTATGTATGATTAATATGCTCAGAAGGAATTAAAACAAGTTGAAGGCAATTAAAACAAGAGAATGGCCATCACCTCATTAGAATGGTGTTGGAGGAAACACGGTGTGTTTGTCAGTGTGTGTGTGTTTGAGGCATAAAGGTGAAGAGCTAGATAGAATAATGGGGTCTTTTCAGATTAGCATGCTAACCACTCGCTCCCTCTGGAAACTTGTTGGCTTCTGCAGGATGACTACAGTACACACAGAAAATGAAGATGGAGGAAATCCTGCTGACAGCAGCTGTCAGATTGACGGAGGTATGAGAGACACCTGATAGCTCTTTAGCACTGCTGTCAAAATACAATGTAACATGTTGTTAAACACACCACTCTGCACAAGCACAAACCCCTCCCTTGGCTGTGTGTGGCACGATCAGGTTTCTCAAGAAAAACCACAGCAGAAAGACAAAAAGAATGCAAACATGTGACTGAGTGCCGATTGTGGAGAGAACATCAGGACCAAAGCGCGGGTGAAATCATTGGAGAGAAAATCATTTGAGAGAAAAGGTGCAGATGGAGATGCTGAACGACTGCAGGAGAAACAAAGAAATCAGACAGCAGTCTGAGGAAAGACTGCAAAGAGCTCCGACATGCTGTCAGCACACGAGGAGCTGTGGAGTTTGAGGTAAAGGCAGGAGACACTGACATCTGAGCAGAGAAGGAGAAGGAGGAGAGGAGAAAAGCAAAGGAAACAAATTCCTTTATCCACATTAGCTGATCAGGCAGTATGAGAGGGTCCAAACCCACTACACTAATCTGTCTATCCAACTCAGGTTGGGGCGAAAAGGGAGGGGTTCTTTTGTGAGAATCCACAGGGCTCATCTGGTGCCTCAGTGTGTGTGTGTGTGTGTGTGTGTGTGTGTGTGTGTGTGTGTGTGTGTTTTGGGAGGGGGCAAAAATGTCTGTATCTGTGCCTATGAATAGAGAAGCAGAATAGGAAGGCTGCACTGAGAAGGGTGCTAAAAGGCTGTGTGAAGGCTGCTGGCTGGGGAGTGAGGGACGGAGAGGGGCGGGAGGACGGGGGCCAAACGTCCATCAAATCTCAGTAAAAGAAAATAAAAGTGAGGGAGGGACAAAGATTTCACAGTTCAAATATAAAAGAATAAATAAAAGAGGAGGATTTTTGTTGGATACAAAATTGATTAAAATTACAATGGGGTCCAGGTTTGACCCTCTTCTGGAATAAAAGACAAAAGCTGTACAACGTTACTGTAGAATTCTGATCTCTTCTGTAGTGGGAAAAACACAACTTAAAACCTGAAAACTGTAGAAAGATGATTATGACTACAAGAAAAAAAAAAAAAGTCCCTCGCTACGTTTCCATGCTTTTTGTTACCAGCAGGACAAACTAGTAGCAAAATGTTGGCTCTTTCTGTATAGCACAGAGAAGAGAAAAAAAAGGTAGAACCGGTGGCTTGGCACATTAACATACAGATCGAATAGGTAAAGAGTTTTAATGTACTCGGGCAGCTGAAGGTGGGCTGAGAGGTGGGGAGGAAAGACAATCAGCCGGCTGGTGCCACAGAGGCAGGCATCCGTGACCTTATATGTCTGCTCATCTGCTTAAAGGCCTACAGCAGGACAGGAATACACGTACAGGAGAGGAAAAAGGACCATAATCCACCTGAATCGAACATGAAACCATTTAAAAACCTGCTTTAATAAATAAAATAAAAACACGTATGCTCAAGCTGAGGTCACAGAATGTGGAAGCTGCATTCAAAAGAAAAACTTTCCCAAAGTAAAGTTTGTCTCCTCTCCCAGGAGAAGCTTTTTTTCCTCAGCTAGTGTTTAAACACGCTGCCCTCCCCTCCTCCTGCCTGGTGTGAGACTGAGAACACGCAGTGTTCTCACCTCTGCATTTACACCCTCAGACCGTCATCAGTCTTCTCTCCACGGACCCGACCGCTACTGTCCGCCATCCCGGCACATAAACCGGCATGTCGCGGCTCTTAAAAGGCCGTTTGTGCAAACTGCCAAAGAGTTGCCGCTACCACAGCGGCGTGGGTGCACCCAAATCCCAAAAGAGAAAAATCCAGCGCCAACCTAGAGAATCCGCCCAGTCAAACCTGAAGTGGTAATTGGTAATACTGTGGTGTGCGCTACCCAATCAAATATGAAAAGAAGAAATCATTTTTAAAGGAATTCAGTGATTTAAACCCATGAATAAAAGAGAAAAAGAAACAAAACGCCTCTTTCAAATGCAGGTTCAATGTTTCTAGTCTGAAGCATCAGAATAAGCCAAAGGTGCTGATTTTATATCAGAATTAATTATGTTTTTAGGATTTCAATAAATCTGCAATGGGGCACAGTTTTGCTGTCCTGCCCACAAAGGCAGACACACATTTATAGTCCCCTTTGTTCTGTTAATTAGGCTATAAAAATACATATTCGCAGACTGGAATTATTTGACACTTGGACAAAAAAAGTGGCCTGATTCATTCAGCCTGGCTCCAATGGGCAAAATTTAACAAATTATCACTGAAGAGGTTTCAATCCCCCCTCAAGGTCCCTCGCCGACCCTTACCGCTATTCACTGACAAATAAGGCCAACTTCAAGGGTCCCTGACCTGAACACCCTTCAGTCTTAAAAAAAGTGTATACTGAACACACACATTACCAACATAATACAAGTTAATCGATTTTTTAAAAATGCATGAATGCGATAATCACCTTTTTCACGCAGCTTTTTAAATCTATATTTCGCAGACGTTGAAAATACTGTCAATAGAAGGCTTGGTTTAACTTACCATGAGGTTATTTGGGGCAGGTCTCTCTTTGGGTTGCCGCCGCATACTGAAAGAAGACGATAAAAGCGGTTTAAGCTAGCTAATTTTGAGGTCTAATGGATGATTAACGTAATAGAGCAAATTTAATTGATGTTTTATTTTTAAATAACCTTTATTATTCTAACACTGTATGCATGTGAGTGTCCTTTGTGTATACTTTGACACAGTCTGTAAAAACTATACATACTACATGTTTCAAGGCCTTGAGCTGGGACCTTTCTTTTGTTACCGATGGCAACAGCTACATGCATCACTGCTCTGTCTGTGAGGAGACGGAGGGGGACACGAGCACCTCAGCCCGTCCTTTGAGAGACGTGAGTAAATAAAGCTGCCGTGGGGGATAGACAACAGCTGGCTGCCGATGCACGGACACACACGGAGGTGTACGCAGCCGTTTAGAAGGGACACGAGAGGCTGATGAGTCAGAATAAAGTACAGAGCAAATACTGTCTTTGTCCTGTTGCAATAGGTACATCAATCCTTTATATTTGGCTTCAGCAGAACTCAAATTTCTATCTCAAATCAATACAACCACAAGGCATTAATAAACACAGGTGCTGTAAATGCACTCTCGTCCTATTGTGTATCACTGATTCATTTACAATTAGTTCACCCTGTTTGATGTAATTTGTGCCGCATGCATTTGTTTCGTCTGGCTTTGAAGGATTCACATGATGTTAAAGTTATTAGGTTGGCAGGAAAAATTTCCAGAAAAATACCCAACAGTAACACACAGTCCAGTTCAATTCTCTTAGCGGAAACTGAAACTGCAAACCTCCACAGAAAAGACTTGTAGTGATGTTCTAAAACTCTGATTTGATGTTCATTAAATCTAATTTCTTTAACATTAATGAGGGCGCACAGTGAACAGATGGAAGGACCACTGCAGAGAATTAACTGCTGAAGACCTAAACCGATAAATGCCCATTCAGATCAGAGGGGAAGTGGATCAAGTCCCAGAGCTGTTTCTGTGTCTGTCATTCTGAAAAAACAACTGTTATACAGGAACTGACTCACCACTGAGTGATGAAGTGAATGAACTTGTCGCTGAACTGTCCGACCGGGAGCACTGGAGGATCCTGTGAAGAACACAAGACCGATTAGGTAAAAAATAAGATTTTAATCTGGTTTTTATTTGATTCAAGTTTATATGTTAGTCCTGAAAATATGTTGTCCACAAGGGTCATAAGAAGAAATGAATGCATATAGCAGACATGCTATGTGCTACCGATGACCTTTGAACTGTGTCCTATAGAGCAGAGGGGTCACGCTAACCTTCTACTCAAATCTCAACCATTCCACCCTCTTGCAAATTCTATATTGTGCAGTTTGGGCTTAGTTAGATGGCAATGTATAAATATATTTATAACACTCAACACTAAAACACACACACACACACACACACACCGAGTGATGATTGAAATGATCAAAAAAGAAAAGGCCTAATTGTTCACAGCACTGCAGTCCACTGATATGAACAGAGATATACTAAAGAAAAAAAAAACCCCTCAACCAGGCATTTACTCAACTGCAGAGAATTAAACCTCTTGAAATCGGAAGTCCTGCTGTGCCATTAAAAACACCTCTGGGCAGTGTTCGCCGTTCCTCGGCGCTCTGATCGGCGGGCTCCCGCAAAGCATGATGCATGAACCCATTTAAATTAACAAAGGAATGGGCTCCCTCCTAATCTCACTGCACTTCGCTATACTGCCGCCGCTCGGATGAGCAATATATCAAGGCACACGCGCACACACAGGCATGCACAAACAAATGCCCTTGAGCATCGAGCAGCACCAGCGCCAGCGTGCACCCCATTCAGTAGAATACCAAATAATTCTTTCATATGTAGTGTATTCTAGTACAGTGTATTATACACACTTAGGATGGGATGGGCCCATGGGCTGTGCAAATACATTTACATCTTATGCAGCCTAAATCTGATACAAAATCATGCTGCAATTTCCTCACATATTAGCATGTGCATGCCTCATTCTGCACGCGGCACAAGCACACACGCTTATGCATGTATTCATGTCTCCAGCTGAGAGGAGTGCTGCTGCAGCTTTGATGTGGCAGCAGGCGATGGACACAAAAGACAAGCAGGCTGATGAAAGTGGCTGGTCTGGGTGAATTATTCCTCCTGTCGTCAACGCGCTTCGCTAGGAGACACAACACACAGTAGCAGGGTACAGGGCTACGAGTAAATATACATGTGATTGCCATGAAGTAATTATTAGGCAAAATTAGAGCAGTAATTACAGGCTTGAAAACAAAGTGGGAGTTCTTTATTAGTGAAGCCACTTGCTATTCAACAAATGGAGGAGAGAGGGGAACATTAATGAGGGTGCACTGTGAACAGATGGAGGAACCATTACAGACAACTTCCTGCTGAAGATCTCTGAGCTCTAATGTCCATTTAAACTGGAAGATGCAGTGGCTCCTCTCTTAGTTTCAGTTCATTTGTTTTTATTTGATAAAGAAAATGAATATTCAGACCATAAAATATTTTAACTTGATCCTTTGATGAGCTGCAAATCAGGATCATACCCTTGAGCGCTTCTGTGGGTGTTCTACCACACAGAGAAGTTCCTCAGATTATTCTATGATCTTTGTGTTTTTACATCTTTCTGCTTATCTTTTGCTCCAAATTGCAGCGTTTGCTGAGACAAGAGAGAGTGAGTGTTTTTTTTTTGTTTTTTTTTACCTCCAGGGGGAAAAAAAGCAAATGGCACAGAAAAAAAGTGTGACTGATGAATCCATGTAATGGACTAATGAACAGTTCAGCTTAGGTCAATCCATTACAACCAAAAGTATTTAATTATTAATTACGGACAATCTATAGGCAGAAAAGGACAACTGACGTATGGTTAACATGTAATGATGATGGGACTGGGAGGGGGCATAATTTAGACTACAATCATGTTGTGGCATTTTGTTAATAATGCAATTATCAAATAAATGTAAGAAATGGCAACAGTTAATGCATGAGGAGGACATTTGTTGCAGTTCTAAATGTGAGATAATACATAAAAATTAGCATTAATCTCCAAAACTTCAAAACCCCTTAGCCATGCTAGCACTGCAAGGGAGCTGCGTTTCCAAGCTCTTTCGTCTGAGAATCTGTGTGAAGGACAAATTTTTCTTCCCTCTACACACACGGCTGCGGCACAGCCACATGCATGAACCCAGATGTGACAACATTTCACAGCAATGCACGTGGCTGGTCTGCATGCACGTAGAATAAACCGGTTCTGATTTAAACCTTGGATTGCAGAGTTCTGTTATTTGTCATGTTCCTGATGAGGCATTTGTTGACTTGCTTAATTAATTTTCAAATGATCAAAATCCCAAATATTTCTTATGCTGAGTTACTTTAACTGCTTTTCAACTACAAAGAAAACTCTCAATCTTTGGTATGTCTTTCAAGTGCTTCTCTTCAAACAAAGTGAAGCTGCAGAGCCTAAACCCTTTCAGCCAAAAAAAAAAAAAAAAAAAAGGTTAAACTTTTTTTTTTGCCTTAGTTTATACTTTAGTTCAGAAAGATTCAGAATTATGAAGCAGGTTGCTGTGCATGTGTGTCACTCATGGGAGGTCTAACCTCTGCCGTGTGTGTAAGCGTGTGTGTGTGTGTGTGTGTGTGTGTGTGTGCGTGTGTGTGCGTGTGTGTGCGTGTGTGTGCTACCCTAAGGCAGTAAACAGGGTGAGGGTTGAGCGAGTGGGGAACAAAGCCGCCTGAGTGGTTTGCTTCATTAAGAAACAAAATATAAGCTTTCCGGACCATTAAGACTGACTTTAGATGCAAAAGCACATAAGACGAGGACTCACCTCATCAACGATGCATTGCAGTAACTGGAGAGGCTGGAAGAAAAGAAACGTAGAGAGATTAAAAAAACAAAACCGTTAGCCTACATGGGATTTCTTAGCAATAAGGAGAATCAATAGTGTGATAAAATTATATCTGCATAGATTAATCAAATGTGGTGAGCTCAGGCATACAATCCTTCTTGCTTCTCAGTTTCTACTGTTCCATAATGGCAGCTAATGTAATACCAGCTGTTTAAACGTGATCTAATATTTCATTGCAAAAATGCAATTTGTGTTTTTTTTAAATGAGAGAGCCAGCCAAGAGTAACAGACTACAGTGTGGGAGACCTCAATTTTCCTCTCTGCTATTCAAATGCAATAAAACTTACCATTAAAGATCCTTGGTTTTTCTGAATCTGTAGGGCAAGACAGAGAAAAGGGAATCAGGCGATATGTAATTAGCGTGTCATAATCAAAATGATGCACTTGGACACATTATGAACACTCGGAGAAAATGATTGCTTTCCTCTTGGCAATTTGTGAGTATGCGCTAACACCATTTACATAATGAAAACACACAAATGTTAATGGTCCCGTTCTCATTTGTGGAGAATGGGGATAAAAAGATGCACTAACGCCGCTTTTCAGAGCAGCGTTTTATGGCTGCCCTCCAGGTTGTGGAAATGTGCCGGGATTAATTTTTGCAAACACAAAGATTTGTGAGGATCAGTGCCACACAGGTGAGGCCATGTTAGCTTCCATCACAAACATTCCCTGTTTTTGACTGTGCAGAATAAGAAAGGAGTCACTAAATAGCATATATATGGTAACTTTACTTCAGAAATAGGTACCTAACATCATAAAAATGCAAACTTTTGAATTACATAACGTCTCCACATAAAGTTAACAACTGTAAACCCTTAAAGCAGAGCTTAGCAAAATGTCGAATAAAGCGTGTAAATAAATTGCTCATTTCTCCTCGTCCTTGACGCTGCATTAGAACACTTATTGATTCACTCAATTAAATACAGGTTTTTGCTCAAATTAAGTAGTTTGAGGAAAAAGTCTTACAATAAGTCTCCGACTATCCCATTTTAGCCTCTGGAGCAGTGGGCAATTCTGTTCGTAATTATTTTTGAGCAAATTAGTTTTCCATAGGTGCTCTTAATCTGTCTATATCATGCAAAAGTGCATGTAGAGGTGGTTTACAAGCCTCTTGATATTTGTGCATAAATGTCTTTTCTTTTTTATGATCATTAATGTTGGCTAATTCTCAGATCCGTTTTTATCAGACAGTGTGGATAAGACAATATTTTAACTGTCTTTTGATGATATTATGAAAAGTCTGCCGCATCTCTGATGTTTTGCTTTTGATGGTAGAAAAATTAAAGATAATAAAATTCCTGGGATTGTGCTTTCTATAGAGTTTCAAACTGATCTGTGAAATATGACAAAACAAAGACTCAAAATCAAATTTAACATTAATTTGAAAAAAAAAAAAAAAAAATCGTAGCGCTGCTAGCTGAACACACATCACATCAGGTCGGGTGTCTTCAAAGAGGTTTAGAATGAGACGTGCAAAAACTTCATTAACTCCTGACAAAGGATGCAAATGAATCTCAACATGTGGGAAAAAGGAATTAAAGAGACCATCTCAAATCCTGACAAACATGAGACGGTGAGTTGACTCTTTAAACATGCAAAAAAAACAAATCAGTTAGAGGAAAAAAATAGAAAAGCATTCAGACATCATATTTCCCCACATAGTGTTACTTAAACCTGTAGTATAGTTTACATATAGCAGTAGTAACACAAGGTTACTTTACATAGTAGGTTGCTTTACGATATTTATAAGATCAAAGGTTAAAGAGTGGTAAAAATGGTAAAAGGTAAATTCATCTTAAATAACTGAAGGTGAATTAAAAGACACCAGCTTGTCTTTCATTTCCTCTAAATCTCTTCACTTTTCTGAAAGTTCTCTCGCTGAAATGCTCTCTGCAGAGTGGAGCAGGGAGGGTTTCGCAGACAGCTGTGCAAGCGTCTGCATAAAATGACAGCTTCTGCCCGAGGACTCCGGCTGGTTGTGCCCGACGAGCTCGATGTGAGCTCTCCCACCACACGGCTCGGATTCAGCCCGCAGGTGAACTATCTGCAGTCCCATATGCAGTCAGGGGAAAACTGACACTGAGGTAAGAAATGCTGTCTGACACCGAAGAGCCTACAATGGAGGAGGGTCTCTAAACTTTTAATCCACAATTCAACAATTCTTTCATGGTCTTCGGAAAACTTTCAAATGGAGCATTATTAACATCTATATTTAAAATACACTATTGAGAGCAAAGAGTATCATTTCCTTTGCAAGCTGACATCTAATGACCTGGTTCTCCTTTCCAGGATTGACAGCTGACAGCAGTAAGATCTTTAGACAGTGTCTGAGCAGAAAGGTCACAGTTACATCACACTCGTTTAATTAGTTTTATTTAGGCTATAGTCGGTGACACTAATGGCGGCGCAGCAGCTTTCTGTCTGTTGTCCTGCAGCTCAGTATCCCTCCCAGCTTTTATTTGTGGGGTCTACAGACTGAACAGGCCTGGCAATCAGAAAAAGCTCAACCCAGCTCAACACTTTATTTTCAAAATTACCAGAACACCTGATGTTTCTCCTGGTCTCATTTGGGACACTATGAAAGCTGATATTTTTCATGAAACAAAGACAATGAATTCACTAAAAACCCTAACCCTATTGAGCTAATCTTCTTCCCAGCTCAGAGAATCCCATGTGTTAGAGATTCAACTGGCCTACTCTACTAGGATAATAAAGTAATAAATCACATATTTAAAACATTTGAAAAGCGGTTAAATACCTCCCTATTTAATCTCTTGCTTAAACAAGATATGGTAGATTTTTCCTCAAGGTTGGATCTACCGAATATTTCAGATACACAAAGGACAGACTAATCCAAACCAATAACTTCAAGTGTAATCATGAAAGGTATTCAGCAACTCCCAAACAATAAAACCACTGGCCCTGATGGATTTAGTGGAGAATTTGATTAAAAATTTAGCTCTATTTTAGTTACTCCATTATTGAACATGTCGCAATCTTCCTTTGAAGCTGGGGCCCTCCCTCCTTCCTTAATGGAAGCTAGTATTTCTTTGGTATTGAAAAAGGGGAAGCCGCCTGAAGAAAACTCTTCGTTCAGGCCAGTATCCGTTTTAAACCTTGACTTGGATATCAATGCAAGAGTCCTTGCCTCCCATGTAGAAAAGGTCCTTCCCTCTGTTATTGCTATTGACCAATCTGGTTTTTATAAAAGGGAGGTATTCTGCTCATAATGTTGGAGTTTGCTGAGTCTTATCCAGTATTCCTCTTTTTACAGCTGATGCTGTGGTCATTTCTCTGACTGCAGAGAGAAAGCGTTAACCTTCCAGAATGGCCCATTCTAGGCTGTACCTGCAAAAATGCAACTTTGGGGAAACGTTTATTAAATGGTTTCAGATTTTATACACATCAGCGCTTTCAGCTGTAATACTAATGGGTTTAGGTCTAAGAATTTCAGCACTGAATGGGGCAGCAGACGCGGCTGCTAAAATCAAAAGTATTTTTCTAAATAACTGGGAGCATAAAATTTTGGTAAGTATGGTAAGTATGGTCTGCTTAATACAGATTGCTTCAGATTCTTACAAGTAAGAAGCTTTATTTAGTGTGATCTGAGAAAATTTCCTGGTGGGCTGGCTATCCCATTGCTAAAAAAAAAAAAAGTTTTATCAAACAGTGAACTCAAATAATACATAATCTAATTAAAACCTTGGGCAGAAATGAGCAATTTTAATCAACAATCAATGGTGAACGTTACCATGCGTAAAGTTTACATCCATGTCATGTTTCTTTGTACTTCTGAGCAGAACAAAATCTTCTCCTTTAAAGGTTAGTGGCCAAGAGGCAACATGAGGTAACCAGACTTAGTTTGATCAGATCCAGATTAACAAGATAAACCCATTTTAAAGGGCTAATTTAAAAAGACATGATGGGATTGGGAAGTGACTTCTGTGGTCATCAATTACAATGGAGTGAAATAGCTTCTAACAAAACAGGAAAATACATCACAAGGCATCCACAAATTCTACTTTACATACGATGAAGAATTTTTAAAAGGAATATTAAAATCTACCTTAGAAAATATCACTACCTCTTTTTAATGCACAAGTTATATCCTTCCTGAACTGAAGCGCAATGTGCAATGTATT
Organism: Arothron firmamentum; assembly: GCA_016586285.1. NCBI lineage: Eukaryota > Metazoa > Chordata > Actinopteri > Tetraodontiformes > Tetraodontidae > Arothron > Arothron firmamentum. The sequence goes on from BJFM01000059.1 coordinate 97,846, forward strand.
CAGGGAGCGTGAATTTAAAAAAAGACCATCTGACTGACACAAGCTGCAGCGCTAATCAAGCTAAACCAGCTCTGTTCATCTGAGAATAAAATATATATTAGGATGTAAGAGGGGTAGAAAACTCACCTGTGGATAAGGGAACATACCTAGGGCCAACTGAGAAAAGAAAGAAGGAACCAAGATTACAACACAATTTTTCTAAGGTTCAAAATAGAAAACAAGTAAACAAATCTATACATACTGTCGCATTCTCATTTCAGAGGTCAAAAAGGCTGAACTGTACATTAATGCATATGCACACCTCAGACGCCGAGTGCTGTCTGAAAAGGCAAAGAACTCAGGAGCAGATAAAGAATGGGAAAGCTGCTGAAGGCCCTGAAGCCTACAGAACCTGAGACTTTCTGTCTTTGAGGTGAGCTCAACACCCCCCCCCCCCCCCCCCCCC
>BJFM01000059.1:98320-116621 GCA_016586285.1 Arothron firmamentum
AGCACTTCCTCATCAAACAACATCAGCGATTAGCTAATAACCCCTCTACAATCATCCCCTGTTGAGATCAAAACAGGGGGATAAGGAGGAGGAGGAGGAGGAGGGCAAGACTGTGGGATGGATACGGTAACGTGCATGTGCATGTTGTTTAGGATGGGGTTGGGGGGTTGGGTGACAGCTTCCTCTGACATGTAGCGATTCACTTTGGGTGGGCATATTTCATCTTGGTCAAGGGCAGCTTATTGGCAACATTACATTATTAAAATGTCAAAACGCTCAACATCTCTCCTTGAACACAAATAGAACAACTAGAGGGGTAAAGATCAATCCACACTGAGTGGAAGTGCATGTTATTTCATTCAGCTAAATGTACATATCCACAGCCAGAGATAAAGAGATCAGGCCCACAGGGACCAATGCTATAGAAGTCTATCTTTATCACCTAAAGATCATGTCAATAATTCTGACATGAACTCATCCATTACTGTTATAATTGTAATAATATCAAACACTATTGATAAACAGAGCGGAGGCAGAGGCCAGCATCATTTGTTAGACCACAGAGAGACAGCTGTAGCCAGAAACAGATGGGAAATCAATAATGTCAGTGGGAAGACAAGAGAGCAAAAAAGTAACGCTGAAATTAAAACCTCATTTGGAAACACATGTTGTCATACAGCTGCTGCACACAGGCATGCATTTTATTCTGTTTTGTCAATAAGAAAAGGCCATGTGAAAGATAAAGAAAATGTATGATGAACAACCAACCTCCATGAAAGAGATGCCCACGCTCCAGACATCGGCGTGGATGCCATACTGTTCTCCTGATATCCTCTCAGGCTGAAGAGTGAAAACCGTCAAGTCAAACCATGTGAAAGTAGACGCTACAGGACAACCTACCACAACAGCCAAAGGAACACCTTAATAAAAGCGAAGGAGTTTATAAAGGAATGACTCACCGCCATATATGCATTTGTCCCCACGTATGTTTTGGCAATAGAATTCACCAACTGCAAATAAAATAGGACACGTCTGACCATAGTACAACTGCAGCAATAACATCAATAATGTTATCATGTCATTGTTCTATGGAAATAAAACAAGTCAGGTGCTGAACTACTAAACATGATCTAAATCCACTGATGTGTCATGTTTCTCTGGGATACTCCCAACACAAGGAAAAAGGGGTAAGACAAGGAGAAGGTGGTGTGTGTCTACAATGACACATGCCATCAATGACAGAGCCACGATAATGAGTGTCTGTTCCCTTGGGGCTTTTTTGTAGCACGCCCTGGAGAGTGAGGGGAGGAGAGTCTATGTGGACCAGAGAAATAAACAGAAAAATAGATTGTGTAACACATACAAGGTGTAAAAATTCACCTTGGAGCCTCAGAGAAAACAGAGGTTAAAAAAGAAAAACTATTTGCCGGAGTAGGTATTTATTTGTCTGTGTGTGCTGAAAGGGCAAAAAGTGTTTTCAGGGTTGAGGTCTTGGGGACAGCTGAAGGTTGTATCAGATGATTCAATTATGCACGCACATATGCGCGCGCGCGCGCACACACACACACACACACACACGCCATGACTATTGTCTGCTACCCACGCTCTCCCCACACCTACTGAATACATACCAATGAGGCTTTGCTGCTGTGGATGCAGGCCATAATCATAACAAGTGATTTTTTTTTTTGAGGCTGCAGAACAATGGTGGTGAGGCAGTTAAAATGAGTGGAAGACCCTCAGGAGAGCGCTAATGTTTTGAGTTGAATATGAAAAGGGTGATTGACAGGCTGACCACATGGACACATTGTGTCTCTTCTCTCCTCCATCTTTCTTTCTCTTTTGCTGTCATGTTCGCACAAACAAATCAGCGTACCTGCGTGCTGACACCAAAGTCACAAAGCTTGACTTGTCCCCGGGTGTTCACCAGCATATTGGATGGCTTGACATCTGTAGAGACAAACGGCCCGATAGAACTGCAACACAAGCACTGTGCAGCTATTATTTATCAATCCCAACACGCAGCAAAAGCACCGCTTCTCACCTCGATGAAGTATTTTCAGGCTCCACAGATATGTCAGGCCTTTGACCACCTGGAGATGTAGATAATTATAAGTTCTGTAACATATATTTACATTTTTGCCAGCAGATCTGAGGCTAAAGATTTACTTTAATGTGATGTAAAGGTATGGAGAGAGTCAAAGAATTACAATGACAAGAGTTTATACGGCTGAAACTCTGGTTAAATGAGATTGATCATAAAAGTGTAAATATTTTTCACATTTAAATACTATTTAAACCATACAAACATCTCGTTCATGTGTTACAAATCTCCCTGTAATGTTGCTCAGTTTAATTGGAAGAGCTGATTTGAACCTACACACAACTTTCTTGATTCTGTGATGCACACTACCCTTTGAGACAAATTAAAGCTCTATAAAAGCTTTCTGAAGTCCTGCTGAATCAAGAATGAGGTGGGGGGACAACAGTATGCAGCTTCACACCCTCTTGAAAGCTTTCTGTCTGTGATAATTAACAACTGTGACAATACAAAAGCGGAAAAGCTGCAAATTAGAATTAACACTGACTAAATAGCTGCCATTGTTTGCTTACAGACAAAGTCAAAGGTGAGACAGGGGAAGGATAATAGGTGTTAAAAAGATATGTGTATTTATCAAAGCCAAGGCCACAGTTGTGAAGATGCTAGTTTTAACTGAGGAGAAATTGAGGAGTAAGCATGGGAGGATAAAGGAAGAGGAGCACAGATTTTGTCACTTGTTTAAAAGAAGCTGACATTTCTCCTCAAGCCTAAAAAATGGGATTTGCACTGTTATATTATGAATACTTGCATTTTCATACTGAAAAAATTCAAGGCTGTCTTTGTTTTAAGTTATACTGCTAGAAAAAGACAAGCTGGGGGAAAAAATGAGCCCTGTAAAGATGACGACTTTGAGGTTATGTTTGCGAGTCTGAAACCAGTTTCGATGTAAACTTACTGCCACTGCAATTCTCCCCAGTACGTGCTCTGGAATTTTTTTGTACACATCCAGAGACCCACCTGCAAGGGACAAATCATATATTCAGATTACTTTTAAGTTGCAATGAGGCTTGATACAACATAATATTTGAATCATTTTCATTGTTACAAGATTTAAGAATGAGCCTGCATTCCTAAACGTGACCAGATCTCCCTTATGCACAAACCAAAGTACTAAATACTGGAACATTTCCGCGGTTTATAAACTGAAACACACTTCCACAGACATGCTAAAATCCAGCTGCAAACCCCCAATTGGGCCATTTCCTTGATCATCTCCTTTACCAAAATGATCAACGGGAAATCACTACAAAAATAAGTTTTATGAAGTTCAGAGAATTTAAAACGACAATCTGCAAAATGTGTGAGACATGGGAATCGCTGCAAGACACATGTAGACACTCAAAGTTAAAAACATGTGCACTTAAATCAGGATTTATCACACCCCTGTAGCTTTTAGCACACAAGCATTCTATGCAGCACACAGCAGTTAGACATTTTGTTGATCTGCAGAAGTGTAAATGGTTTGATGACAGAGAGACATGGGAGAGATCTCACAAGCCTCTGCTAAATAGATTTGGCCACCAAAGAAAAAAAAACATGATTGTGTGTCCATATACAGAGAAAACTCACCATCCATAAATTCTGTGCATATTGATATCCTGTTCTCTACAAAAAAGGCACTGAAAAAAGTGATGATGTACGGCGAATCACACTGCAATCAAAAGAAACGATCATCATTATAAAGAAGAAAATCATTCTACAATTATTTGTCTAAATGTTGCCTCATTAAGAAATGTAACATCAACAGAAATACCCACAAATTTCAAAAAGAAATTGATTTGCTGTTTGAAAATATTTCACCAGGAAAGAGTTGATCTTTTGTTTTGACTGTGTAATTGAGTGAAATCATGTGTGGACCATGTGTACTGTATGAAAAAGACAGAACCACAAAACTGACCTTGTAGAGGATTTCTAATTCAGACATAATCTGCTTCTGTAATTCCGCTGTGATATCCAGGGGAATAACCTGAAAGACAATAAATACAAAAAACAAACAATAATCAAGTTTAACACAATATAGTAATAAGGATTTAGATGATCACCTTATGAAAACACTAGAGTTCTTACCTTGACTGCTAAAACCCGCTTCGTAAGAAAATGGTATGCTCTGAAGGGACAGAAAGAAAACAATAAATAAAGCTTGAAGGACTTTTAATAAATTATGATCTTACATGTGTAAACACAATTCTGATCTGCTGAAAACACTGTTCAGAATGTTGAATGAGAGGACCACTTATAATTTGCATTTCTGAGAAATGATGGCTTTTACCCTTGAACAAATGCCATTGCCGTTTCTGAAAAAGTTCAGAGGTCACTACCCAAAACCAGCCTATCACAGTTTGTTCCAGACAGAGTTTTGTGTTGCAAGTGAAGCAGCAATCAGATACGGCCTCATAATGATTTAATTATCGAACTGCTCGATGCCAAACATCGGCTTTAGTTACAGCCACTCAGAGGTTTGTTTACCTCAGGACCTCTGAATGTGTAACCCTCAAGGATGCACACTGCCTAACAGCTGTCTGCCGATGAGGATGCAGCGGGGGCAGAGGGCAGCACAAAGTGAGCTGAAAGCAACGTCAGTGAATGTGACACCTGTCAGTCAATCTTCAATCTTCAAAAATGCTTGCAATTGAAGGTGCGATGCATCACTGCATCACATCCAAACCAGCACAGGCCCTCAGTAAATGACAGCAGTAAGTACACTGACCAGGTCACTACACGGAACAGGAAAGAAAATAAAGTTTTCACCATAATTACTGTCTCGAATTTGTCCAGTATCACTAGCTTCTTCTAAAATCTTTCAAGCTGAAGTCTCATTTTCTTTGTAAAAAAGATCTCTGTGCGATCTGAGTGGTTTCCATTTTGATTTCTTCACCTTCCCTTTAAACTACAATCGATATCATTTAAACATGACTGTTGCAGCTTAATTAAGACGAGGGTGTTAATTAAGGAACAATCTCCGTGATGGACATATCAAGGGGTGTTTGGGCAGGATGTGAGTGCAAACCTGTCCAGAAGATCTGATTAAATGTGGATTAAACTAAGCAAAGATACCAATTGTAGCTATGCTGAAAGACAAGAACAAGTATGTGCGTAGATGCAAGATGTACGTACACATGAACACAGTCTTCAACGTTTCTTATATACATTTTTAAAACACATATTGTTTATTAAGATATATTTTGGCTGCTGCTTGGGTAAAGCTTTATTCTCCGACTGCCCTTGACCACCCCAGGGCCGAGCATCCCTGTATGAGTTACAGCGACAGGCCTGTGATGGCAGGAGACACGGGGACAAGGTTACGTATCCAGTCCCCACCCCCCCAGCCACTTCCCCCTGATGTGACCCCAGTAAACGTGCCCCATTGCCTGGATCTTATTTACACTCCAGCTCACTCTGAAATAAAAGCTCCATCATGCAGTATTCATACAGCCTCTCTCGGCCTCAGAAGCCAGGGCTGCAGGTTTAGAGACACGGTCCTTTAGATCAGGGCTAACGTTGTACTTGGAAGATGGGTGGGGAAGAGCCAAGACTCCCTCACCTGAAACTGCTGTAGTGGTTCTTTTTAATGACAGAGGTAGGCACAAACGGAAGCACAAGCAAGCTGGATTACAATCACAGTTGTCCTACCATGTGGAACACTTATCTATTTTTCAAATGAATTTAAACACTTTCGTTTGATCTTAGTATGAATGGTCATGGTCAGTCTCTCCTTTCACTGTAGACCAAACAAACTGTATAATGTGTACTTTAATGATGAAATTAGTGTTGAAGCAATTCTGATGCATGTTTGATTCAGTGGTTTGACCAGTATTTAATTCTCGACAGTGGTAAAGGAAAGAAAAAGAGAACTTTTCAAAAGAATGTGACATTGACCATGAATTTTTTTTTTTTTTTTCAAATCTTTCAGACCAAAAGCCTTATTAAAAATGGTTTCTCTCTTTTGAGACAAAGTGGTCGCTTTTCAAAATTGTCACAAATATCCAGTTCTGCAGAGCTGGCTGTCCAGTTGTAAAGTAGCAACTTTAAAAAAATTTTTAGCAATAAATATTATGTTAAATAACTAGTTTTTATTCTGTTTCAACTAAAGATGATCAAAGTTGCCACATTTTGGTAAAAACAAAAAGACCGACTGATATTTCACAACACAGCAAATGTGTTCATTTTAATACGCATCTTAATCACAAAAATAACCTGTGTGTCCTTGTAATTGTATGTATGTCATCAAAGCACACAGATCAGTGGACAAGATGGAGCTCTGAGAGAGTGTGTAATAAAAAACAAAGGCTGACAGTGATGGATTGCTGGGTCAGTGTGTGGCTATGGAGAGCTGAGGTGTTGCTAACATCCAATTGAGTCTAAATGGCTGTAGGTCATAAACGGCCTAAGAGGTTAAAAGGTGGGGAGTGGTAGAGCCTTTCATATGTGATAAGCCAAATATAAGCTGGACCAGGATGAAAAGGTCAGAGAATTGTTTCTAGTAAAAAAAAAAACCAACACTTTTTGCAGGTCACTTCAATGTGTGATTACAGCATTTTTAAAAATCTTCCATATGACAATTGACAGACAGAGCTGAAAAATACAATGCTTAAGACGTGTATCAGACAGTGTGCCTTGAGTGTATCAAGGCACAAGTCTGGGTAATACAGAAAATAACTTTAGAATGACCGGGACTCCTCCCAGCGCCGACAAAATGAGCAACCTGGGGCAAGGAGGTCTTGCTAAGAGACGTGAGCAAGAACTCAATGGTCACTACAGCTGATCTACAGCTCCAGAGATCCTGAGTGAAGCTGGGAGTTATGGTGTAATTTCACTCGATTAAATGGCTGTTTCAGTTTATACACCAAATAGCAATGTATATAGCATAAGAACCATTCTAAAAGTTTTTTTAAGTGCTTGGTTCTTCTTGTCCTCTGAGTCATAAAATGATAAAAGGTGGTTGCAAAGACACTGAAGAAATAAAAGAGGAGTGGTCATCGGATAGGTAGGAAATATGGTGGTTTTTCTAGTGATTCTATGTGGCAGATACTCTGTCAACTCAAGGTTAGCCTGAGCAGTGATCAATACTTCAATCTCAATAAAACAGCTCAATGGGGAAGAACTGATGGGGAAGCAGAAACACAAAGTGGGGAAAAAGAAGGATAAAATAAACATCACAAATGCCAAACTTGTCACAGCACTGGCAGACCAACGATATATTTTCCCAGAAAGAATGGAGTGCCTCTCTCATGTCAGGTAATATTCCATACTAGACGGATTAAGCCCACTGCTGTCAGGTACAGCCCCAAATCAATATCGTATATGTTTGCAACCTTCACACTAAAATAAATAAATGCAGGAACAGATAAAACCATTCTGATTGATGTCACACCAAAAAACGAGGGAGAAATGCTTAGAATTGGGAGGAGGCAGTATGGCAACATCCACTTACTTGTAAACGGTGCCTCCATTCCCGTGACCAAGCTGCTCTTGGTAGTAGATGTCTTGTGCATTTATCTGCAGAGCCACAAACAACAAAAAAGCACCTGTTACCAATAAGAACAGATCCACTGAAGGATGGGTGCGTGTAAATACACAGGTGAAAGAGATACAGGGGGCTAAACTGTCACAGCTGCCTATAAACAAGGCAAGCGTGCGGGTCAGAGCAAGTTCAACAGCATTAGAGGAGAAAACACCAGAAACAGGATCAATACAATTGCTGTCCAATTTATTAAAGGGCATTATTTCAGCCTGAACTGGAGGATGGCTGTAATAGAGAGTTTAATGACCATTCATTTGCTGCACTGACTGCACTTTTCTTTTGTCACAGACTCATAATATAATGTCTTTAATACCAATAAAGAGGTCAAGTTTCTGTCATTCATTTCAAATATCTAAAGCCACCCCATCACAAAAGTCAATAAGCTTATTTTTGACAGAACAGAATAAAAATAAACAAAACCTAAAGTGTAATTATAGGTCTGTTAGATGATGATGGGTAAATATTCTGTGCTTCTCCAAAAAGGCAGGCATGTACACAACAAACACAAATGAGCCCCACAGCCGCACTTTAATAAATGGATTGGATAACGTGGTTAGACGAGGGTGACTGAGAGAATGAGACGAAATGGTGGGAAGAATGAAGAAGGAACAGCTCTATTAGTTAACTGTGTTACAGCAGAAACCTGAAAGACTGCTCGCTTAATTGTCTTTCTGACACACAAGCCACGAAGATTGTGTGTGTGTGTGTGTGTGTGTGTGTGCTAGAGAGAGACAAAGAGAGACAGACAGAGAGGTACTAGAAAGCCTCTGTTCTCCATACAGCAGAGACACACACTCTGTATCACCTGGATCAACTGGCAGAACAGAAAATCAATACAGGAGCCAAGCATTACTGAGAATGAGCTCTTGTTGGGGGAAACCACGAACCAGGTGTAAAGGCAGAAGTCTAATTATTCTTAAACAGAGAGTGTGGGCTCACCTGTCCATTTGTAAGGATCTTCTTCAGTTCAGCTGATGATTTTTTTAAACTGGAGGAGCATAGTTACAATGGCGTTAGACTCAGCATTATCATCCATCTGAGATTTTCCAGAGAAGTGGAAGAACTCACCTGTTGTTGGTCATGGGCTCTGGAACAGCATTACACTCTGGGTTAGACCTTGTATTCACCTAAAGGAGTGCAAACACACAGATGGCTATACATCCCTAAACTCTCACACACTGCTCAAGGCCGGGGGACAGACAGGTTTGTTCAATTCAAAGGGTAACTCGGTTTTTTTGGGGGGGGGAGAAAGTGGTCCACTCAAAAAAAAGGCCAACAGAAGCAGAGACCGCAACACAAAATACACAGAAAAAAGACATTTATACACATTTTTCCAAAAGGCAAAGCAGTTAACTGTCCAAAACTTTCTACAAAGTTCTTTAAATCTGTTGTGCGGCACATGTGTTTACGTCAAAGACCCTGTTCCTAACCTAGATATGGTACACAAAAGAGGAGATGCACTAAAGAGGATTCTAAAAATAACTCCTAATTGAGGTTAAAATGCCAGTGTGTTGGGTCCACTAAAGCAAAGGGATTCTATCTTTAATTAGTGCCCAGGAAGACCTAATTTACAAAGTGCTCTAGACTCCCATTAGTCAATTACTTTTATATTAATCTGAGAGAGAAAGAGAGAAACAATAAAGCGTTTTGTAAAACATCTTTAGATGAGTTGTAGCAAACTCCTCGGAGAAAATGCTAAATGAAGGGCTTTTAATGTAGGAAAAGTGGGGGTTGAGCTGAGATATGAATGTATTATAAATAATCTGAATAGATGGAGGAAGTGTCAAGTCATTTAACCCTTGGTAAATAGGTACTGCAACAGCAACATATGCTTGACATATAATGGGAGTCTGTGAGAGGCCATGTGTAAATGGCAGGGAGGAGGGTGTATAATGGCAATTTCATGGTCAAAGAATGACAGTCTCTGCTCTTGTGAACTGTTATCTTATAGCATGAGAGTATTTAGTATCAAGGTTTTCAGAACACCTTCTTGATACTAAACGGCCATCAACACATTTTAAAGAAGACCGGGGTCCAAAAAAAAGGCACATCCACACATTCCTACAATTATACATGAGCAGAGCAACAACATGAGGGAAAGAATAGGGGAGCCTTGACTTCAATTGACATTTCAATAAGTGGAACACAGCGTTACAATATATCTGCCTCAACTCCCCTCCTTCCCCTTCCCTTGTTCTCTGAGTACAGCAGCTGAAACAATTATTGAGATAGGTACCTTCAGGCCATGTATGTTCCGGATCCCTGGAGTCTTGCCGGCTGAAACAGTAATTGACTAGATTGTAGAACACATCACTGGGCCATTTACAAATGTGCAGAAAAGGAATCAGTTCTTTAAAAAGAAAAAGATCAAGTGAAAGGAGTGGATATTCTGAAATTAGTTGTAGAGTTGTGATTGAGATGTTGGGCTCTTGAGACAGCTGGTGGTGTGCAGAGAAGAAAAAACAGAATCTGTTTCACTTTCCAGTTAAGAAAAGCAACTAAAGAAGTAGAGAGTAAAAGAGATGGAAAAAAAAGACTCATTACATGGCCTCTGGGTCTGCTAACAATTATGTACAACTTTGAAGTGTTGAGAGAGGCATATAAATACGTATAAAACATATCTTCAAAGTCACTAGTGCAAACAATGAAAACAACCAATTTTAACACTGTCCAGAAGTTGAGATTTTACAAAAATAATGCCTACTTTCCATATTTATTTCAGCTTCACATTTTCTCTATATAGAGATGTACTGAGCCTGCGACATGTCGTCGCTTACCTCGTGGAAAAATCTGCAGAGGGTCTGGAAGCAGTCCGTTCATGCGCTGTTCATTCATCGTATTGCAGTACTAAATGGAAAAATATAATCAAGGTGATTATTAGACCTATATGGGAGTAACAACACTAAGATGTTTATAATGTAAAGAATTATCTTACTGAGGGAAAAATAGTAAACTAACATGACGTGACTGGCACATAAATGTTGATTTCGTTTTTATAATTAGGCTGCAATGAGAGCAGACTGAGCTGATATCTGTTGCCGATGAGGACCAATGCCCTCTGGGCTTGTTCCGAAGGCGTGTAACATTAACCCTTTCCTCCTGCAGGTCAACAGCTCACCAAACACTCATATCCTACAGGACCAACATGTGCACACAGACTCCGGAGCCTCCGAGACACTTGCCAAGGCAGCGCAATAATTGATGTTCCAGTTAACCAAACCATCTGTTAAACTGGGAGTGCATGTCTGCGTGAGAGAGGCTGCAGTCGGGTTTAGCATCCCCTTTTTGAGCCTTTAAATGAGCAAAACAACGACACAACCTTCCTAAAATGCCGTTTGAACAGTTTAAGAACTGTCTCTCCTTCTGCAGTTCACAAACATTGAATGTGTTTGAGGCAGAAGTCACTGTGAACTACCAAGTCATCACAATGGTATGCAAATGTCCCCCAGAATGGCGGAGGGGGGCTGGCGGGGGCTTGGACGGGACTGGATCAGAATGGCTACCCATGTGGCACAGCTGTTATTAAAAGGTCTATTTATCACTGTCATGTCCCACCTCGCTTCTGGCCCTCTGCTTTCACCCTCCAGCGTTCTCACTAGGCCACATCGGAACAATGGGCCTGATACCCAAACAGTCTTGTGTTTTGTGATTGTGCGTATGTGTGTGGGGGTGGGGGCTGAGTTTCAAATACCTTTAATTTTCCGCCCAGCTAGCTTATCGATTAAGGCCGCAATTACCACCTAATCTGTAGTAGCTCTGTTATTAAAAGACATTCTCCATTGTTGGCCAATAACTAAACAGCGTCCGATCCCAAATACCATCGCTCAGCCTTAAGGGACAAGTGGGAGAGCGAGAGCAGAGTGAGGGTCTCATCATCATTAGCGGACCAAGGGGAAACAGAAGCAAGAATGGCAGAATTAGAATTGCAACCTCCAGGAAGAGCACAGTGAGGAAAGGATGAGGTCACATGCTTTAAAAAAAAACTGACACGGGCAGTCTTTAACTTTGAAGAGGGCGTCTGTCTTTCAAGGGTGTCGAACAATGATTAGAGATGCCTGGAAGACCAGTGGGCCTCTCAGGGGAACGTAGCAATCAGTGTTCTCAGTGAAGGAGAATACTTTTCCCGATAATTCCCTCTGCAGACTGATGGTAATTAAGTGTTCACTCTGAACAAGAATTTGGGGGCAAGGTTTGTCACTGGTTACAGCAGATATTTAACAAGCAGATCTCCTTTAAGTCTTGTTAATTTCATACACTGGCCGTCCGCTCAGGCACGAGGGCGAGCTCTGCAGGGGTCTCCACGGAGGCCAAAGAGCCGACACAGCAAACTAATAGTTATGCAGCTTAATAGTTGCTGAACCCAAACACAGATTACAGCTGCAATTCACATCCCTTCACTTTAGGACATAAATTCCTGGATCACCATTGGCTGGCCAGTTGACGCTTTAAAATAACACATCCTCATCCCTGTTCCACAGCAACAATCTGTACAACAAACGTCCCTTCCTGCATAATCACACACTGCCCTATGCTGCTTAATGATTAAAACACAACCACCAAGTGAATCTGGGAAAAAATGGACAGAAAAAAAAAGAAGTGTAAATTGTGCCTATGGCTTTAACAGCATCATTGTGAGCTGATGGGGGGTAAAAGACATCCACAGATGAAAGTAGATTTTGAACAATTTTGCAGCCCAGGGGGGCCCACTCCTTAATGAGGCAAAACTTTAAGTACTGAATAATAAATAATAAAAATTGACAGTTCATTTAGCTTTCAGTGTACCTCATAGAGAAACCCATTACAGGCCATTACTCTTACTGTCCTTGGCATGAACAGTAAGTATGGCGGAATATGAAAATGTACTGCAGTAGGAGGGGGGGGGGGCTTTGCATATTTGCGTGTGCGTATGTTTGTGTGTGTGTGTGTGTGCGTGTGCGTGTGCGTGTGCGTGTGCGTGTGCGTGTGTGTGTGTGTGTGCGCACGCGTGCCTGCCTGACTGCTTATGTGTGTGTCTGTACGCGTATCTTATGAGCCTGTTTTTTTTTTCCAAATGATTGTTAGGAAATGCAGTTTGGGCTCCATCAGTTAAGATGATATGGTTTTAATATTGTCAGCTATGCTGTTATGAAGCAAATGAACAACTCACAGAACTAGAGTACGGTATATACTCACATAGGACAACATGGCTTTCAGCTCTTCATCGCTTCTTACAGTGATTCTGTCTCCCACCTCATCTTCATCTAAGAAAGAAATCTGAAGCTGAATCATTTTAGAAGCAACACCCCAGGGTGGCAAAAAAATGTTAAGAGTATTTAGTTGAGGTTCCATATAATAGTAACTTTCTAATTAATATTTGTGGTTTATGTAAATATAAAGTTACATTAAACACATTTGCTCTGTTTTTTTAATTTGACCTGGGACCAAAAAGATCTTTCCACAGTGTGAACATTGCTATGAACTATACACTATATTCCACTGCTCAAAAAATGAAGGCAACAATTAAATCAAATCTCACAGATCACAAATGGAATAATCAGGTTTTTAACCCAGTGATCACTGGATTCAGAACCATCCTCAAATCAAAGTAGAAGAATTAGATTACAGGCTGCTACAGGGCATCAGTCAGCTCACAGTCTGATATAATGTGTTTTTTATTTTAAGTCACACAGTGGTGATTACACATTCCCCTCATTTTTTGAGTAGTGTGTTTTTTACAAATATGCTGTTATTGTGTAGACTTTAGAGGATAAGTATTAAGCACTATCCTAAAGGAACACAGTAAGTCATTGGTATTATTGACGCAGTAGCAAAAGTGGACTTAACATATATTTCAGGAATATCCCCCCAACAAAACGATTGTCAGACACTTACACTCAAAGGCCGTCACAGTGGCTTCAGGCATGACATCTCGAATAGCGACCTGAAAAGGTTGGAAGTTCTGGAGAAGTTTACAGCTGCACAGAAATACTGACAATGATCTGCTCTCTGTAGAGGCAACAAGATATAACTGACTACAGTCGTGTCTGAATGCAATTTTGCGTTTTCGTATAACATTACTCTGTAGTTTCTAGCGTTTCACAGAGTCACTATGTTAAAACGTATCTCAGATTAAGACAAATGTTCCTGTAAGACTGTTTCAACTATAAAAACATTTTGTAAAGTTAAATATGACAGGTAACCTAGCTTTAGCCCTGTAGCATTTGGGGACTCACCAGCAAATCATTGAAGTTCAGAAGAGATGGACAGTCGACGGACGAGTCCATGTCTCCTGTCGGCGTTTTGATACGAATCACAATTGGCACGGCGTCCATTTCCCACAGGCTTTTTAAAATCGGGTATTAGCACAAAGAAGAAAAAGTAATCCTCATAACATTTACCTGCCTGCCTACGATAATGAGCTAATTTCCTCCACTGTTTTGCTAACGAAACATGCTAGCATCCTTTTCAGTCCAGACATTGTTTAAAGTGACGCCGAGATTTAAAGAACGATAATCATAACAAAACTTACGTTACATCATAACTCGTTAAAAGATCAGGAATAAAAGAACATTTTTGAATAACGTCTGAAGTAAAGTTATAGAGTACTGTCGGAGAGCAGCCAGGAAGCTAGTTTATAGGAAACTGCTTAACAACAACATCCGCTTTTGGCATTTCAAAACAAAAGCCTTAGATTTGTTTCGTCGGTGCAGACTCCCGAAGAAATTTCAAAATTAGCTCCGAAAAAAACCTGTATTTTTTATTACCATTATTATCAGCTCCCAGACCTGTACTGAACACATTTTGTTTCATACCCGAAATTACTTTTTTGCTTAATTGTTTGAAAACGGGACAAGGCAAACACAAAGCCAGGCTATTAGAACTGATGAATGCCTCCACCAGCACTGCCCTCTGATGAAGAGTACAGGATCTATATGGCACTTTGTCAGATGTGATCTCCCTGGACTTCATGTTAGGCCCTTCTGCTTTAGGGGCAGCTGGGATGAAGCTCAGTCAGCAATCCACATTATCAGAAATCAAACTCCTGACTTTGCTGCAAGAGGGGAAATGGAAAAGAAGGCCAGCATTCACTGTCTGGTAATTAAAACCTATTTTATCAGACCTTCTCTTCTCTTGTTATTGACAAGCTGCTTAGAGGAACGAGAGCTCAGTTTGACTCTAAATATATGAGGCACACTTATTTAACTTCCTCAACAACTGGGGAAATTCAGTAAGACAGCAGCAACAATGGCTGGAGTATTTATGGATCCCTATTTATGTGGCTGTTTGTGATTAAATATATCTCCCCTCTTCTTTTCTTCTGATGATTATTATTTCATTAGCCAATGTCCAATGTATTGGCTTGCTTGTTGTGTTTATTGATTAAAGATCCAAAGTCAGCACCGTCCTCCTTCACTAGTGCTGATATAGAAGTTCTTGAAATACTATTTATCTGCTGGTTAAGCACCGGTCGTTTGGACAGACATCGACTGTTACTTGGTATCTTTCTATTTACAAAGCTTTAGTTACATTAAGAAGAGAATAGAGAGAAAAAAAAAAGACGCTAAACCGTCTCATTGTCCAAATCACGACTCAGGTATCCAGATGTGAACCCCGCTGGGCTAAAACAGAGATGTGCCTCCTCATCCTTGAAGTCTGAATCCTGTTGTTTATTGCTGCTGCCAGATTCCTTCCTCAGATCGATACCGTCTCCTCTCAGATGGGCCTTCAAAGCGCTGACTCCAAATTGAGGTCAGGATGTGTAGAGGCTTATGGCACTTCAGCAGTTATGAATTGCCTGAGAGGTTGTGATCATTTGTTACATCTTCCTTTAAAGTTCATCTTCGAGTTGACCTGTGAAAAAGCACAGAGAATTTTTAAGTCGTCGCTGTCCAGAGTTATGAGCGACTGTGCCCATAGGTGGGCGGCAGGGCTACTTCTCTGCTCACAGGTGCTTTCTCTTCCGTTTCAGATTTACCGCTGAGGTCGCCTTTATTGCTACACCTTGTTTCTGCAGTTTCTAATAAAGAGGAAATATCGGTGTCTTCCTGACCTGCTAATAGAGAGGCCATAGAAAAATTTATGGAGTGTGTATTGTTGGCAGAGAATGCTCGGAAGTAAGCCTGACATGAATAACAAGCCACCCGTCCGCTGTCGGCTCTTCTTTCATGTTCTGGTCATGTGACGGTATTGTATACAGGGCGTGCCTGTATTGTTTGAATCCTCAGGTTTGAATCTTAATGATGATTCCCGTCATGCAGTCTTATCCAGCGCACCAGTGCTGGAAGAACATCCCCAAGGCGATCTCAAGAAACTGCTCACGGGCCCTAAGGACAGTCTGCATGTGACCGTGACCTTTGACCATCAACAGTAACAGAAGAGCAGTGGCTGCTGTATTCTCCGGGCTTACATTTGGCTGCACACGCTCTCAGTTAGGACTTTCAACAAGTCTTAAAGCATCTACAGACTGTAACTGATTGACCGTTTACTGTACACTCCTGAAGTTACAAGCTATTTTTAAGTGCTGCTGTGGTTAAGAAAGAAGATGATAAGAACCTGGTGAGAGTTAATGGATGTAAGAGTGGGTTAAACATTTATTTTCGGAAAATGTATGTAAAGACGTGTGGATACACAGACTCACGTAACCTCTGTAACCACACACCCTTTTGGTGCTGAGTGTCGGGTGGCCTGTTTGTCAGCTGAAATATTCATCAAACACATCAACGGAAAGTCTGGCTGCCTTTTCTAATGACAACTGCACGTCAATAATGGATGAGGAATGAGGTAAAAGACTTAGTGAGCGTTTGGGCGGCCTTCTCTCGCTGTAACCAATGCGTTTGACCTCCACTGTGTGAAAGAACCCGCCGTGATCAGAACTCACGTGTCGCACGAGTCTGACCGGGCAGTGAAAGTAACAATAAAACAGCAGCGAGAAGACTCCTGTCATCTTTATGGCACTGAATTACCTAGGAGATGATGCATACTGCTCCTATTTTTCCGATTATGTCAAAATCTAAAGGATTTGTTTGTTTTTGTCTTTTACTTGCCAGGTCTCCTTGGCTAAGACATGAATATTTTCATCATATGAAATCGACAATTCACATTTAAAGGCCTTGATTTATTTTTGTCTTGATTAACCTTTATTTTATTCATTTGTTAGCGGTGGTTATCCATGTAAAATCACCACTGTCAGAGCTCGTTGGCCAGAGAAGTTTTTATTGCTGTTTTCAGTGAAGCCTGAGGTACTGAAGCAGTGGCAGAGCTCTCGCTGCATCCAGCAGTGCAATAAACAGCTGGCTGGAAATAAGAGTACTGGTTTGAGCATCATTAATCATAAAATGCAAGACAGAACTGCTAAAACTGCCAATGACTTCCACTGCTAGTCTTTTCAGAGTCAGTAGTCCGGTCAGTGTGTGCGAGACACGCCAAAACTGCTGAGGAGACGATTTCAACCCGATATTGTGATTTTGAAATCTATTTGACGGAATGCAGTGTAACAATAAATGTGGGTGATTACTGAGGCATACAATGTGCTGTAAATTTAATCAGTGCTTATAAAAGACTGATTGAAAGGCAATACTTTTCATTTAGCATCACAGTTATCTCCAGGGTCATCAAATCCCTGACTTTAAATGTATTGTAAATATCAAAAACGAACCTGTTTTCAGATTTTGCATTTTAAAAACAACCATCTATTTCTAAAAACTGATTCCATATCTGGTTTTACAGATTTAGATACAACAAAGCCCTAAAATCTAACCATCATGAGTGTTACAGTTTAATATCTAACATCTATATGGGGTTCTTTTAGATGCTGAAGATTTCCTTTTCACATGGAAATGTGTGTGTGTACATAATCAGACGTTACTTTAGGAATCATTATCTGGTTAGATCTGCGTGTGTGTTGCGTGTGTGGCCACGCCGCCCTATTGTGGGACATAACAAAGGCCTGGAAATACAAGCTTCAGGGTTCTTACCTGGACGTGGAGGCCCCCTGCATTTTCATTAAAAACAGCGATGCTGCAGCTGAGGCTCCGTTACACCACAATGTGATGGAGCCACACAAGGGCAAACATATGCGACCTGGACTCAGCCTTCAAATATGGCTCAGTATTTGCTTGTCTATCTTACAAGTTTAAATACAAATGAATTTGCACTGTTTGAAACAAATGCTAGTCTGGCTTTGCCATTGGTGTTGTTGTGTTTCGTCAGGCCTACTCTTGTTTGAGTCATTAAACGTCTGCGTGTTCAAAAATGTACAAGAATTTACAAGCCTATCGATGAGGGTGCATAAGAATAAAGGCTCAGGGGTGATCATTGCAGAGAATAAAAAAATCACATCAAGTCTTCAAAAAAAAAATTGATAATTGTATTGGGAGGGTTTTCTGTCACTGTTATTAATCCATAACTACGTGGATGATCAATATGATTTTTCTGTGTGTGTGTGTTTATGTGTGTTTGTGTGTGTGTGCAGCAGAGGCATTGAAGGGAGGTAATTGAAGTGTCTGAGCTCAACTTGATTGTGATGTCGAGAGTGAGATGTGAGAGTAAAGTAGGAATGTAATTACAGGTCATAAGTTGACCACCTAAGAACCGCAGTAGGTGCAGGGAGAGCTGAGGCTGTCAGGGAGTCCGACATGTATATACACACACACACACACACACACACACACACACACACACACACACACAGAGAGAGAGAG